>ML783836.1:213469-252780 GCA_009831015.1 Picea engelmannii
TGCTTTTCATTCCGCAATCAACTCAACGCTGGCACGTACTCCTTGATAGAAACTGTGGTTTGGATTGCAGGACTGCTCTTTAGAATTATCCCCCGTGCAACTTCAAATTCCGCAATGCTTCCTGGAAGTCGATTTTGATGGATCGTGATCAAGGTTATTTCAGGCCCAATATAATTAACTTTTTCACCAAATTTAGTTGCATTATTCCATTTGTAACCTTCCTGTCAATTTTTCATGCCTCCAAACCATTTAGCGCCTTCACTAATTTTAAAATACTGACCCTAGGAAATATTTTTTTTATTGGTGACTAACATGGGCTCCAATTGGGGATGGCGTCCTCCCTGCGAGGCACCAAAGAACTGTAGATCTAGTAGCCTTATTCATTGGGCTATTGTTGAAACTTTCTAAAAATTTTCTGAAAAATAAAAACCTGCATACCTTATCTATTTCAATTCACACCAGTAATCTACAACAAAACCTTAGGGCCTTCTCTTCAAGCTTCAAATTTTTTTGAGATGAAAAACTTAAAATGCTCTATCTTGAAAAACAACAATGGTTATTTACAATGAAATGGAAAGACCAAAATGCATTTAAGAAAGGTAGTGTTTAAGAAACCTACCATTTACAGGTCCTCCATCGATGAGATTCAAATTGAGCTCCTACAGTAAATAAGCATTGTTCCCATGATAAGCAACAATTCTAAATGGTCCCAACCAGTGGTGGTAAAACTTTCCATGCTTCCCCTTATCTTCATTTCTTGCATCCCACTTCAGCACAAGAACATCTACCTTGAAATCATCATCCTTTGTATGCCTATCAAGACCTTTTTCATTTTTTCATGATGCAGTTGTGATTTGTTGAACACTTGTTCTCTCATTTGTTGCACATGAATCAATTGATTTATCCTTCTTGAGCATCATTTGGTTCAACATCCTGTTATTGCAGCAAATTCATCACTGGTAGCCCTAATGAAGTAGGGAAAACTGCATATGTGCCATATATAATTTGAAAAGGTGATGTAGCAATATACCTCTTGGTGGTGATCCTATCAACCCATAATGCATAAATAATATTCTTGTGCAAGCCTTCTTGTTTTCCTGTAGAATCTTTTTAATAATTCTTTCCAAACTTTTGTTGGATGACTCAGCTAATCCATTACCCTGAGGGTAATAAGTTGTGGAATGACCAAGGATTATGTTGTAATCACTGCAAAATTTTTATACTCTCTTGGACTTGAAACTTGTTGCATTATCATATATGATTTTGACTAGACAACCAAACCTAGATAAAATGTTTATTTCCAAAAATTGAATAATAACAACATCAGTAGCTTGCCTTGTTGGAACTGCTTCAATCCATTTGGTAAAGTAGTTTGTAGTTGTCAATATCCACCTATGTCGAGCTGAAGATGGTGGATGGATATCTCCTATAAATTCAAGGCCCCATTGACTAAATGGT
This sequence comes from Picea engelmannii, assembly GCA_009831015.1. Lineage (NCBI taxonomy): Eukaryota > Viridiplantae > Streptophyta > Pinopsida > Pinales > Pinaceae > Picea > Picea engelmannii. The sequence goes on from ML783836.1 coordinate 214,928, forward strand.
GCTTCAACAGACATAGGTTTTAATGGCAAGGGTTCCAGTTTCCTTTTTCCATAAAAAATCTGACACTCATGACAACTCAACACATCCTTGTATACATCAGAAAAAATGTTGGGCCAATAAAACCCTGCTCTTAGTATCTTATGCACAATGGTTTTCCAGTAATGGTTCCCTCCACAATCACCTTTATGAAATTCTTTGATAGCATTTTTTACTTCTCCTTCCAATAAACAACTTCGCAAAATCCCACCTGGATCTTTCCAATACAGAGAATTATCTAGAATACAAAATTTTGTTACTTTTAACTTCAGAAATCTAGCCTTTATCTTGCTCAATTCATGAGAATCTTGTAAATTCCTTGACACATATATAATATCATCATACCATGGGGATTCAAGGAATTTATGGGATACCTCTGGGACTGTCTCTTCCTTTGAATTTTCTGACAGGTCAGCAATAAAATTTATCCCCGAGACATCATATTTTGACTATGTCATCAGTTTAGCAAGCCCCTGACCTTTGATCATCTTTGTAGGTTTTATATCAATATCATACTCTAACAAGACAACTATCCATTTTCCTCCTTTTCCTTCAGGATCAAACTGAGTTAAGATGTTTTTCACAAAATTGTTGGGCACATAAGCAACAACATGAGAATGTAAGATATAAATTCTAAATTCTTTGAGGGATTTTACCAGTGCATATTCTTTCTTCTCCATGATTTCATACTTCAATGGAGAGTCTCTCATAGTTCTTCTATAATAGGCTATGGGTCTTTCAAAATTATGTTCATCTCTTTGCAACAAGACACCATCAATAGTGTGTTCTGATGCAAAAGAGAACAAGATGAAATCCTTTGCATAATATGGACTGGACAATACTGGTGCCTTGGTCATTGCCACTTTTATATCCTCAAAGGATCTCCTGGCTTCTGGAGTCCACTTTATCTCACTGCCTTTTCTGAGCATGTTGGTAATGTACTTTATGATTTCAGCCAGATTGGGGATAAACCTCCTTAGAAAGTTTACTCTTCCAAGAAAGGATTGTACCTTTTTTTTCTCCTGGGTGTGTCAATCTTCAAAATTGTAGCTACTCTGTTGGGATCTATCTTTATTCCTTCTTTCAAAATGATATGACCAAGTAGTTTTCCCTCTTGCATTCCAAAGTTAGATTTCTTGGGATTTAATGAAATGCCAAATTTCCTACATTTTTGAAAAACCCTTTTCAAATGTTTTAGATGCTCGTCATTAGAATTTGAAAACAAATTAATATCATCTATATAAATGACAATGAACTTATCTTTCTCATCAGCAAAAGATATGTCCATATCCATTTGTAAAGTTTCCCTTGCATTCATGAGCCCAAAAGACATCTTGGCATACATGAATGTATCCCATGGTGTTGTGAAGGTTGTCTTCTCTTGATCATTAGGATGCACCATGATTTGGTTGTATCCATAAAATCCATCAAGCATTGACATTTTATGTGATCCAAGCACTTTCTACAAAATGTAATCAATCTTGGGAAGAGGATAATTTTCTTTTAGGGAAATCTTGTTCATATTTCGAAAGTCTACACATAACTTGATTTCACCACTTTTCTTTTTGACAGGAACTAAGTTAGCCAGCCATTTACAGAATCTTAAAGACACTATAATATTAGAATCAAACAACTTTCTTACCTCTTTCTCAATTAATGGTAGCATTAAGGGATTAATCCTTCTCAATTTCAGTTTGAAAGGTTTGTGATCATCTTTTATTGGAATTACATGTTGAATCACCTTAGTGTCATAAACCTTCAAATCCTCATAGCTCCAGGCAAAAACATCTGGAAAATCCTTCATTAGGGTGATATATCTTTGTTTGATTTATGGAATGAGTGTCTTGGATAGTTTCATGATTTTGGGATCTTCCTGAGTCCCAATGTTACAACCCTCTATGTATTCATCATTTTCAGTGACCTTGGGATTTCTTTCCACATCATTATTTTCAAAAGGTTTTTCCAATGGTACCAAGCCCTTGGGAATGGTATTATTTTTTAATTGAATATTATCTCTACCAGCAATCTGATTTTGGAAACTGACATCATTTTAGAACATGAATGCATCCTCCTTCTGATCACAACAATTTCCATCATCAATATTTGAGTTGACAAATTCATCAGTCATTTGGAGAAATCTTACCACATGCTTTTCATCCTCAAAAATATGTGAATACTTGATGTTGTCAGGTACTGTTGGCCTGTGCTTGACTTAAATTTCATATTTTATGTTAGGAAAGATAGGAATCTTGAAAACAAAGGCTGAAGTGGCTAATACATCAAAAATTATATTTTTTCCTCTTGGAATCATTAAGAGGTTATATTCTGTAAAACTTTCAAGTCAAGAACTATATTTTTATATGCCCTTAACCTAGAATGTTTTGACTGATAAATTCCCTTAACCTGATTTATGACAATCTAAGAATCCCCATGTACAACGATTCTTTTTTCACCCAATTCTTTCAAAGTGTTCAAACCCAAAATCAATGCATCATATTCAGCCATGTTATTTGTGCAGTCAAAAGAAAATTTGTAAGAGTAAAGTTTTGAACCTATTCTGGGAGGAATTATCCAAACACCTGCTCCAACTCCCTCTTTGCTATTAGATCCATCAAAATTCATATTCCACATTTCATAATTTTCTCTATTTTCTTGGTCTAGAATTTTCCCTACTTGATGATCAGCCTCACATACCATAGGAAATTCAACAATCTTTGGCTCTTCTTCTTCAAAGCATAGGTCATTGTAGAAAATCAAAGAACCAACCTCAATATCAATACAATAAATAGGATGATTGTTTGGTTTTCTTTTATTACTCACCATGTACTTCAACAATAATTCCATGTACAATCTCCTTTCTTGGCTAACTATTGGTATAGTTTCATAAGACATGTCCATCTGTAGAGTACCTTTCAACTTCGCATCCCATGATCTTGACAACAACATGCCAAACTTTGGAGGGATGCCAACAACAACTACATCCATGATCAGATTCTTTGATGAAATTTGAGATACAGACACAACCATATCTTTGATTAAACCCAAACATTTTACCTTCCTTGAATCAAAAGAGAAAAGATCTTTGTAAGGCCTAGTGATGTCCAAGCCTAGTTCATCCATGATTACTTTTGGAATAAAATTATGAGATGTTCCTGAATTTAGCATTGCATTGTGTAAGGTCATATCATGAACTTCAAGGATGACATAGAAAGGAGGTATATCACCATCATCACCAGTTTCTTCCACCCCGAGGACCAAATAAGATTGCAAGGTGATCATCTTGCACATTCAAAGTATCAGATGCTTCTTCCATTTTCAAAAATTTTATGATTTGGATTCTATATTCATCATTCCTTATCAATTCATTTAAAGGAACATAAATTTTGATTTTTACCTTTTCACTTTCAAAATTAAAAGGAGTCTGAGTTTTTTCTACCTCTTTGATGACTGCATACCGTTTTATCTCAGGTACATTCTTTTGGGGCTCTTCTTACCGTTTTCCTTTCTCCAATACCTCTCTTGCAAAACTGTCTTTCTTAAGATGACTTGAAGTAGGAAAATTGACTTGAGACTCCTTTGTAGGATTCCCTTTTGGTGGGTTTGCAGGAACCTTTTTACTTCTGAGATTATATTTCTTTTAAAACTGCATGATGGCATTTTGAAAACCCTACCTATACTCTTTTTTTTCCATTGACAATATATCATCATTTTCCTACATAAACTTATCATCTGCATCCATAAATTGATCATGTTCTTCTTTAGTTAGGAACACATATGTTTCAGTATCATCACAACAATGTAGGTTGTCTTCAATAGATTCATCAAAATTTTCATTTACATAATTATTTTAGAAAGGGGTTTAACTTGCTGGTCTCCTTGATTTCTTTGGTCTCTTTGTCTAATATGTGGGACTGGTGCTCTTTTTTAATTTGGATTTCTGTGTTGAAAATCAGCTTGATCTCTGATGGCAAGTTTATGGTCTAAAGATAGCTTTCCCACCAACCTTTCCATAGTTTTCACCATTAAATCAAAGTTTTCATATGATGTTTGAGAAGTTGAGGGTTGAGATTCTCCTTGAACCTTTTTCATATCAATATCAAGATTATGCTTAATCTTTCCTGATGCCATCAGATTTACTTCTACTTCAATTTCATCATTCATCATGTCATCTAGCGTGGAAGATCTCCTTTCCCTATACAACAAAGAAAAATCATTGTCAAAAGAGTCAGTATAACAAAGTTGGGTAGCTCCAGGAGGGGGTTTAACTTCATTTGGGATTGAATTGTAAACCCTCATGAATATGGTTGAAAATTCATGTACTGTCTCACTGGGTGATCTTTTTATGTTATTATACCGGGTCAACAATTGAAGAGGATTTTTCTTATCACCCCATCTTGCAAGAAAATTGGTTTCAAATGCTGCAAAGTTAGGGATACTTGATGCTAGAAGAGATTCAAACCATTTCTTGAATTCACCTGAGAGACTTTGTGCAAACAGTCTGACTTTTACATATTCATCATCTACCTCCTCTAAGTCAACAAAGTCATTAAACCAATCTAAGTGTTTCTAAGCTAAAACATTCTCTTCTGCAGCATATGACTTAATTCTTTGATTATAATTTTGAGGTAGATCATGCAATTGAGCAGGTAAAACAAGGGGAGAAAATATTGTTGCCATGGATCTAGGAGGATTTTATATTGGTTGAACAATCTAACTAGGAATGACAATAGTCTGAATGGGGACAGTAGAAATCAGAGATTGAAATTTCTTCTCATCAAACAGAACTTCATTCAAGTTGGACACTTATCTAGATATAAAAAAACTATGTTCAAATTTTATGTCAAAATCAAGGTCATCAATACTCTTCACTTCATCTTTAGGCAGTGATAGATTTTTGTCCAGAAAAAACACATGAGTCAGCTACCCTTTATTTTTTTTTATGTAAGAGTTTCTCAGGATCAGACAGATGCTATAGGTTATGGATCTGGGTTTCTCCTAGTGTAAATATTCTTTGGAGCCAAGATTTATTAAAAAAAATACTTTTTTTTCTACTGATCTTATAAAATGAAGTTGCCAGGGTAATTATTTTTCAGCCAATAAAATGTCTAATTCGTTGTTACCCTAGGAATCAAATCTTAAATTCTAAGTCATTTTTCCCAGGGAAAAATTCACTTTTCGTCCCTGACAGCTCGCCAAAATGTTATCATTAAGTAAATCACCTACACTGAGGAGGAAACTCACAAAGGTAACCACATAACCACTTTAGAACTGAAACTAGCCTTTCAATTCTGAGAGGGATCTCTCTTGTCACTATGATTTTAAAAATGGTTTTTCTTTGAGGAACAGTGGCCATATTTTGAATAGGTGGAATTATTTTATGGGAGTTTGTTGGCAAGAAGAAATGAATCTATTTTGGAAATAGAGTCAATCTTTGAAAACAAATGAACACAGTGACTGGTAGGTAGATCTCTCAAGGAAGAAAAGGCAAGGTAGGTGATGAATTTTTAGTCTTTTAATTTGTTGTAATAAGATGGAAGAAAGAGGAAACATATAGCATCAATCAGAGCACCATAAGAGATGCATTTTGGTGAGTTAAGAAAGAAATACATAATTTAAAATTGATTAGATCTAAAGCACCATTTAGATGAATTTTAGACCCATTAACATCCAATTTTAAACATATGAAAGGTTGCAGATGAAGAGACAACAAAATAGAAAAAACATACATGAAAGGAAGCACATACTTCAGGTCATCACCACATGAATCTTTGGTATGAAAAAACTCTGGACATCTCCACTTGTATTCATTCAAATTCAGAAATTGTTACAATGATTAGTACAATTCATTCCTTTGTACTTCTGTCAACCTTGAATACATCAAAAGTTGCAATATTTATACAACAATTTTATTCCATTCGGCTTGAGTTGATTACACTAAAAATAGAAAATTCCAGTTCACAAAATCTGGGATTTGTGGATATTTCTGTAGTTTGTCCTTTATCTTCATCCTTTGACTTTGATTGTATCTTCATTTGATTTTTTGCCTTTTGATCGACAGTTGGAAATCATTTACTTGATCCTGGGAAATTACATTTGGTCTTGCCCAATCTGACTATTTCCTTCCATTGTAATTCGGAAGGAATCTTATAATCTGTCATTTCTTTCATTAAAATTTCCAATTCAATACAATTGGCATAAGACATGACATGTAGACCAAGTTTGATTTTCTTAAACTGATTTAAAATTTCAAAATCTGTACTCAGTTTATCAACTAAAGTAGCCCCTTTCAAACCCTCCTCCAGGGTTTCAAATTTGGAGTGGTCCATTCTTGACTGAGTCAAGAGTGCATTATATTCTTCTTGGTCCTACAACTTACCTTTACCATCCCAGAATGATGGAAGACCCTTTATGAACAATCCTTCAAATAAATTCTTGAAATCTTGCACACTGTGTTCCATCTATGTTGCTTTATTTAGAACTGATTTCAAAAGATCATGTTTTACAATAATCCTTTTGGCCCAGATGATCAATGCAGTCATTTCTTTTACCCCAATGGTATGAAGATATGCAAGAGGAACTGAGTTGAGAATATTAATGGCATTTTGTGCCCATTCATATGGCTTTTTGGATAAAGACTCATTAACAACAATGCATCTATGCCTGGATGTGATTGTTATATTAGCTTTATCACTTACAAAATTCAAATATGATCTAAATTTTGCAGCCTTAGTAGTTATAGAATTCCATATGATGTGTTTAGCTCCTTGCAACAAACATTTACCTCTCAATATTGAATTCAATTTATTAACATTTACCTACAAGGCTACCTTTTCTTTTTGTATTTGGGATATTTTTTCATCCTTTGTGCACACTTTGTGTTCCAATTTATCCATGTTTTCCTTTAATCCTTTGATCTCTCCTTCTTTCAGATTGACATGTGACATAGCTTGAACAATGTCTTCAGTGGTTGATCTAGTTCCTGCAGCAGGGGCTAAAACGATGGCTTTAGTCACCAGCTCTACTTTTTCTTAAGACCATTCCATCTTTTCCTTTTCCAACTGCAAAAACTTAGACTTATAATCCAATGCTTCCTTCCAAAAATTTTATTTTTCCTGCTCTAAAACTACAAATTATGTTGTCTGTGGGTGTTCTGTAGCAGGCATCTTCAACCTTTTCTTCAAACTCTGAATTATTTTGTCTTTTTCATCCAATAAAGACTTCACACCTTGAGAGCCTTCAGACTCAAGCCTTTTAATTTGAGTTTTCCAAGCTTTGTTGGTTGCTTTTTCCTGTCTTAGTTGTCCTTCTAATTTTGCATCTAAGGATGTCATCTTTGAATCTTTCAAATTTAAACTCAAATAATCAGAATACAACAAATCATTGGTCTTCTTATGGAATTTCACTTTGTCAGGGGAACTTATATTGTCATATTTAATTTTAATCTCAGACACTTTATCCTCCTCTGCAATTGCAATATTAAAAGTTTTATTTTCAGTATCTCTCACAGCGAACAAGGAATCTTTCTATTGAGAAAAAATTTCCACTTCAGGAAACAAATCCCTCATTTCACCCAAAGCCGCATTTCCTTTTTCAGCATATTGTTTAGCCATGTCTTCTCTGGACTGATAGGTTGTATCAGGTGCTTCATCAAAATAATATTTTTGATTGTGAAAGGCTCTTGAGATGCCTTCACTTTCAAGTTGACTTCTTTCCTCAATTTCTACAACACTGGTACCACTTTCCATAATGTTCAAACTCACTTGATCTATGGGTCCTTCATATTCTGAATCTATAATCTGCTTTGGCTGAATAATTTGAACATCTTCTTTTTAGCAGTTTGTTCAACATCAATATCCATAGTCTCTAAAATGCTTCTTTTGTTGTACACACTGGCTTTGGGAATTTTAATCACCAACTTTTGAGAATCTTGTTGTGTTTGTACTTGCTGCAATGGTGCTTCCACATCAATACACACTTTGATATTAGCTAGTTTATCCAAGCCTTCAACATTCTCATGTTCATAAGGTGAATTTGTATTCATCTATCTTCTCTTGGATATGATCTTATGTGGATCATATTTTCTTCCTTGTATTTATGAAAAACCAAAATCTTTGATTTTTTCCTTAACCTATGATAAACATGCTCTGGAATTAACAATAAAAGGACCAATAACAAAGGGGAATTTAATGTTAGAGGCTCTGTGCAATTTTATGAAGTTCTTTGTCTCATAGATGATTATTTGCCTAATGAACTCAAGAGAAAAAATCCCGGGAGTTAGGAAAACATGTAATAAGGAGACTCTTGAAAACCATATACCCAAATCATTGTTGAATGCATAAAAGGTACCCAATCTCCTACTTTGTTTTTTGGATTTGGCTGTAGGTGAATCTTCGTGTCCTCCAAAACTCCAGGTAAACTTGCATTAAAAATCAGAGAATAGATTCTTGGCATGACCTTGTTGATGAATATGAGCAAAGTGATTATTTTACATTCAGTAGATACTAAAGTTGCTTCAGGGGTTTCTCCATGTTTACTTGCTAAGAAAATCTTTAACAGATGTGTATAGTATCTAAAATGTCTCAATGAGTGGAAATTCACTAGCTGCTTGTGAATGATGTCAGCTAGGAATTTATCAAAATTGATTTGGACTGACTGACCAGACTCTGACTTGAAAAAAATCATAAGGAAACCAAGCATGATTTCAACAACATATTTATCACTATCTAGACCTAGGACCTAACTCAATAGGGAACAGACCCACTGAACTTTGATGGCCATCATGTTGATACTCATTGGTAAGGACAGACTCTCTGACATTTGTTCATTTTTAATGATTTGTTGTAGAAATTGACTTTTGAGCTCTGGCTGACATTCTCTATAAACCCTAATCAATTTCTCTTCATTGAATGACTCAAAATTAAAAGAAAATGCTTCGGGTATATCGAGTGACTTTCGAATTGACAGACTATCTATTCTACACAGGAGTTGAGACCCCTGTTTATTTACAATTACCCTTTCTAAATGGGAATATTGCTCAGCGCACCAACCTACGAATTCAAGAAATGAGAAATAAAGCTTGATATCATATCGAACAATGGAGGCGTGGGCTGCTTCTAAAAATGGAATACTTTTTCCCTTTATATCAGCCAAGTTGCTTCGAGACACATAAATGGGGGAGATAGTGATATCAGGATGAAATACATCTGCGTCTCTGTCAATTAGGGCTTCCTCATTTACTTCAGGGTCTTGATCTGCTACTGAAAATAGTATAGGATCCATGGCGATGAGATAAATACCTGGAAGTAAATTGTAATGGTGCAAATTTGGGCTGCAACAGAAAATGACGGTCGTGACAATGCTCCAACGGTTCCTGGGTTTGAAAATAATAAAAAATGAAAAAGTCATGTCATCTCTTTATACTTTGTAATTTGTGGAGATATGGATTGGCGGTTTTGGAACAACCCACTTGTCATTCTGCAATCAACTCGATGCTGAAACATAGTCCTTGACAGAAACCACGGTTTGGATTGTAGGACCACTCTTTAGAATTATCCCCCGCACAACTTCAAATTCTGCAATGCTTCATGGCTGTTGATTTCAATGGATCGTGATCAAGGTTATTTCAGGCTCGATATAATTAATGTTTTCGCCAAATTTAGCTGCTTTATGCCATTTTTAACCTTCCTGACAATTTTTCATGCCTCCAAACCATTTAGCGCCTTCGATAATTTTAGAATCCTGACCCTAGGAAATAATATTTTTTTTATTGGTGACTAACACCATATATCAATGTTTAACATCAAATTGATCGTCACCTTTACATGAGTCCTCTTTTCGTCGTAGGTAAAGAAAATTACTTTAAAAGTCATTATTATATACAATCATTCATAAAATACACCCTATAAATGGCTTCTCTTCTTCACAGGGATTGATATTCTTGATTGATGACTATACCATGATGACTTGGGTTGGAATTTTGAAGCGAAAATTTGAGGATTTTGAAAATTTTAAAATCTTCAAAGCACATGTAGAACATGAAATGGACTTAAAAATCAAGTGCCTAAGGTCAGAAAGAGGAGGATAATTCACATCTGATCAATTCAATAGTTATTGTGAAAAACATGGGATCAAGAGACAATTTTCCATTGCAAGAACCCCTTGGCAGAATGTATTTATAGAAAGGATGAAAAAAATAGTTCAAGAAATGACCAGGGTCATGCTTGATGAATCAAAGGTACCCAACACCTTTTGGTGAGAGGTCGTTCAAATTTTTGTCAACATTCTCAATAAAGCTCACATAAGAGTAAACAACAATAAAATCCCTTATGAGCTATGGCATGGTAGATCAACATCAATAAATATTTCAAAATATTTGGAAGCAAATGCTACATTAAAAGAAATGAAGACAACTTAGGTAAGTTTGAAGCTAGAGTTGATGAAGGTATCATGTTAGGATACTCCTCCAGAAGCAAAGGGTACACTTGCTACAAAAAAAGACTCCACAAGATTGTTGAAAGTATAGATGTAAAGGTAGATGAAGCACCACTTCATCCAGTGAGATATCGGCATCATGATCATCCATATGATGAACCAATCAACAATTAACAACAAGATGATAGAATGAATGAGCATTAGGAACCAGATCATTCAGAGGAAGAAGAGAGAATGGAAACACCACAGCCAAAGACTCCATCAAGGTATGTTCAAAACATCATCTAGAAAGTCACATTCTTGGAAACAAGGAAGCAAGTGTACAAACTAGAAGAAAATTTATAGATACATCTAACTCTGCAAATGTTACACTATTGTCCATAAGTGAACCCAAAAATTTTGTGCAAGCAAGTCAGGATGACTAATAGGTCAAAGCCATGAAAGAAGAATTAGACCAAATAGAGAAAAATAAGACTTGGTATCTTGTTCCAAGACCCAATAACAATAATGTAATTGGAACTAAATGGGTATACAGAAACAAGTTTAATGAAGATGGGTATATAGTCGGAAATAAGGTCAGACTGGTATGCAAAGGGTATGCTCAAGTAGAAGGAGTGGGATTTCAAGAAGCCTTTTCCTATGTTGCAATAATTGAATCTATCAGGATATTTTTGGCCTTTGCATGCTACATAAAATTAAATTTTTATCAAATGGATGTCAAATCAGCCTTTTTAAATGGTGACCTAGAGAAAGAAGTTTAAGTGGAGCAACTAGAGGGTTTTCAACTAACTGACAAAAAGGATTATGTCTACCGATTAAATAAATCCATGTATTGGCTAAAATAGGCTCCAAGAGATTGGTACTACATACTGGACAAGTATTTGCACCAACGAGGATTTAAAAAGGGAACAAATGGTAGAAAATTATACATCAAGGTTGAAGGTAATGACCTGTTAATTATTGTAGTATATATTGATGCTATTATTTTTTGGCAATAACATTGAAATAATGAGTAAGAATTTTGCAGTTGCAATGCAACAAGAGTTTGAGATGTCTATGTTGGGGGAGCTCTCCTTCTTTCCTAATCTATAAATTCATCAACTAGAAAGATGAATTTTCATTTATGAAAGTAAATACCTCAAGGAAATCTTGAATAAATTTGGCATGGAAAACTGTGCACAAACAAGCACTACTATGACTACCAGTTGCAAACTCATCAAAGATGATGATGCTCTAGAAATAGATCAACCCATGTACAGGTCTATGATAGGAATTTTACTCTATCTAACAACTTTAATGCCTGGCATCATGCAAGCAGTGGGTTTGGTAGGTAGGGTTTAATCCAATCCTAAGGAAACTCATGTCCTTGTGGTTAAAAGAATATTTAGATACCTACAAGGCACTGTTGATCATGGCTTGTGGTATCCAAAAGACACCGACCTTGTTCTCAGAGATTATACAGATGCAGACTGGGGAGGGAGTATTGATGACTGAAAAAGTGCTAGTTGAGGTGGATTCTTCCTTAACAGTTGTTTAGTGTCCTGGCTTAGCAAGAAACAAACTTCCATTTCCCTTTCTACAGTTGAAGCTGAATATATAGTTGCAACATCCTATTGTACTCAAGTGTTGCGGATAATAAATAATCTCAAGGATATTCGAGTTCCTTTTGATCAACCTATCAACATCATGTGTGACAATACAAGTGCTATCAATATCTCTAAAAACCTTGTTCAACACTCTAAGACTAAGTATATACCAATCGAATATCATTTTCTCAGAGAACAGGTTATGGATCAGGTGGTCAAATTAGCGTATGTTCCTTCCAAAGAGAAGATTGCATATATTTTTACCAATCCATTACCAAGAGAACCCCTTGAGTATCTTAGACATAGTTTGGGTGTGATCTCATCTTCCTTACTTTAGTAAAAAACACAACTCACTGCTTCTACAGGTGCCCCATTTGATGTTGCATCAGGGACAAGTGATATTGTTGTTAATATTTAGATTAATCATAAAAATATTTTTTCTTTTTTGGAGATGCACACAATAGAAGTTTGCAATGGTTCTCGATGGTATTCTATTTGAGGGTGGTTATGTGTGTGTACATAGTTATATGTGGTTATGTTTGTGGAGGTGCATACATAGTACATGATCATGTTTTCGCATAGGCTTCCAGAGGTCTTTCTTCCCAGGGGGAGAATCTACATAGTCTATCTTTGTCATTTTTCTCAAAGGGGGAGAGTAACAAACAAAAACCAACAAACCCGAATGTTGATACACATTAAAAGGGGGAGTTTGTTGCACACATTGAAAGGGGGAACAACTTAGCATAAAGGCCACTGACTTGGCAGTCGGGCTCTTTTGGTTTCCATCAATGAAAAAGGGGGAGTTTGTTGCACATATGTTGTCATTGATGTCAAAATGGTCATGGACATGGTCAGTTATAGTGCAATAATAGACAAGAATGAAAATAGAAGTGCATGCAATAATTGATAGTGTGACGCACAAACAAAGGAAGTCATGAAAGGATGAAAACAACAGTGTGCAGAAGGATTGAAGGACAAAAGGATCAACGACGCAGAAGAATATCAATGTCTAGGACTTGATCGCAGATATGATCGGTCAGCAAAGAAATTGTTGGAGATAACATATAACTGCAACCAGATCGACAGGGGGATGACCTACGACCTAGTTCAGAAGTGAAGTATAATGTAGAAAAATGAAACAAAATTATTGTGACAAATTTCCATGTCCGTGATTGCAAAGTGGAGCAACGGATGTTGGTGTTGCAGCACGACGACGAATGTGCAATGACTTCAGGTTGCCTTGAGCTAGTGTGACGAATGGCACAATGGAGTGTGATGAAATGAACTTGATTACTTGTCAATGATGCAGAAGAAAATCTGCAGGGTGCTTTGAACTAGTGCGACAAATGGCGGAGTGGACTACAAGAAACAAGTGGAAGTTCATCAGTCAAGTAAGCGATTTTCCAGGGCATGCTCATAGTCTGGTGGGGTGATTGGGCGAGCACACTACAAGGAAAGTGCAACAAGTTGAAGACTTGTGACTTGAATTTTGCGCTCCCATTATATCTATGCATTGGGTGCTCTATAAACCAGAATGTAAATGGTTGTGTCAATTTTGATGAGATGCAAGATTTGGTCCATTTGATCTAGTCAAAGAATGTCCAGCCATAACTAAACAAGAAATATTCTTAATTTAGACAGATGTACGCCCACATATAACTAACTAGACTTTGATGTGGTCAAGATATGTCCACAATATACAATTATTCATCCACATACTTAATTTAGACATAAGTGTGTCCGCATATAACTAATTGGACTTTGATATGGTTAAGATATGTCCACAATATAACGTTTATGCATCCACATACAGTTAATTAAACTCATGCAAAGATATTATAAATCAAGATGTGTGTTGATTGAGTATTTTGTTGATGCACAAAGAGGAAAAAGTTCTTATAACTTTGAGAAAGATTTAATTGTGTAAGATTTTGTTTTTTGAATATAGGGAGGTAGGGTGGAATAGGGGAGAGGACTAGTGTCCTCACTCTACAGGTTGGTTCCTGAAAGCATTGGTGTCCTCATCATTTGTAAGAGGTTGGTGCCTAAGAGGATTGGTGTCCTCATCGTTTGTAACAGGTTGGTGCCTGAAAGGATTGGTGTCCTCATTATTTGCAACAGGTGGGTTCTTGTCGAACTAAAAGATTATAAATTGTAAGTTGGTGCTTGCAAAAAAAATATATATATATATATTATGTGGTTTTCTCCCACATTGGGTTTCCACGTAAAAATTTTGGTGTAATGTGTTTTCTATGTTGTTTTGATTTTGGCATGCATTGATGACTAAGCAAAAACTTCAAAATAATATTAAATCTTTAAAGAAAATAAAATTGAGTAAATTGATATAATATTGATTCACACACCCCCTCTCAGTATTACTGTGAATCTCAAAAACCTGGGTAAGTTATCCTCTCCTTCCTTTCCTCCTATTGAATCCTCTACCCCTCTACAATTTACAACCTGGGAAGGAGGAATAGAGTAGGGACCTAGAGTTATCCAAGGGCACTTTCTCTCTAGTCTCCTAGGGTTCTCAATCCCCTAGCCTTCTTCTCTCATTCCCCTAGAAGGATTTGGATATTCCTCAATGGAACCTATGGAATCTTGCGACCCTGACCTTCCTCCCTCAACCAACCTCTCTGAGCGGGGTACCAAATCAAGTTGCTACTCCTTAAATATTTTGAAATATAATCTTAGATCATGTAACAAGGTTTTTTGCAATTGAAGGAAGTGTCAAAGGTGGCCTCATACACCTGGAAGAAAACAACCCTAAGATTGGGCAAAGAGGTTGAAAATATTACATCTCCATTGCATAGAATCAAGTCAACTTATAAGTGAAAAATTTAAAACAAAAATCTTTGATTGGGTTCTTTTGATCATTTCCCCGGGGGGGAGTCCATAAATGATTTTATTAACCCTAAATTGTAGAGGGTTGGCCAATCCCTCTAACAAATTGGCCCTCAAGAGGTTAGTAGACACTTTTAACCTCTCAAGTGATTCTTCTTCAAGAGATTACGATAGAAGAGCCCAAAATTATCCAAAACCTTTCAAAAATATTAAAAGAATGGGACTTCAACTTCGTTTATGTTTTAGGTTGCTCAAGAGGGCTAGTCATTGGATGAAAGGCCAACATATTTGTCCCTTGTTAATTCTTGGGATTTTGATTCTAGGCTAGAAGTTTTCGTTCACTCTCCTGATTTGGGAAAAGAGTTTAACTGCCTAAACATCTACAACCCATACTCAAGCCACTTGGAATATTGGGACTGCCTCTTCTCCAAGTTGTGGCTTAGGAAATGGTAGGTCATTCTAGACGGTGGTTTAAATTTCATTGTTGGTTCTTCCAAGGTTTGGGGGCCAGTGACCCAAGTGGACTCTCTATATAATTCTCTTGTGAGGAGTCTAGAGAACTTTTTCCTCCTAGACATAGAGCCAACCAAGTTCACCCCCACATGGAAAAATAAAAGAATTAGGGAGAGATGAATTGTAAAATGTCTTAATTGATTTTTGGTATCAAAATACTTCTTGGAAGAAACCCTCGGATTTTTTCGGTGGGTTTTATTTGGAGGAGATTCTAACCATTTTCCAGTTCTGCTAGAAGTGGTCCTTATATAGGAAAAACCTCCTTTCCATTTTAAACTAAACCCTGAATGGATCAAGGAGGAAGGATTCATTCAATTGTTAAAAAATGCCCCCTCTCTACAACAACTTTTTAAATGAATATGTAGCTATGAAATTTGTTTCAAACATGAGAAAGGAAAGTCCTTGTCTATCCAATGGTCAAAGGAAAAGTGAGACAAGGATGAGAGAATCCTTTGGAAGGTCAAAGAAGCCTTAAGAAACACATTCTCTTCGGATGTTTTTGGGTATTTAACAAATCATCAAAAGGAGGAGCTCTGCCAATTGGAAAACAAGAGAAGGAACTTGCTTCTGGAAAAATAAAAGGAATGGTGCTTAAAAATTAGGGTGATATGGCTTGAGGCAGGGGACAACAACATGCAAATTTTCCACCATTTTTCAAATTGTGAGAAAAATATCAACTCAATATGGAAAATTGATGGAGGGGATGGATCCTAGAAAGAAAAATTCTCTGACATAGCCTTAGAATGGGTTAATCATTTCCAAAACCTCTTTAAGGAGGACAACTGAGCCATGATGGATGCCATCCTCCAGCTCTCAAAAAATTTCCCTAGATTCATAAACCAATAAGACAATCAATTTCTAATGGAAAAGGAAGGAAAGGAAGAATTACTAAGAACCCTACATAGTTTCTAGAAATATAAGATCCCTAGGCCTAATGGGTTTCCTATAGAATTATTTCTTAGTTGTTACAAGTTCATAGAGGAGGACGTACATATGGTGGTAGAAACCTATCAGCTCTATGGAAAGATTCTATCAGCCTTCAACACTACCTTCATCTCTCTCATTCCGAAGACAGACAAACCAACCTAATTTGAGATTTTTTTCCCAATCTCTCTCTATAATAAAATATACAAGATCATCTCTAAAGTAATTTCTCATGGAATGAAGGAAATCTTTCAAAGCAGGTCTCTCCAGAATTATTTGGTTTTCTTGAAGGATGACAAATTCATGAAGCATATGGTGTTTCTCAAGAAGGATTACACTTTGTAAAAAAACCGTAAAATCCGTGATTTCAAAATTTGACCTCTCTAACACTTTCAACCGTGTTAGTTGGATCTTCTTGCGCCTCATCCACTTGGGATTCAAAGTACACTTTGTGGCATGGGTTATGGCTTTCACTAGCTTGGTAACTTTTGAATTTCTAAACAATGGATTGAATTCACCCTTCTTCAAACCTAGGTGAGCTATTAGGAAGGGATTCCCACTCTCTCCCATGTTCTTCCTCCTAGTAGCAGAAGGATTAAGCAGGGCACTCGAAGTTGCATCAACAAATGGTTCATTCAAAGATATCCTAATTGACAGTTCTTGCACTATTTCATATTTACTTTTTGTTGATGACATTGTTAGTTTATGTGATGGATAAAAGTGCATGGTGGATAAGTTAATGGAATTTTTGGACATCTTTTGTAAAGCCATGGGTATGGTGATAAATTTTGCAAAATATTTGTTCATTTGTTTGGGTCTATCCTAACCTAAGAAGGTTTATATCAATCAAATATTCCCCTTCAATTCATGTTCTTTTGAGGATGGTTTAAACTACTTGGGGTTCTGACTCAAAGAAAACATTTATCTTAAAAAGGATTAGACTTGGCTCCTTGCCAAGATAGAAAAAAAATTGAATAACTAGTGCAATAGATGGCTCTTTCAAGGGGGCATCTAGTTCTAGTTAAATCAATCCTAGAGTCCATCTTGTTTTACTAGATGTCTCTGGCCTTTATTCTGAAAGGTATCCTTGATAGAATTCGCCAGCTCTATGATTGCTTCATCTAGTCAAGGGATAGGGAGAAGAAAGGAATGACTCTAGTCTCCTGGAGGAAACTAGATGTCCCAAAGAGTCAAGGGGATTAGGGAATAAAAATACTCCTTCACTTTTTCAAAGCCTTAGAAACCAATAATGTCTATACACTCATCCAGGGGCAAGGCCTATTGGCACAAACTATAAAATACAAATATCTTGGCCCCCATAAATTGAATATTGGATCTGAACCCCGCACAAAAAAAACCATGAACTTCTCCATTATTTGGAAAGACACAACTGAAGCATTTCAAAAAATTGGGAAATGGATAATTTGGAAGGTTGAAAAATGGGACTAGGTCCTTATTGGCCTTGACCCTTGGATTGGAAGTGAAGAAAATCACAGGATACCTGCACCTCTAATCCACGATCTCATATCAAAAGGCTATCATTCCCTTGTAAATATTGCAATAGGCCAACCTTTAAACTCCATTCATCAACAATGGATAACATGGAGAGATTTGGAGCTCAATTAGGACTACATGGAGACTTGGAATTACTACATAAACAACTTAAGGAAATTTAATATTTTTATTAGTGAAGAGGAGGATGAACTCCTATGGTCCATGAACCCCATGGGTGGATATGTGATCAAAATTGGATATAAAATTATATCCTTGGAAGGCTTCGACCAAACTTTGATATGCTGGTGAAAACCACTTTGGAGATTCAAATTCCCAACAAAATCCAAAATATTTATGTGGCTCCTTTTAAATACAGAGAATTAACCTGGGATTTGCTTCGAAAATGAAGCTACTAGGGCCATGGAAGATGATTCATATGTGAATCAAATTTGGAAACAAATTCTCACCTCATCCTCTTATGTCCCTTCACTCAAAAGGTATGGGGGGAAGTTGAAGGTATTATAGGACTAAAATCCAAATGGAAATGCAACACAATCTAAGAAACATTATAAAGATGACGCAAATACAAGGACACAATATCTTTCAAGGCACTCCCATTAACCTTGGCTTGGGGAATTTGGCTAGCAAGAAACACAAAAAATTTTGAGAATAAGGACACTTTTCCATTTCATTGCACCTCCCAAAACCTCAACATCTTAATTCCTTCCCTCAGTTTTCCACTACCCTTGAGTGAGTTTGAAGCTCTGTCACAAATATCAACACCCAAATCCCTTGGGCCTTCTTCGATGGAGCATCTCAAGGGGACCCACACAAAGGAGGAGCAAGGGGTATTATTTTCCTCTCTCAAAACCATTTCATCAACTTCAAAGCCAGAACAAGATGGCCCACTAATAACCATAGTGAACTCATAACTCTCAAGTTGGTTTTAATCCTAGCCATGAAAAAAGGAATCACGCAAATCCAAGTCCTCGATGACTCTCTCCTAGTGATAAAATGGTTAAAGGGTGAAACTATGTTAAGGAACTTCATTCTCCAGCCATTGTTTTGTGATATCAAGAACCTCCAAGCTTCATTTTATCACATTAAATTTGCTCATGTCTACAGGGAAAACAACACAAAAGATGATAGATTATCCAAATATGGCCTCGATATGCAAGAAGGCACCTGAGAAATCAATTAGTCCCTCAAGGGATGAATTACTTCTTGCTTTCATTACTCTCGGATTTAACATTCTCTCAGTTCCTTGTGATGATTTAGCAAATGATGTCACCTCAAAGATGGTTCTAGAATTTTCCTTTGAATGCTTTAGGGTTAGATTTATTTTTATGATCAAAAAGTTGTTGAATACATGATAAGTTGTTTTTGTAAAAAATGCTTCAAGGGTGATTTGATATCCCCTAGTTCTCATATAGTATTGTAAACCTTTAGATCATCCTTCCCCACAAGCTAATCATCAAAATCAACCAGTTTTGTATTATGTACAGACCTTTGGTCCATGCTTTTTTGACCCAACAGGGTATCCTAAAATACCACTTATGGTATTCAACTCATGTAATTTATTGTCTTTAACAAAATTTCTTGTTTTTTTCCTTCGAAAAAGAAAGCATGCAAGAAAGTGAAGTGAACAAGACAATAAGGAAAAAAATGAAAAAATAATTTGTTGGTAATAACTTAAATATAAACAATATGGAAAAAATTAAGAAGGAAAGCAAGTGAAAAGAGGAATACAATTTTGTAAATGGTGCCCTTTGTAGAAGCAATATGCCATTAATGAACTATCACATTGATGGGACCTCAGTAGATAAATGTACACATTGTTGACTAGTGGTAATGTATTAAAGCACGAGGACAATTTAGGCAAGGCTCTATGTGTGCCAAATATGGGTGTAGAACAAGCAAGCAAGAATGAAGTCAAGAAAAAATAAGAGAAACAACTATACACAAACTATGTTAGACATGAATTGCAAAGAAAATAGTGAATCAAATATGCAAAAGTGAAAACATATTACAAGAAACAATATGAATACAATTGAATGGGAAAAACTAAACAAATAATTAATTAAGAGAGAATGAACTACTAATAGTAAAATAGGGGAAGCAATGAACCCTGTAAAAAAATTGATTCATTCATGTAGACAATAAACCTAATGTAAAGTGACAATTGTAAATGCATTAAATAAAATGATGTTGGAAATAAGTGTGTGAAAGATACAAAGAGTGTTGATGGGATAATTGTATGTAGTGGGACCAAACTCTCCCATAATAGTGAGATGGTACACTATAGAAAACACAAAAATGGGGTTGTTTTACTTTGTCACTCTAGCAATCAATCGATCAAATAAAACTATAGTTTAAAGGAAAGAGAAATAGACATACATGTTGGGCAATTCTTAAAGGGTCTTCAATCTTAAGGTTGAGTAAGAGGAGCAAGGGGAGGACAACAAGGAACTCCAAATGACCTTGCATTCAATACAACCAAGAAAAACCCTACTTTGTCCTACTAATAATTAACGCTATAACTTACAAAAAACAATATAAACACTAATCTACTTAAGATCCCATTTACTATTATTATTTTACAATTTCATTTATTTTCTTTATAAAAATTGGAAAAAAAAAACTATAAGATCCAACTTTTAGATTGATATATACAAGATTTGTATCTTCATAACATTCAACCTAGTAAAGACCTATTTTAGGCCTACCTTTGTCCACTCAAAGTCCATAAACATGTCAACATTCACATATTTCCTTAGGTTTGCCTCCATTATGGTTTTTTTCAATTTCAATTTCAATTTATTGATTTTATTTCAAGTTGTTATTTACATTATGTTGTAAGGTTGTTAGTGGATGAATCTCACCTATGGATAAGCAATACCTCCCTTGTATCTACACTTGATCCAATACAAACAACGAGATATATCAATATGGGGTTTCCCTAGATCTAATCATATTTTTTTCCTTTTACACCGAAGGGAAGAGAGGCATACCTTATTGACTGACGGTTGTCCTTACGTATCTGGATGATGAATCTCCAGAGATCCAACTCCATCTCCTACAATATTCTTCCTACACACACGTGACAAAAAAATACCAATATACAAACCCTTTCAAGTGTTAGGAAATTCAAATCTATTCTAGATCTAATCTAATCTACCGAAGGTAATATCAAATATACCATGCAAAACTGAATACAATATATTTGGGAAGGAGAAAACACACACACACATATAAAATGAAGGAAAATCAAAACAATGGTTTGATTACCTTGAGTCCAAAGTTCTAGTCCTCTTTGGCCCTTGCTTCAGCTCTTCCTTCACCCTCACTCTCTTGGAATTCCAACAACATAAATTTACTCTCAATTCTTCCCCCCCTTATCCAAGAAAACCTCCATGCATAAATAATACACCAAATATGTCCTCCATCTAATGAGATAATGCACCATATTTGAGCTTCTAGAGCCTACTTAGGACAAGCATCAGTTGCAACACTAGTCATTTTTCACCCATTCTTGTTTATTTGTCCATTCCATCCATAGTTGACTAGGTATGCTCAAGTAGAGTGAATTATAATTCTTATCCATGCTACTTGAATTCTCCCTTCTAACCTTATCCACATGTGAGGCACATTCATGGTGATGATTCCAAGGAAGGTATGCACTCTTTTTATGATTCCAAGGTGGATGCATTCCTAGTGATGATTCCAATGTATGCATGGAAGACTAGGTGATAATTCCAATGTATGCATGCAAGACTAGGTGATATTTCCAATGTATGCATGCAAGACTAGGTGATCATTCCAATGTATGCATGCAAGACTAGAATTCACCTAGTGTAACTGAAGAATGACTCAATAATAGGTGTGCCATTTTCTATGGGAATAATATTCTCATCCAAGGGAGAATATCTTAGACCAAGTGAGTATCAAGTGCACCCTCATACATGGACTATAGAACATAGGGAAAATGATGTATTAGGTACATGTTCATTATACTCTAGTACCCCTCTTGAGAAGGTTATCTATGTGCCCATAGGGTGGCAAATATAATTGTAACATGAAAGCAATATGAGATAACACCAACACGATACTGCTATAAAATTTGGCAATTCCTAAGAATATGTGGACCTCCATTAGTCTCTTTAGGGTCGACAAATCATGGATGACTAAGATCTTCATTGGATCCACATGCACATCACATTTGTCCATGATGTACCTCAAATTTTGAGTTCTTTGCATGCCAAATGAGTGTTTGTCCATCCTTTTGTATAGCTTGTGTTGTCACATGGTGCTTAATACTTGTTGAACTTTCTTTAGATGCTCTTCCCAAGTTTTGTTTAAGATGAGGATGTCATATAGGCATATGAGTACAAAATAGTTGATCAATGGTTGCAAAATAACATCCATCATCTTCATGGATGTTGTTGGTACCTTATCTAAGATGAAGGGCATGACAAACCACTTAAATAGAGCTTCCTTAGACTTGAAGGTTGTCTTCCATTCATCATTTGGATTGATCATAACTTGGTGATAGCCTCATTTAAGATCAATCTTGTTGAAAAAAATAGTGTCTCTAAATTGATCAAGTAGATCATCTCTCAAGGGGATCAAGTACAAGTTCTTGACTGTGATTTTTTTCCAGGATCTATAGTCAATACAGAGTTTCCATGTTTCCTCCTTCTTTTGAAACAACATAATAGGGCCCCTATAGGGCGAGGAGCTTAGTCAAATGCGGCCTTCTTGTATCAATTTTTAAAACTAGAATTTGATCTCCTCATTCTCTAGAAGAGAGTGTATCTATACAAGGCCATTGGGAAGAGGGGAACCTAATGTCAAATCAATTTCATGCTTTACTTAATAATGCAAATGTATTATTGTAGGTGAGGTGAAGATATCTCTTTATTCTTCCACCAATTGATATATCTATCTTTGTTGCATGGAGGGACCCCTTGCAAACGCCTTGGTGGTCATGGTGATTTTCTTTGTTGCATCTTCCTAGACCATAAAGAGGAAAAATATCCCAATCTAAGATATTATCTTCCTCAACTACACAAAGACATAGTGGTAGTTAGGGATACCTATCATATCTCGTAGAGATTATCTCTTGAGGTGATAATGACACTATAAGGACTATACTGGTAAACACCATGGTGTTTCCACATAGATGGTTGTCCTAAAAGAGCACCACAAAATTCAAGTGGGGCTACACCACACAATATCTCATCATTGAAGGGATTGATGTCATCCCATAGGTGGCATTTTTTTACTGATGTGGTTGTCTCATCCCTAGATCAATGAACCAATAGTGTATGCTTGGGGGTGAGGTGTCATTGGCAATTTCATATTACTAAAAATATCAAATGAGATTGATTTCTTTTGGTTTAAAGTGTCAATAATGAAATGTAATTGTATCCCCTTCACCCACATTTGTGAGTGGAAGAATCACTTTCCTTCCTTAGGATGGGCCTTTGTGGTGGAGATAGTAAAAAAACTAGGTTTTGCATCATTGATTTGTTTTCCCCTATCCATGAAATATTATGCCATCAAGGATTAATCAAAGTTCAAGTCTTTAATTGTAGTTAATAACCATTGTTTGGTGTCATTGTTATGCCAAGAATGTTTGTGGTGGTCACACCACCTTCCCGTGTCCTTCTTCAACTTCTCATTTTTCTTCTTTGCATGTGACTTTGAATGTTGTATTGAGGTTGGTTATATTTACTTTGTGTTTTTTTCTAAGTTAGGACCACATTTATCATTCTTATGATATGGTTGATTTTCAGTCCCAAACTCTTTCTTACCCTTTTGTCAAAATTTTCACTAAATATCGATGACCAACTCCTAGCGAACAAATGTCCAGAAACTCCATTTATGTTTAGATGTATATGTGTAGGTCACTGCAGTATTTTAGAATCAAATAGAATTGGGAGTCCCTAATACCCAGTTGTGTACATAGTATATGAAAGGCATCAATGTACTCTAGCACAATTTGGTCTTTATTTTCCATCTCATGTCCTAGTCTTCATAGTTTCTAATAGGTCAAGACTCCTCCTTGAGGGTGTCGTCAAATCTCCCGCAAGTCAGTTTCATCGCATACAATTCAAAGTCTCCAACATAATTTACACAATAAGTATGCCACCAATCTTTGACATGGGGAAAGGACTTCAGAAGTGCGGAGGTAATCTTCTCATTGTTTGAAAAGTTGTGAATAGAAAAATAACCCTCTCGCATATTTAATTATGTCTCTAAAGCTTCTCTGCCTATCTTTCCTTCAAAGTGAGGGATATCAAAATAAACTTGTACCTTAAAGGTGTTGTTCCTTAGAAATTATTTCTTCTTTAAGGTGCCTTCATCATTATCGGGAGTTATCAAAGGATCTAAGTGAAAAGGTCCATCATCTTGTTCCTTTGTCGCTCAAAGGCTTCCTTGAGAAACAACTTGATAAGATGTCCTAGTCCATGTATTTATTTACTCTATCCACCATGGGAGGTTTCTTGTGTTAACAAAATAAGTCTTCATTAGTGTCGATTAGTTCGTGGTCCAATTCCTTGTACCTTGACATCATCAAGAATATGCATGAAAAAACAAGAAAGAGCAGATTGACCTACGACTACTTATTCAAATTGGATGAGAATGAAATGAAATAACACAATATGATACAATATTGAAATTTATAGAGTATTACAATAAAAACAAAATTCTATTAATGAATCAAATGGTTGAAAACATTGTAATGTACATAACAATTCAAAGTAACTAGAATGATGATAGCTTATCTCTGAGGAGAGATGTGATGGATATGTTAATTTACAACAATTCCATAATAAGATGTTGGAACTACAATTGATGATGGTGCCAAAAACAACTTCAAAAGTAAAAACCATAAAATGCAAGAACCGTAACCATGAATTATTAGCATAGAGTGAGAACATTGAGCTAGACGAATTTGAGCAGTTTGAAAGAAAGGGGAACATGGTCAAGATCATAACTTTTTACTCGATGCTCCATTTTGGGTCTTCTTTAGCTCATTGGAAAGAACATTAGTAGACTAATTCAATTCCCTAGTCAAGTGCACCACTACCTTAAAAAACACATAAGAAAACCTCAACAAATGAATCAAAAAATCATGGCCCAAAAACTACTAGTATTAAGATCGCTTTTGAAATGGCCTTGGATGATCACCTAGATCATTTTAAATACTCTATAACTTTTGCAAACCAACTAACAAAGTATTCAAAACAAAAACAACAACCTATAAGCCTTTTATTAATCAATTTAACCCACCTAAACTAATCTTTCACAAATACTCATTCCTTTGAACTTATACCAAGTGGAAATTCGTGGAAATTCTTGAAACACTAAAATCCATAGTTAAGTGTTTTCTATGTAAAAATATTTATCCATCTTTTTTCCCATTTTTCTCACTTTATTCTTTGATAATATAGAAAAGTAAATATCCATAATATTCACATCCATTATTTTTATGTAAAAATATTTATCCATCTTTTTCCACTTTATTTTCCATAATATAGAAACATCAATATCCATAATATTCACATCACATTATATTTACATCCATTGTATTCACATAAGATGGAAAAGGGTTAATATCCTTACTCTTTATTTAACAAAATCTTTATCCATCTTTTTCCCACTTTCTTTTATGATAAGATAGAGAGGTTAATATCCTTAAGGTTCACATCCACTATGCCTAGGTTAACATCCATTTGACTGAAAATATTGTTTGTATATTTTAAGAGATCTATTAGATCCAAATACTCTTATTAGTCCCTGTCGAAGGCATAGAGGGACTATAGTGATTGATAATTCGTTGACTTCATATTAGTTTTTCCTTTGACTAAAAATATTTGCATAATATCTATTGTTGGAACTAGGGAACTAAAAACATTGATTTTTATATAATAAAAAATACCATATATGTCATGATCTGATTGGATAACAAATTGGAGGTCTTATTTCCAGCTTCGTTATTCCCAATGTTTGACATGTTATCATATCCAAAGTTTTTAATCATATACGGTGTTTCTGAATTTTTACTTTTTTCTTGAAATGTTTGGATATCCAAAGTTTTGAACATAGAGAGTCGGTTTTTTATTAGTCGACTTCATATTAGTTTGTCCTTTTGAATAATTTTTTGTTTTACATAGCCTATATTGTTTGAACTATTGTTACTAATTTGTTTTTATTGTTATAAAATAATATAATAAAAAAAAATTGTACTTAGCAGACCTGCCACACTGCATTGTTTCTTAAATGTTTACAGAGCAGTCCTGACAGACTTAAATGTTTACCTAACATGCCTCACAACCTTAAATGTTTACTTAACAGGCATGTTACAATACATTTTCTTCCGGGTTTTTTTTTTATATGCAATGTTCTCTGCAGTAAATATGGGTAATATTGTTCTTCATTGCCATTATTGGTTCACTGGTTCATGCTTTCTTCTTCCTTGTTCACTGATTTATTATTTGCTCGTTGTCATTGTTCTTGTTTTCCTGTTGGTATTGTTGCAGTTTGCACGGTTGGGATTCTGCAACTGCAATTGGAACTAGCCTTCTGTCGTTCCCCATTGACGGACAGGTTTCAGTGTCATGTTTATATTCCTTTGTTATTTGCAGTTTATAGGTGAGAAACTTGACTACTGGGGATGCCTGAGTCGAAATCCTCTTGCACAACATCTTTGTATGTGAGGATAAAATACAATTTCCTTTTCCTATACGTCACTATGGTGGTGATAGAGGTAGGTTATGTGTCGAACATTGGCGATCAGGAAAGAGATGAAGACATCATTACAGTGTTGCTTCTATGGTCATAGTAATCACATACAAAGATGGATTGCAAGAGGATTTTAATCGCTCCCAGTATTGAAAAATACCAACCGTGAAACCACACCTTTCTTAATTGTTTTCACAGTGGAAGGCCTTTGGACGATCCTCACAACCTTGAATGTTTACCTAACAGGTCTAATAGACTAAAATGTTCGGTTTACAGATGTGTTACAATACATTTTTCTCCGATGTTTTTGATACAATCTTTTGTGCAGTGAATTTGGCCAATATTGTTCTTCACCGTCATTCCTGGTCAGCTAGTTGGTGCTTTCTCCTTGGTTCGTTGGATGTTGCTTATTGTTGTTTGATTCAAATTTTCAGGGTTGAGGTCCTACAGCTGTAGTTGGGCCTTTTGGTGCTTCTTCACTAGTTATTTGTTTCTTTCTCTTGTTTTCTTCAACTTTGCAAGGTTGGGGTCCTACATCTACAGTTGGACCTGTTGTTATAATTTGTGGGCCAAGTGTTGTGCTTATGTCCTTCTCCATTCACTGGTGGGTCTCAGTTTTTGCGGTTGCATTCTTGCATTGCTTGACAGGCCTTTTGTAACACATTTTGGTCCCTTATTTTTTCTTCTGCAATGTTGTCTACAGTGAATATGGGCGATATTGTTCTTTGGTAGCATTCCTGGTTCACTGGTTTCTGCTTGCTCGTTGCTTGTTGATGGGTTTCTTATTTTCCTATTGATGTTGTTGTTGTTGTTTTCATTCCCCATTGACGGGTGGGTTTTGTTGATAGATTTACGTTCATGTTCATTCTTTGTTGTTTGTTATTTCCAGTTTGTAAGTGAAAATTTTAAATGTTAGAGATGCATGAGTCAAAATCCTATTCCAAAACATGTTCGTATGCGAAGAGAAAATTTGATTTCCTTTTGTATATGTTAGTGGGTGTTATGGAGGTGTTCCAATTGCGGATGCAGAATGCCAACCGTGCAAAATTGTAGCTTCCTTAAATGTTCGCACAGTGGGAGGCCTTTGCACGGTCCTTACAATCTTGCATGTTTACTTGTCAAGCCTCACAGCATGAAATGTTTGGTTAACAGGCGTGTTACAATATATTCCTCCTATTTTTTTATACAATCTTGTTTGCAACAAATTTGGACAATATTGTTCTTCACCGACATTCTTGGTTGACTAGTTGATGCTTGCTCGTTGATTCGTTGGATGTTTCTTATTGTTGTTTGACTCAACTTTGCAGAGTTGAGACCCTCCAGCTGCAATTAAGCCTCTTCATACTTGTTTCTTCACAAACACATCTCCACTTGGAAAACACAAATTGGAACATGGTTTTATAGTTGGCTCCCCAAAAAATACTATTAAGATAAAATAATATGCAAAACTTTGCAGTGGATATAAACAACATTTCTTTTGACTTGAACCAGAGTTTGTCGAGCTCCAATTATATTTCATAGCTGAGAATTTTTTTCCCATAGTTAATGTCTTTCTATGGCTTCATAGTTATGAGACTAAGTGTTGTTGTGTGAGCGATAAAGTTCTTGTCTCCCTTTCTTTTTCCTCTTCTAAACTTGCTCGTTTTTCCCTTTTGTTCTTCCCCTCTATTATGTGTTTCTGGTTCTATACTTTGTCATGTTTCTGTGGTCATGGGTTCTCGGGGTGGCAAACTGACAAATCATCATCTCCATCTATATCTTCACATCACGAGTTTGACCGGCCGTCATTTGTTTTCATACTTAGCCAATTTCTTCTAAACTTGCTCGTTTTCCCCTTTTGTTCTTACCCTCTATTATGTGTTTCCGGTTCTATACTTTGTCACGTTTTTGTGCTCGTGGATTCTCGGTGTGGTGAATTGACAAATCATCATCTCCATCTATATCTTCACATCACGAGTCCAACCGAACGCCATTCGTTTTCATACTTAGCCAATTTTATGAATGCGGGTTCGCGGATAGGTGATATCGAACTCTGGTAACCCATGTTCGGGGTATACATATTACACCCAAAAAATTTGTGCTCTACAATTCGACCCAAGAATCCTCAAACTTGCAATCCTAACTCTACCTACGATGACTTTGTCTATCCGACCTGCCTTTCCATACTTAGTCAAGTCTTCAAAGTTTCGCGGGTTCATGCACTCCCGGGTTCAGAAAAGTTTAAAAGCATTTTTTGCTCCCCTCCATCCCTGCCACCTTCTACCCTTCCCAATGCACATTAATTATGCTTTTACTAGTGACAACCCACTGAACAGGTTCGAAAATATTGTCTTTAATAAGTGGAAAGATCAAGGACATCTCCCATTAAAACGCATTAACAGAAGAATATTATGGGATCTGATAAAAAAATTTGCGTCCATTTTGAATTTGCAAAAAGTGTTGGTTATTTTGGTTTTTTAAATGCATCATCATAGTAGCAGTGAATAATTGTACTACCAAACTTCCATCGACAAACATGTCATCCACAGAGGTCTTGACGTCATATCCCTCTTTAATACTATGCATATATTACAGGTTATCATATTTGGGAATCTGCTTGCATATGGGAATGTTAACTCGTGTTATTAGTCATTATTCAGCACACATATTCAAATAGATTGGAATTAATAAGATAAAAGATCAAGGGCATCTTCCATTAAA
The DNA here is from genome assembly GCA_009831015.1 of Picea engelmannii. Taxonomy (NCBI): domain Eukaryota; kingdom Viridiplantae; phylum Streptophyta; class Pinopsida; order Pinales; family Pinaceae; genus Picea; species Picea engelmannii. Next base: position 244,207 of record ML783836.1, read on the forward strand.
ACGAATTAAACCAAAATTTACAGAAGATTATACTATCATCCTACAGCGTTCATTTAAATACTTATTCCCATTTCTCTCTATCATCGAAGACTTGGGCTTTAAGGTGCCTTCGTTGTAATGTTCCTAGTCATGGACATGTGAGACAACTTAGAGATGCCATTCAGGCCCATGTGATGTCATCTTTGAGCAAAAACAAAACTCTGTTAGCCAACAGAAACTCAGACACAACAAAAAAAAATAAGCATCTTGTGATTGTTGTTTTCCTTGTATTTGATGCTTTGGTTGGTTGAAAGGCCTGCATGAAGATTTGTGTGTTGAACTTCTTTATTTTGTTACTGGGAGTTGGAAGGGACTTTCAGGTCACCTGCAAAATTCTCCTTCATTGATGTATATAGCTTCTTCCAACAACACAGATTTGGCAAGTGTATCAAATTTTGCATACCACTCAAGAATTTATCTTTCATCAGAGGAGACGCACATACTGTGGCTTGCAAAATGGTCTGGAATATTCGTAAATGGCGCCAAATATTACTCCATTCACGAATATACTCAGAAGAAAATTATAAATTTGGATCGTCATGAGTATGATAAACTGTATGGGTGGCTGAATCAACATCCTAAAATTACAGAAGTTTCTATTTCAAATTTTGTTGAGATACTTCTCGGTGTGTTAACAGACTTGACAGAAAGTCATAGTCTTTATCAAATTTTGTTCACCGTCCTCTATATGTAGTAACAGACTCCACATAAATTCAACTTTCTATCGATAATGCACATTGTTTTCACTATTCCTATGCATATGATTTCATCTAGGTCGATGAGCTTGCCCCTCTTTGCATGAATATTCTCCTCCTACTTGAAGGTGGGTATATAACCAGGGAACGACGCTCTCAAAAGTTTCTAATTCCTGCATCGACATGTAACTGGGAAAATTTAATGGGAAGGAATTCTGGATTATGGAATTTGCAACACTTTCTGAAGATTACTTTATACTACCACCTTCTGCAAGAAGTTTGGCATGTTCAGGTAATGATTTGGTTTCTGAAAATCACCTTTTACTACCACCTTCATGTAATCATTTTATTTCATTCTTTAGAAGAGATCTTAATGTAGTGGTGTATTCAGAATCTACTTCCACCTAATAATAATCTTCCTGTTGTTTCCCTTGCTTTGAATAAGGAAAATGCATTTCTTCTGTTGCAATGGATCCGATATTTGAAAGAAAAAAAAAATTGATCGATGATTGAAGTAAATGCCTTCTTGGTCATAGAGTGCTTCCATCCACAACTTGCATTTGCACAACTACTTTTATTGCTATCTTATTTCCTTGTCCTGGTGGTGGATCCTTCTATCCCAACCAACATGATGGAAATAAACTAGCTCTATCTCTAAGGAATTTGATCACTTCCGGGAATATGATTTGACTATATATTAATTTCGGTTAACTTGAAAAGTTTTATGTGTGCAACCTAATGTTAGAAATATAAAATACAATTTCTTATTTCTTAAAATATAGAACAATGTATTTTTTTAACACACGGTTGTTCGAAAAGTTTTAGGTGTTGTTTGGGATTCACGTCCTTCAAGGATGTTAATTAATCACACAATTAATATTGCTTGTGCCAATGCAATCGAGTCGTCGTCCACTATGGAAATTGCATTAACATTGCAATTTTAAATAATAGATGTTTGACATGTACCTAATGTCAAGTTCATTATCGCACAGGACACCCAACGTCCAAAGATTTATGGACTCAGAGCAACATTGTAGTTGTGGTGACAAAGCAACACTAAAGTCGATGTTCTTTGCAGGTCTGACAATCCTGCAGTCTAAGTGCTTTGACAATGATAAGCCTGCTTCTTCACTGCATCTATGCACTGCATTCAATAGCATTGTTCCCATTGCCACTTCCAGTGTTGATGTCTGAATCCGAAGCTATCTGGAGCCTGGGGTCACCGCCAGTGTGGATGCCTGAAGGTAAAACTACCTGGAGCCAGGGATCACAACTTCTTACAATTGACATTGGTATTAGTGGTGATCAAAATTTGATTGTATGTCGAGTTTGTTACTACATCCAGAGGTCGCTCAACACTCTTTGACATAGAAACTGGTTATCTGTCAAGTCAATTACAACTTTGGCATAAAACGTTCTGTAATTATAGAATGTTGATTCAAATGTGCATACAGTTTCTCGTGTTCTTGAGTATCCAATTTTATAATTTCCTTCTGAGTGTATTCAGGCATGGAGTAATACTTGGCGTCACTTCCGAATATTCCAGACCATTTTGTGGACCGCGATGTCTGCCACCCCTACAACAGAAGATATATTCTGATGTGATTTGCAACATTTGATACAATTGTCAGATTTGTGTTGTTGGAAGAATATATGTACTTCAACAGAGGAACATTTTGCAGGTGACTTGGACGTCCCTTCCAATTTATAGAAATAAAACAAATAAATTCAACATACGAATCTTCAGGTGGGATTTTCAACTAAACAGATGATCGAATACAGGGAGAATAACAGTCACAACATACTTGATTTTTTTTTGTCTCAGTTTTTCTTGGCTAACATGATTTGTTTCCCCCAAAGCTGATGTCACATAAAACCACTCCCTCGTCTTTGAATTGGGCCTAAATCGCATCTCTAAGTTGTCTCAGATGTCGATGACCAACAACATTACAGGGAATTCACCTTAAACCCCAAGTTTTCGACGATAGAGGGAAATTAACACTTAGCAAAGTATGGAATGTTGAATAACCAGCCAATGCAGGCAAGCCATATCTAGAAGAGACAAGCTATTCAAAAAGTTGGGATAGATCTAGCTAGCAACACCAATGAAGTCCAAGACTCGAAATTGATATTCAACTCATTGTTTTTTAGAATCAAGCATTTGATGATCAAGTTGAAATCTATAAAATACTGTCCACAGGCTTCATTATTGTACATATTTGTTTTTGTTTGTCGGCGGCAGGCCCAATCGCAGTCATTATGGAAAATAATCTCAGATGTATTTTGTAACCCAATTTATCTGAATATAGAATATTTGAGGTTTTTGTATGGTGTTTTCCAATCTCTAGTATTGTTTTTTATTTTATTTTGTACTTTTTTTGTGTGTGTCGTTAAACATGGATGACAAGTTTTTCTTTCTGTTGCCCAACACTTCGATTTAAATAAAGGCTACTCTATTCGCTCCTTACATTTTACATGGAAGAATAATTTGTCATAGGTCATACTTATGTGGCACCTGCCCTATACTTAAAGAAAGAAATGGGAAGACCCGTCCTAGTTTCATTCTTCAGGGTCCCGTAAATAGAATGAATTAATGACTCTATTTCAACAAGGAAACTCAGGTGTTGACGTCATGTTCCTGTTCAATATTTTTCATATATTGCAGCTTCTTCTATTTGATAATATCTGTGCATATAAAAAATGTTGTGTCATATATATGTGTGTGTTTGTGTGTGTGTGTGTGTGTGTGTGTGTGTGTGTGTGTGTGTTCTTTCTATTCCTTATGGGTTTCAACAAAATTTGTGAACCGAACAATATCCTACAAATTGGAAGATGCTTTACATTTGGACCAGAAATAATCTATTAATATATATTAATATGAATACTATTGGAATAAATATAAACAATTTCTCTTTAAATTTTCCTTGTTTTCTCCCTCCCTATTATCCCTTTGTGGTTCTATATTTAGTTGCATTTCTATGATCATGGCCTCTTGGATTCGCGTATTGGCAGATGCTCATATTTATCTATATCTTCACACCATGAGCCCGACCAACCACGGTCCCTTTCAATACTTAGCCAATTATCTGACCACCGGGTCCCGGGTGTGCGACATCCAACACTTATGTCCCTTGTTATGTCATATACATCTTGCACCCAAAAAACTTATGTGATCTGCAATTTATGCTTTTACTAGTGATAACTCACTAGGGGTTTGAAAAGATTGGCATTAATAAACGAACAGTAGATTTTGTTCTGTGAGATACTTATCCCTTTTTCCATTTTCTTCTTCCCGCCTATTATCGCTTTCTGGTTATATACTTAGTCGCCTTTCTATGATCGCGGGTTCTAGGGTTGGTGGGCTGACAAATCTTTATATCCATCTATATCCTCACATGACGAATCCGACCGACCGTTGTTCCTTTCCATACTTAGCCAATTTTATGGCCATGGTTGTCGGGTTGGCGCTTTCGAACTCTGTTGCTTCTTGTTTCATGATATACATCTTGCACTCAAAACTTTTGTGATCTACAATTTTTCCGCGGACTCCTCAAACTCACAATATTCACTCTACCAGGGTTCACAAATGCTTCAAAGCATCTGTTGTTGCCTTCCATCCCCACTAATTTTGCACCCTTCCCAATGCACATTAACTATGGTCTCACTAGTGACAATTGAACACACTGGTACGAAACAATTGGAATTAACAAGAAAAAAAAACTCGAGGAAATCTCTCATTAACAAGCATTAAACTGTTATTTACAGTAATCGGAACGAACATCGTTCCTTCCTATACTTAGCCAATTTTTTCCACCTGTTATGTGATATACATCTTGCACCCAAAAAATTCCTTGATCTACAATTCCACCCTGGGCTCCTCCAACTCGCAAGCTTCACTTTACCCAAATTCATAAAAAGTTTCAAACCATTTATGGCTCTCTTCCATCCCTACCACAATCGCACCCTTCCTAATGCACATTAATTATTTCATCCTCTAAATTAACTTCCATTGTTTTGTGACCTACAAATAGCACCCGGACCTCCGCCATATACAAATTGATTGTCGGACTCTGACATCGTCCCCTCTTCTGTGTTACACATTATGCATTCAAATGTTCTGAGTCATACAATTTGACTGTCGGGGCCTCATGTCTTCTGGGGAGATCTTGTCACCCTATTTTGGATCCTCGGGTTGGCGGGTTCATGAAATCTCCAATTCCTAGTCATTGTTTCCTATGTCGTCCATCCTCATACTTCTTTCCAAATATGCAACAACAAAGGTTTAATTATAAGATGCCATCATGCAACAACCATAAATATCGTCATTAATAAGCAAAATCCTCGAGGACTAACTATCCCTACAGAACTTGTCTAGAAACATGCAGAGAAGATCTTGCCAAGAAATGGGAAAGTTGTTACAAATTTCAATATATTAGCGAAAACAAGTCTGGGCCATCATTTCCCTATTCCATAGTTAGACACTTTTTCGATTACGGGTTCCTATATTGACAGGCTCAAATTGTGTTTCGAATCTTTCGCGACTTGCAAACAGTGCCCCGAGTTCCACGATATACAGTTTGTCCACTGGAATGCCCTATCACAAGCCCGACCATTCGTTGTTCCTTTCAATAATTAGCCCCAAGTTGGTTGTATCTCCATGACGTGGTACATTTACTGTGTATCGAGTCTGGCCTACCGTTTCCCTATTCCATACTCAAATACTTTTTCAATTACAGGTTCCCGGACTGGCGGGCTCAGGATTGTGTTTCCAATGTTCCGCGACTAGCAAATAGTACCCGGAGTTCCGTAATATGCAATTTCTCCACAGGAATGCACCATCATGCCCTCTTCCGTGTTACACGTTCTGCGGTCAACACTCTCGAGAGATACAATTTGACCCTCGGGCCCTCACCTCTGTTGGTTGTATCTTGTAGCCCTATTTTGAAGCGCCACCAACAGCTTTCGATAATTAGCCATTCCTTAATTGTTTTTCCCTGTCCTTGCCACCTTCCTACTTCTCTTTGGATATGCAATTGGCAATCTTTAATGCTAAAAAATTGTCATGCATGAACCTTAAACATGTCATTAATGAGCGAAAGGCTCGAGAATATCTACCACACTTCTGTCATATACAAATTGACCGCCAGACTCCCATATCATCCCCTCTTTCGTGGTACACATTTTGCACTCAAGTTCCGAGACATACAATTTGACCCTCGAGAAGTCACGTCTCCTGGGGAACCATTTTCACCCTAATTCTGAAGCTCGTCTGACCGCTTTCCATACTTGCCCATTTCATGGAATCTCTTTCACGGATCCTTGGGTTGGCAGGTTCACGAAATCTCCAATTCTTGGTCACTGTTTATTGTTCCCGCCACCTTCGCACTTCTTTCAAAGTATGCAACGACCAAGGTTTAATGCTAATAGTTCATCATGCAACAACCGTACAAACCGTCGTTAAAAAGCAAAAGGCTCGACGAGACAGTGGAATTTAAATGAAGCTCGACTCCTCGAATTTAAATGAATTTATTTTCTCTTATTTTCTCTTATTTTCCTAGAGACATGCAAAAAAGATCTTGCCACATAATTGGATATATATTACAAATTTCAATATATTAGCAAAATCGAATCCGCCCAGTTGTTTCCCTATTCCATACTTGAGCCACTTTTTGATTGTGGGTTCCTGGATAGGCAGGCTCACGTTTTCACTTCCATTGTGTCGTGTCCTACAAACATTACCCATACTTCCACGATATACAAATTGTCCTTTGGACTGTCCCATCATGCCCTCTTCCAAGTTATGCGTTTTGCACTCAAAAAGATCCAAGACATACAATTTGACCCTCGAACCCTCATCTCTAATGGTTGTACCTTGTAACCCTATTTTGAATCCCGCCTAACCTCTTTTGATAATTAGACACTCCTTAATTGCTTGTTCCCATCCCCATGACCTTCATACTTCTTTCTTAATATGCAATTAGTAACCTTTCATGCTAACATCTCACCATGCAGGAACCATTAACATTGTCATTAATGAGTGAAATTCTTGAGGACATATTCCATTAATACGCATTAAACCAAGATCTGCAGAGAGTTATATTATCCCTTCATATTTTTCATCTCAAACATGGGTCGTCGCGTTGGCTCGGTCATGAAATCTCCAATCCTTAATTGGTCATTGTCATACTCTCCATGTTTTCACTTCTATGTATGCAATTACTAGTCTTTAATGCTAACAACACATCATGCAACAGTCGTCAAAATTGTCATTAATGAGAGAAAGTCTTGAGGAGATCTCCCATTCACATGCATTGGACCAAGATTTGTGCAGGGTTATATTATCCCTTCCAACTCTTCATTTCAAACATCGTCTGGACCAAACCAACATTCTTGTAAACTTATGGCAGCATCTCGACATCAGTTCTGTGGATATACAGTGAATAGCTTCATACGTGAGGGCCGGAACTTCCAGTGGTCCAGGGCATATTCTTACTATTCATCCCATTTCGCCCAGAATGAAGTGATTTGGACCTCTGGAATCGCTCGTGTAGGCTGTGTCCCTGAGTTTTTTGACTATAAGTAGGTGGTCTCTTGGTGCGCCGAAAAATATATTTCAAGCCAAAGAATTATTCCACTGCATGACCATTCTCCTGTTTCTTTGTCACCTCAGGTCTTCCGCAAGATGTTAAGATTGTTGGAGCCAACATTGACCTTCAGAGGACGAGACTGCAAGCAGTTCCTAGAAAAACATGATAACGGGTTGAACCTCTTACCCGAGTTCCTCAAAGACCCGACAAAATTTCCTGAAGATATCACAAAGTTGCAGGTCGGTTCCTTTAGAAATCCATTCTGGGAAATTGCTTGGTTGTTTACAAGAATAACGGGATAGGAATCCACAACAAGCATTTCCCGTATAGTTATTTATATTTTGTACTTCACAGTCAAGGAATGATTCATTTTCGATTAGGGGAAGCTAATTTCCATTGAAATTTGTTCCCAACTGTCACGATTCAAAGAATCGAATAAATTTAATATGTCATCCTACTTGATTTTTGCAATAGTGCATTGTTTTCTGTTTCCAAAATTGTCTCTATCCAAGAAAATAAACTATGATCTCGACCCAGTAACATTATGGTACCAGGCCTTCTAGAGGCACAAGGCCTCCCATTGTTTTTATGATATTTTTAATGAATTTTTCTCAATTTTCAAAGATTTATTGTTAGGAAAGGATGTTCCCCAGATGTCTATCTAGGAAACCAAGTTTTTGGATAGGAAGGGCACACTTGAATGAAAGGAAAATAATAATGATCTTTGGCTCCAAGGAAAATCCTGCTTTCCTTCCATGTCACATCATAGACAAGATGTTTGTTACAAAAATAACAAGGCAATACAAGCACTGGTTGCATTTTTTCCATGGCAAGAGAAAAAAACAATTCATTCCTCTGCCCTGGAAAATCGGGGACTTCGTGTGCAGAAACATCAACAAGATTGACGAATTCACAGGCCATTTCAAGAACTTGAACCTAAAATATGTTGAAAGGATAAAAGGGTTCAACCCTAATGGGATTTTTTGAGAACATTTACTATCAGTTGGCTTTAACAGCTCTTTTATCCATATACGCCTGACCGAAGACAGAGACAGTGACGACAACACTCCTACTTCTGACAATTGCAATGTAGAGAAATTGCAAAGCATAATTGAATTGTACCGACAACAGAGAAAAGGATATGTTTAGAAGAGTGTCCAGTCCCCGGCCAGTGTTCGACAACACAGGTATTCCAACAGAGGACGAACACCTTCAGTAACCACTCACATAACCAGATCAAAGATCAACACACC
>ML783836.1:274991-288386 GCA_009831015.1 Picea engelmannii
AAATAAGGGAAAATGATTTTTATCCACCTAAGTGCCTATGTTTGTTTGACTATCGCCTTTATAAGTTGAGGGGTCTAAGTGGTGCAGTATTTAGAGCATGCATATCATCATTCTTAAGAAGGAAAATGACTTTCCCCACATCCCAAGACCTTACAATGTAAAATTTTGTGTAACATGCACGGCCTCTAGTGTAGACAGGCGTGTGCAGAGCGCTGATGCGCTTTCAAAATCAAGCGAACAGGCGCATGCGCGCAGAGACAGAATGCAGTAAACGCGCTTGCGCGCCCGATGCGCGACTGTGGGGTGAAATAACCGCGGGCCTGTGGCAAATGGTCGAGAGAGGAAATCCGGATGGATTTCTCTCAATTCTCCCTTGAATTGACTGGTTAGCAGGTCAGCTGAGGTCAGTTTGTGTACCTGCAAGTTAATGAAAGCAAAAGGAAAGCAAAATAAACCCAAATGAGGAAGGAATTGATACCAATTCCCCAGTATGGTCGCCAATCTTTTTGCACCCAATTCGTCACTTGGTGAGCAAATAAAGGGTGTTTACATGCCCAGTTGGGTCTTGCTGAGCATGACAGCTGTAGAGGAAAGGGTTAGAGAAAACAAAACAAAACTACAAACAAGAATTAAATTAAAACAAACTAAAACTATGAGCATATGGAAAAAGAAATAACAAACACAAAAGACCAATATCACCAATGTTTTTAGGCTGATCAATTGATGAAATCCAAAGCACAATGAAGAAAGGGAACTGTGGTTCCTTCTTCCTCCAAAGGAAGTCTCTTGAAGGCCTCACAAACTTGCTCTCCTTACAATGAGAAAATGAGAATGATGGTGAAAGAACTCCAAGCACATTCACTCAATGGAGAGGTGAATGGCTCAATGAAATGGTGGTAATGTGTTATTGCCAAGGAGTGAGTCCTTAAAACAATCTAAGCAGCATAACATTACATGAAATTCCTTGAGAAAATGATGTTTCCTCATGGCTTTATATAGCATAGCATTGGGTGATTATGTAACTCCTTTGAGGTGTGAAAAGGGGCTCTTTAGGGCTTAATTAGGTCTTTGACCAGCCTACCATGCGGATTTATCTCAGATTTGGGAGTCAAATCGGCTTGGGAGCTGATCCATTAGTGGTTGGGAGGCCGACCAATTCCATAAATGCGCCGTTTAGCAGGTGCGCGGGTTTTTTCGCCAACAACCGCGCGTCATGCACGGACGCGCGCATTGTACGTTCCTGTTACGCGCATATGCGTGCGCACCCATCTTCTGTAAAGCGCCCTTCAATTTTGGGTTACTTTGTATAGTTTTTGACCCTTTTGCAATGCTGTGAAACTAATTCAGTGCCATGAATGACCTCATTCCTGTTTTGACGATGCTGAGTTCTTGTCGCCATGTGCGGACGGAATTTCAGTGATAACACCCATGAAGGGTTATATGTTGAGGTTAGGTTATTTATGCTTGTCTCCTTGAACCACCCAACTCTTGTTTGAAAATGACCCTTCATTGTTCGAGTCCCTTGCCCACACTTGAGAAAGGTAGCTTAGTGGAAAAAAATTAAGACATGTAAACAAGTGGCATTTGCACCAAATACAGACAACGTTGGCCATTGGGAAATGTTGCTAGTTCCATTGGGACATGTCCCCAATTCCACTCACTATAATTGCCTCATTCACATCTTCACTAGCCATCTTCTAAGGGTTTTGAAGACCCAAATTGTTTTGAGTGGAAGGAAATTAGGTCCCATCGAACATGTTCTTTTTCCCTTTTCAAACCATTGTGTGAAAAAATCCCCCTACACTGACCCCCCATACATTGAAACATATACTGTGATTTAAAGTGAAATACATCAAAATTGATGCACCATAAAGCACATTTATTTCATTTTCTCATATATTTGCTTTGATTAGACCACCATTTGGACTAAGTATGGTTTAGCGACCACCCATTTGAATTTCACACACCACCTATATATCTAGGAACCATTGAGGACCCTTAGTCATCGCGACGTTCCCGACGTTTATAAGACCTTCCCCCCATGTTGGGAGGCATTCTTGGTCTTTTTGTTTCATTGGCTAGACCACACCCATCCCACTCACCATTGGGTTTCACATTACTAGGTTAAACTCTTTTTGGATCATCCTTGTTGATCTCAGCTCCCCTAGGTCCCCTCTTGGAAGCTCATCCCCATCAAGCATATGCTCCTATCAGGTATACTCAATGGTAGGTGTTCCACCACCTCCTCCATCACCACCACCACCACCACCCACACATACAACCACCAACCTTCCATACATGGATAATATTAATTTCCTTGATTTGACAAAGCTAATTGATCTAGGATTTTTTCGTTGGGTGACTTATTAAAGAACTGTATTAAATGAGCATAAACAAAAGTACACCATAAGGAAGGAAAATATCAAAAGGAAAGAGACATAATCATGCAATATGAACACAAATAACTTGATAACAGAGTTCGTCCTTGGTGGACTATGTCTCCAGGTCTTGCTCTCAAATGGGTAGGTCTTTTTATTAACTCCACAAAAGAATTGGGCAAAATACATAAGTATACCTCATTTTGGAGTTAAGCAATAAAATCTTTGCTCAAATCAGAAAACTAACACCACCACTGCATTCGTGGCGTCGTTTTACCTAAAAATGTTTGTCTCCACACCTCAATCCAAGTTGGACACTTTCAGGCCCCCAAGACACCCTTGCCTCAGTTTTTGTGCCACTGCTTCTGCAATAAATGACTAGCTCTGTCTAGAAATACGTGCAAAATCTTGAAAATTGTGCAAAAGGACGTACATATCTGTACTATACGGACGTGCTAGTTTTCCCCTTCTTTGTGCTCTTGTGTCAAATGCACTCCTCGAACACCCTTATATACAAAAACTTGGCAGTTGTGTAATAAATGAAATGGTTGGCATGTTAACGAATGGATAAACTTAGGTGTTGGTTGGGTGGAGGTCCCAGGATCAAATCATGTGGACTCCCCTTTTTGGCAAATAGTTATAACAAATATGGGCGCGCTCCGCTAAATCTGGCGGGCAACCACTTAAATGGCGGAAAGGTTAAATATAGTGGCAGACATATGCTAAATATAGTGGTCCGTTGGGTTAAGCCCCTAAGTGGGTGGAATACCATGGTCGTATGGCGCTAAAGCATGTGAACAGGGGTTGGGCCAAAGTACTAGCCCCTCCCTTTGGCACCTTAGTTCAAATTTTAACCTTAAATCTTATTCTTATCACATTACAAACAAGCAACATTATATGGTATGTTTCTAGTGCAGATTCGTGGGGCCTTTGGGATAGTGAGAGGTCATGAGTTCGAATCTGGTGGAGTGATAAAATTTTTACCCAACAACCATTGGATGGGTGCCACGTGGAAGCCCATGACTAGGCCATGTGGCACCATATAATTTGTCCAAGAAAATGCCACTTGTCACCACATGATTCGCCCATGAAACTAACACATATCATCACCTAACTTGCCCATGTGTCTGTCAGCTCAACTGTACAGATGTGCCATGTGTCACCCTTGCAGTGGTGCCATGTGTCACTTTGACTTTTGCCTTTTGACCAATTTTGACTGAACTTTGACCGCTTATAAATTTTGATCCATAACTCTGTTTGACGAGCCGTTAGAAAGCTTGCGACACGCTCCTCGTGATTATGCCCTTTTCATTGAGTTTTGGGAACTTTGAATTTTTTCCCTTTTGTTGTCTGCTGAAGACATTATGAGCGTTCTAAGTTGCTTCTATGCATTCTGAGTTGTTCTTAACCTTCTCTGGATCATTTTTGGATCGCTAACCAGTTACCCCATTTTACATGACCTGACTTGGCCACCCATTCTAACCAAACTTCCATTAGAGATCTCAAAATTTGAGGAAAATCTGGTCAAAGACCCCTTCAACCATATCATGAAATTTCATTTATGGTGTTCATTCAATAACATCACAGATGATTATATCCATCTCATATTGTTCCATTGAAATCTATCGATACCATCAACCAAATGGTATATTAATGAAGTAGTAGGGTCACATGAAAATTTTACGTCTTTAGCAAATGCATTCCTGACTTTTTTCAGTTATCGGTTTTGTCATGACACTAAATTGGAAATCCTTACTGACTTTAGACAAACTACTTCTACTCACATTGTGGATCACATCCACAAGTGGCATCGAAGGTGTATCTTATGTTAAATTGAATTCAAGGATAAACTCCTCCTAGATTGGTTCTTGAAGTCTCTCTTACCTATGATCAAAAGATGTGACCACTACCATGCCTTATATAGAAGATGAGGCCATACTCAAAGCCCAACACTTTGATTTGATATATTCCCAGTTAGGGCATCTATATACTGTCATCCCCAATGCCCCCAACCCTCACCCATTTGATAGAGAGAATCGAAGGACAACCCATTTAGCGGATGGATTGATAGGGTCCATGACCCATGTCAACAACTCATATGGTACCAATCATTATGGTAACTATTATGTTGGAGCCCATATACCTCAAAATATTGTTAGCATGCCATACATGCCTAATATCATAGTTCACAACACTCCTTTCCATATTCAGGGTGAGCTAAATCCATCACATCCAGGGCCCAAGATGACCTCCCCAAGAGTACATTCTTCGCCACACATGCATGGACCATCATGCAACAATCAAAACTGTATTGGAGGGACATCCACCTCTTACAACTATTATGATAGCCCTTATCAATGCAATCCTTACTACCCATTCCTTGGTCCCCCGTAGTTTGTTGCTGCACCACCACCTGTTGAGAAACATGCTAGAGTGAACTTCATTCAACCCTCACCAACTCAAAAAATCTAGGAATTTGAGAAACTAAATATGGTAAATCTTTCAAACACACAGAATAAGGGAAATAAGAAAATGAAGAACAAGAAAAACATGAATCAAGGACCAAGGGGAAATGACCCCAACCCAAACAACAATGTTGGGGGCAATGATAACATAGGAAAACATAATCAAAATTACGAGAAAAACAACCAACCCAAACAAGGGAAGAACAATGGGCTTAGGACCAACTTTCCTTGTGTATTATGTGGTGAGTTTTTCCATTACACTCATCACTACCCCCAATTTGTGGAATATAAATGGATGAAGGATATCATATCCAACCATGGATCAAATACGCCAAAGGGAGTGGCCCCTACACAACCATTTCCTCCACCTCTGCAACCGATCTTATTACACAACCCCTTCCATAAACAAGGAGTTGTGGCAAGCCAATATTAAAGTAGTAACTCCACCCAATCATCATAATCATACCAACCTTCGAGTCCTTCTCAACTCAACAATCCTGCTTATCAAAATATATACATGAACTTTGTAGATATTCATCTTCTAACCAACAATCGTCAATATGGTATGCCCCTCGATTTACCCTCGACCAATTCAAAATCCACCCAAATACCTATCAACACCCCCTTGATGATTCCATGCCCTAGTAACAACCCTACACCACATGTACCAAAGACACCTCTACAATGTACTACTCATAACCCTCATCCAAGGGCCGCTCATAGTTATAGAATTATTGACGATTTGTCTTAGTCCCTTGCAACCATGTCAACTTTTAAGGTCCTACATACCTATCCTTCTCAAAGGAAATATTTTCTAGAAACATTAGATACAATCGACCCTTCTATTTCTAGGCGCATTACCTTTATTCAAATAACTCAGAACCCAATCTCCCCTCCCTCATGGATTTCAAAATCCATGTCACAATCAGAAACATTACCATTCATTGATGCATTATGGATGAGGGAGAATCTATTTGCATCATGTCTACCAACGTATGGAAGAAGTTAGGTTCCCCTGAGCTCACCCCTTCTGCCATGACCCTTCATGATTATGATGATCACCCATCCCAACCTGAAGGGATTTACTAAAACATCCCTGTTACGATAGTGGGAAAAATTGTCTTAATAGACATTGAGGTCATAGATGCATCCTTAGACTATAACATCCTCCTTGGACATAACTACATATATGCTATGAAAGTGATCACTTCATCAATTTTTCACATGATGATGTTCCCTCACAATGGGAAGGTTGTCTCATAGATAAAATCACATAATATTAATCCCAACCAACGGTTAACCTAGACAACATTCTTCCCCTTATAGAGAAAATTTAGGATCTCTTGTCATATGTTGAAATTAGCCATGTGATCTTCAAATATTGCACGTTATTTGGCACCTATAATGGCAAGCCACCTCAAGTTTTGCCAGTAGATTCAACTCAAGTCTGTACATTGAAATTAGTGGAGGTGGTACCATCTACCACCCCATGTGCATCGGGATCATCATCCATGTGTGACAAGCCACCTTTCACCAAGGAAGCACCCAATCCCATCACTAACATCCCCTTCTTATTTCCACCATCAAGAGTTGTAGGACGTCAAGTCATGGCCACACTTAGCCTCCCAGGACTAACTTTGAGAATATTTGTGTGGTACTTATTATCCCCAACACTTACAGAGTATTCTAAGTCATCCTCCCACATTGTACTGCAACCTATGGAATCAACCGTCACTCCAACAAAACCTGGAATTGGGAAGACAAACGGGGGAAAAAAAAATAAAGCATGGGGAAACAACCAAGTCACTCCTCTTGTCCCTCCACTCTATTCTCTTTATGATGCCCAGGGCCATGCCATGAACCTATGCCCCACGCTACAAAAATTAAGGAGCCTTCTTCACCCCCCTAGTGTAGTACCATTACTTCCCAACCCTAATGTTGTGGGTACCTCCTCAGCCCCATCAAAGGAACCTACCATGTGCAAAAATCTAAGGTTTTGTATACAAACCATCATTGTGACATTTTCTCTACATACGACCATTACACTTGTTACCGCCTGAACTAGCACCCTTGCCAACATAGGGGATATCTGAGGCAACAAGACATGAAGTGCATCACGATCACCTCGAAACACTTTCCCTTGTACTTTAGGCCATCTCCTATAATCCACAAGGGGTATCCCAAATAATGAAAAGTAAACCTATTTAAGTGAAATAAAACCATGCAATCATATGATTTGCTTTAATGAATCCACAAAACATATGATTTTTAATGTTGCAATTCAATTTACAGATTTGAGAATCACCTTGGATCAACCCAAAGAATGTTATATAACACCTTAAAGCTCAATCCAATAGGGTCAATTTTCCTCCTTGGGGTTAGAGATCAACAATTAAGCATAAAGCCTAGGAATAACTTGTCTAGCAAATACAATATAATGCATTAAATTTACACTAGACAATAAACAAAATCTAAATAAATATTTTTCTTTGATTTTCACCATCAGATTTCTTGTTAAATAACAAAAAGTAAAAACAAAAAGTTTTGATTTTTTTTTTTTTGGTTGGTTGTTGGATATAGGACTAGTGCCTTTAAAAAAAAATTCTAATTAGGTCTTATGGGGTCAAGAAGTATGCCCCTCTAAGAACTGGTCACTTCTATCTTATGGAATAGTGCAAGAGATTTGAACCATGAAGGAAGAATAATTTCCAACCTAATCAAGATAAGTTAAAAGTGCCAAGGCTCTACAAGAAGGGATTCCTCAAAGAAAAAAACCTTCACTAACAAGATCAACTATAGCTTGAATAAAATGATTAAAAGCCTTTCCAAGGAACCAAGAGTAAAAACAAAGCAATGGATTAAGTACTTGCCCAAGTTAACAAGAGAAGAAGGAAGTAACAAACCCTATAATATCTCCTCTCCAAGTGGTATAGTAACCCTTCAAATGGATTGATCTTGAAATCTAGTAGAATTCTTGAATCACCATAACAAATATTTAATGTACCAAGAAGATAACCAATAAAGAGAAAGATCCAAAAATTGACACCAAAACCTCAAAATGAAGATTTTCTATTAATTGTAGTCACACATGATATCCAACAATTCACAATGATTTGGAATGAAAGAAGTTCCTCTATTTATATAGGAGGCTTCTACATCCTTATCATTCTTTATTAATTATTTTCCCTAAAATTATCCTAGGAGACTACAAAGAATACTTGTCATCCACACAAAGAAGGATACTAATTCAATACATAATCAAATGATGCCACATGTACATAAAACCCTCATGAGAGAGGAATATCCCACAAATAATGGGGTTGATTTTCTCTCTTAGCCCAAAATTCTAAGGAAAGATTGATGTGGAGGCATAAAAACATGGTGAAGTAACTTCCCAAGCAAGCAAATCTCCAACATTCCTCTCCTTCAAGTGGAATGATCTCATGAAAATGTGGAGAAAGACCTAAAAAGTGGACGACTTTCTCATAATGTGTTGAAGAAATGCTCAAAAGGAATCTCCAATGTATGACCAAGCCCAAGTCAAGAAAAAATTCTCCACAAGGCAAGGAAGATTCCTCTCCAAGTCAAATCATCACCAAAAATACCCACATGTCTATCATAAACCTCACATGTGTGGGTTGACCCTCAAATCATGTGAAAGACATCTCCACAAGTTATGAAAGAAGGAGGAATCTCTAGAATATCCATTGTGGGATGTCCATGTATGTAATAATAGCCCAAATGTGCCTTAGAGGATGTGACCAATGCCTAAGAATATGTGTACTACCTCGAGAACCGTGACATTGCCTCGGGAAACATGAAACCGAGTGAGCATATTCAGAATCATATCTGATAGTAGATGGCCAAAGTGTGATCAATGCATAAGAGAGGGATCCATGCTTAGGGATATAATAAGTGTGCTATACATAGGTGTGACAACCTTTACAAAGAGAAACACTTTTACATCATATACAAAGGGATAAGAGAGACTATGCAACTCCCCTAGATCACGTGTCCTAGTATATCCACCCAATATTGTTGCATACCAACCTAGATCATAAATGATCGACATGATGAAGTGTTACCAACATCAAGGGGTAGTCGACTGTGGCCATAAAAGAAAATCCTATCTTGAAACAGGGACTAAAAGGACTGTCCATGACCAACCACATGGGGTCTAGAGATACTACATAGGCCTCCCACCAATATATAGAACATCTAAGCATGGTCTAATACAATACACAAGTGAAAATACAATAACAGTTTTGGCTCATCATGGTACAATAAGGCACATAATATGTTGATATGATGGTCCACATATGGAAAAAAAAAAGGGTATGCTGAGGTGAATCTAAGGTGTAACAACACTCACCATTGTCTGGATCTAGCTCAGTTTCAAACCATGTTGGCTGAAATTTATCAAACAACCATTCCAGATCAACCAAATACTCCTTTGCAACTGGTACCATAGCCTCTAGTGGCTAACGACCCCATGTACACTACTATTTATTACATATCCATGTTTGTGGGATCATGAAATAATCACTCATATAGTATTTGGGGAAAGTTTAACCTTTACACCTATCTATGCCCCATGATTTTTTAGTATAGGCAACTTCATGTGTCACTCCTGCAAATAGGAATGATGAGTGCCACATCACCCACCATTGTCATGCCTCCCTCGCCCTAGCAGAAGAAGGTACTACTTCCTAGCTCAGACAACTAGCCAGAGTGGCCTTGACATGAGATTCACCCCCCTCTCAGAGCTCACAACATGAATGGATTTGAAAACATCTATCATATTTCCACATCTATTGGGCCTATATACTGTAGCAACCATTCACTGTCATCAAGTATCAACACTTTCCCTCTACACTTGGGTAGCAAGAAACATGCCTCTTGGCCAAAGTCTCACTCAGTTTGCACTATATTAACATTGGTAGTCCCCTCAGTGCCCAAGAGTGTGTCACACACACACACACACTATATCTATGGAACTAAGAATCCAATCACACTAACCCATGCCTCTCATAAGTCCATCACTTCCTGTTTGCATGTCTTTCACTTAGACAAGGAAATTTTAGAGGAAATGATGGCACCTGATTTCCCATGGGATGCAATTCATCATCGATCTTTCTTCATCCCCTAGGAAGCATTTAAACCTTCCATGTCACTAGAGATATGTGTAGTTGAAACTAAATATTTAATACCCCATGGACATGTTGATTGGTTTAAAAACCCAATCCCAACTCAGGATGTTTTTGAAGATGGAAATATGACCAACATTCCCCCCACTATCAAAATGGACATATCAATAACCATAGTTGTTAAGGAATAAATTATCCTAGGAGCAACATGTTCCCTGGAGGAGGTGGTCACATATAAATATCTCTTCCAAGAGTTTTGCAACATTTTCTCTTAGTCATATGTTGAAATTCCTAGACTTGATTTGGCCATTGTTGAACATCATATTGGTACATGGACAAACACATCCCCTATCCATAAAAAACAAATGCCCCTTCATCCCTCCAAATCCATGACCATCAAATTTGAGATCGACAAGATTCATAAAGTTTTTTTCATCTACCCCATCGCATACACATCATGGTTCTCCAATCCCATCCCCATGAATAAAAACCAGGGCACTTTCCACATTTGTATTGATTTCTGTGATCTAAACCAAGCTTATCCAAAAGACAATTTCCTGACTCCATTCATTGACAAAGATATCGACACATGCATTGGGCATGAGGTCCTTTCTTTTATGGATGGATTCTCATGGTACAACTAGATTCATATTTGTCATATAGATCAATATAAAACTACGTAGTCACCACAACTTAGGGAACTTTTTCCTACCATGTTATGCCCTTCGAGCTAAATAACATTGGGATCACCTTCTAGCACGCCACGACTTATATCTTTCATGACCTCTCTTATATCATCTTGTTATATCTTGAGGACCTCATGGATCAATCCAATAAGTAGTCCCAACACCGAGAAGACCTATGCACCATCTTCCAATGATGTCGAAAATATGAAATTTGCTTGAACCCCCTCAAGTTTGTCTTTTATGTCACCATTGGACAATTACTGGGTTTTATTATTTCCTAGTAGGGAATCATAGTCAACCCTTTGAAATTTGAAGCCATTATTGAAATTTCTACCCATAATACCTTGTGCCAACTACAAAGTCTATAGGGAAAATCCATTTTTTCTTCAAGGCTTCTTCTAATGCGTGCATCTTCTTCTAGTAATGCATATCAAGATGGCCATATTTATCACTAAATTAAATAGTCTCAACGAATTCTTCTCCTTTTGGGTTCACTTGTGGGATTGTGGAGGAGGAGGAGGCACAATAGGCTACATTGTGGTACTTAGAGGGTTTGGTTCCCTTATTATTGTGAACAAACAAAGATTTATATTTGTAAATTGTATCAAGTTCACCTGCAAGAGCTTGTATTTCTCACATGTTAATTATTTAAAATCTCAAAAGAAGGCATATTATAATTTGCACATATTGCATCTCTTTTTGAATAAAATGTAGAGACATAAATATCAAACATATCTTTGAGCATGACAATAATAACGATGATTGCTTGAACTTAGGAATGTAGTCTTCAATTTTGGAGAATTCTATTGGATCAAGGGAAATGAGTTGATTTTCCCAGTAATGAGCACAAATTAAATTGGTTTTTTGAAAGATCTTGCCAAACTCAAACCATGCTTCCTACAATGTATCAAGGGTTTGAATATGAACTTTTGGGTCCTTGGAGATGGACATTCCAATAAGGTCTCTTTCTTCATCAATGCAATTTAACCATTTTACATGTTTCTCTATATCCAGTGGTGCAAGATCTAGCCCAAGCCTTGATTCGATAAAGACTCTTACTTTTGAGTAGGTCTTCCATATACAATTTCTAGGAGTAATAATTGGTTCTTAGATATTATTAGGGTTAGTAGATATTTTTAAAATAAGAAATTAGAGAGCATACTTAACTAAATTAAAGTGCACCATTGCATAGATCTCAAAAAATAGTTAAATTAAAAAAAAGCTAAGACTTAAAATTGAGTATGTATGAGGAAGTTATTTCCCTAGAAATCTTCCAAAATGAGGATCAACCCTACACGTCTATATAAATAGCAACTGCAATAGAATTAGATAGAAAAATAAACTAAAAACACCTTTACCTTTGCAAAGAGGACTATAAAAGATACAATTTGAAAAAAAATGGCACAAAAATCCAAGTTCAATTTCTTCATTGTGTGCCGAATAGTCCACTAGCTAGTTCTCGACATCATCTTCACCATATTCAAGGATGCCGCAAAAATTTTCATCTTGGATTTCTATGTCGAAAAGCTCGTTTTCTAATTTCCTTAGATCCATAGAAATACTATGCATAACCTGTTCAATTTCTTCATTGTGTGCTGAATAATCCACTAGCCAGTTCTCGACGTCATCTTCACCATATTCAAGGATGTCGTAAAATTTTTCTAAAGATAACCCCTTTAAAACATCAAGTTGTTCATCGAAGGATTGTTTGGTCAAGGACAAGGATTTGAGGATTAAGTTTGGGTCTTGAACCTTGTTGGTACTTCCAGTTAAGTCTATCTGGGTCAGGTTTCTGAATAATTCTTCCTTCTCTGATATGGCTTGTTCACATGATTCGACAATGAGCTGCAGGTTCTTAACTTTCTTTTGCCAGCATGATTTTAATTGTTTGATCCGATTTGGGGAGGGCATATCCTCTTATCTTCTTTTCAGATCCGAGGTTGTTGATGGCATTTTTGGAAAAGGGGGTCACCATCTATTCATAGAGACGTTCTTCATTTTTTAAATTTGTTTGCAAATGTCCGCGCAAATCATTTGCCCTCTTTCGAAAGGGAGCTATATTTTGTGATGTTTCCTAGGCTTCAGTAATTAGTTGCATTCTTTTCTTGATGTTCTTATCTACAAAGGCTCTACAGGATGTGAGGAAGCTGGAGGATCCTTTTAACTTGGCTGCAGGGGAAACAAACATGATTTTTTCTAAAGGACTGGAAAACACTGGGGTAGCAATGAAAGCCTCCTCCAATTCCTTGATTCGGTCGTTCAGTATGGCATTCTCCGCTTCAATTCCTCCAATGGAATAATCAAGAGCATCAATGGTTGCGCGGTGAAATCGAGAGATTTGGGACGGCTGCATTTTCCTAAAATTAATCTCTATACGAGATTTTCCTTTCTTATTTGTTACATCTCTCTTTTCAATGATTAAATTTTTAGATTGGTTGTCAAAAAAAACGCTCTGGAATACGAAGGATTCATCTTCGTAAAAAATGTCGGTCTTGACTATTTCCATTGTGGAACTATGGTGCATCGCATCCGCAACTTGAAACTTTTGTGGATGCCTTGTTGCACAAAGTTGATCCGCTCGTGGACGTGATGCACCATAGTTCCACAATGGAAATAGCTAAGACCGACATGCACAAAGTTGACTATCGTGCACTTCTTCTTTTTACAATGTTTTTTCTCTTCTTCGTTAGGGGAAGCTTGAGAGAACTATGAATTTTTC
>ML783836.1:306848-326061 GCA_009831015.1 Picea engelmannii
AAAAGAAAGTGGGAAAAAGATGGATAAAGATTTTGTTAAATAAAGAGTAAGGATATTAACCCTTTTCCATCTTATGTGAATACAATGGATGTAAATATAATGTGATGTGAATATTATGGATATTGATGTTTCTATATTATGGAAAATAAAGTGGAAAAAGATGGATAAATATTTTTACATAAAAATAATGGATGTGAATATTATGGATATTTACTTTTCTATATTATCAAAGAATAAAGTGAGAAAAATGGGAAAAAAGATGGATAAATATTTTTACATAGAAAACACTTAACTATGGATTTTAGTGTTTCAAGAATTTCCACGAATTTCCACTTGGTATAAGTTCAAAGGAATGAGTATTTGTGAAAGATTAGTTTAGGTGGGTTAAATTGATTAATAAAAGGCTTATAGGTTGTTGTTTTTGTTTTGAATACTTTGTTAGTTGGTTTGCAAAAGTTATAGAGTATTTAAAATGATCTAGGTGATCATCCAAGGCCATTTCAAAAGCGATCTTAATACTAGTAGTTTTTGGGCCATGATTTTTTGATTCATTTGTTGAGGTTTTCTTATGTGTTTTTTAAGGTAGTGGTGCACTTGACTAGGGAATTGAATTAGTCTACTAATGTTCTTTCCAATGAGCTAAAGAAGACCCAAAATGGAGCATCGAGTAAAAAGTTATGATCTTGACCATGTTCCCCTTTCTTTCAAACTGCTCAAATTCGTCTAGCTCAATGTTCTCACTCTATGCTAATAATTCATGGTTACGGTTCTTGCATTTTATGGTTTTTACTTTTGAAGTTGTTTTTGGCACCATCATCAATTGTAGTTCCAACATCTTATTATGGAATTGTTGTAAATTAACATATCCATCACATCTCTCCTCAGAGATAAGCTATCATCATTCTAGTTACTTTGAATTGTTATGTACATTACAATGTTTTCAACCATTTGATTCATTAATAGAATTTTGTTTTTATTGTAATACTCTATAAATTTCAATATTGTATCATATTGTGTTATTTCATTTCATTCTCATCCAATTTGAATAAGTAGTCGTAGGTCAATCTGCTCTTTCTTGTTTTTTCATGCATATTCTTGATGATGTCAAGGTACAAGGAATTGGACCACGAACTAATCGACACTAATGAAGACTTATTTTGTTAACACAAGAAACCTCCCATGGTGGATAGAGTAAATAAATACATGGACTAGGACATCTTATCAAGTTGTTTCTCAAGGAAGCCTTTGAGCGACAAAGGAACAAGATGATGGACCTTTTCACTTAGATCCTTTGATAACTCCCGATAATGATGAAGGCACCTTAAAGAAGAAATAATTTCTAAGGAACAACACCTTTAAGGTACAAGTTTATTTTGATATCCCTCACTTTGAAGGAAAGATAGGCAGAGAAGCTTTAGAGACATAATTAAATATGCGAGAGGGTTATTTTTCTATTCACAACTTTTCAAACAATGAGAAGATTACCTCCGCACTTCTGAAGTCCTTTCCCCATGTCAAAGATTGGTGGCATACTTATTGTGTAAATTATGTTGGAGACTTTGAATTGTATGCGATGAAACTGACTTGCGGGAGATTTGACGACACCCTCAAGGAGGAGTCTTGACCTATTAGAAACTATGAAGACTAGGACATGAGATGGAAAATAAAGACCAAATTGTGCTAGAGTACATTGATGCCTTTCATATACTATGTACACAACTGGGTATTAGGGACTCCCAATTCTATTTGATTCTAAAATACTGCAGTGACCTACACATATACATCTAAACATAAATGGAGTTTCTGGACATTTGTTCGCTAGGAGTTGGTCATCGATATTTAGTGAAAATTTTGACAAAAGGGTAAGAAAGAGTTTGGGACTGAAAATCAACCATATCATAAGAATGATAAATGTGGTCCTAACTTAGAAAAAAACACAAAGTAAATATAACCAACCTCAATACAACATTCAAAGTCACATGCAAAGAAGAAAAATGAGAAGTTGAAGAAGGACACGGGAAGGTGGTGTGACCACCACAAACATTCTTGGCATAACAATGACACCAAACAATGGTTATTAACTACAATTAAAGACTTGAACTTTGATTAATCCTTGATGGCATAATATTTCATGGATAGGGGAAAACAAATCAATGATGCAAAACCTAGTTTTTTTACTATCTCCACCACAAAGGCCCATCCTAAGGAAGGAAAGTGATTCTTCCACTCACAAATGTGGGTGAAGGGGATACAATTACATTTCATTATTGACACTTTAAACCAAAAGAAATCAATCTCATTTGATATTTTTAGTAATATGAAATTGCCAATGACACCTCACCCCCAAGCATACACTATTGGTTCATTGATCTAGGGATGAGACAACCACATCAGTAAAAAAATGCCACCTATGGGATGACATCAATCCCTTCAATGATGAGATATTGTGTGGTGTAGCCCCACTTGAATTTTGTGGTGCTCTTTTAGGACAACCATCTATGTGGAAACACCATGGTGTTTACCAGTATAGTCCTTATAGTGTCATTATCACCTCAAGAGATAATCTCTACGAGATATGATAGGTATCCCTAACTACCACTATGTCTTTGTGTAGTTGAGGAAGATAATATCTTAGATTGGGATATTTTTCCTCTTTATGGTCTAGGAAGATGCAACAAAGAAAATCACCATGACCACCAAGGCGTTTGCAAGGGGTCCCTCCATGCAACAAAGATAGATATATCAATTGGTGGAAGAATAAAGAGATATCTTCACCTCACCTACAATAATACATTTGAATTATTAAGTAAAGCATGAAATTGATTTGACATTAGGTTCCCCTCTTCCCAATGGCCTTGTATAGATACACTCTCTTCTAGAGAATGAGGAGATCAAATTCTAGTTTTAAAAATTGATACAAGAAGGCCGCATTTGACTAAGCTCCTCGCCCTATAGGGGCCCTATTATGTTGTTTCAAAAGAAGGAGGAAACATGGAAACTCTGTATTGACTATAGATCCTGGAAAAAAATCACAGTCAAGAACTTGTACTTGATCCCCTTGAGAGATGATCTACTTGATCAATTTAGAGACACTATTTTTTTCAACAAGATTGATCTTAAATGAGGCTATCACCAAGTTATGATCAATCCAAATGATGAATGGAAGACAACCTTCAAGTCTAAGGAAGCTCTATTTAAGTGGTTTGTCATGCCCTTCATCTTAGATAAGGTACCAACAACATCCATGAAGATGATGGATGTTATTTTGCAACCATTGATCAACTATTTTGTACTCATATGCCTATATGACATCCTCATCTTAAACAAAACTTGGGAAGAGCATCTAAAGAAAGTTCAACAAGTATTAAGCACCATGTGACAACACAAGCTATACAAAAGGATGGACAAACACTCATTTGGCATGCAAAGAACTCAAAATTTGAGGTACATCATGGACAAATGTGATGTGCATGTGGATCCAATGAAGATCTTAGTCATCCATGATTTGTCGACCCTAAAGAGACTAATGGAGGTCCACATATTCTTAGGAATTGCCAAATTTTATAGCAGTATCGTGTTGGTGTTATCTCATATTGCTTTCATGTTACAATTATATTTGCCACCCTATGGGCACATAGATAACCTTCTCAAGAGGGGTACTAGAGTATAATGAACATGTACCTAATACATCATTTTCCCTATGTTCTATAGTCCATGTATGAGGGTGCACTTGATACTCACTTGGTCTAAGATATTCTCCCTTGGATGAGAATATTATTCCCATAGAAAATGGCACACCTATTATTGAGTCATTCTTCAGTTACACTAGGTGAATTCTAGTCTTGCATGCATACATTGGAATGATCACCTAGTCTTGCATGCATACATTGGAAATATCACCTAGTCTTGCATGCATACATTGGAATTATCACCTAGTCTTCCATGCATACATTGGAATCATCACTAGGAATGCATCCACCTTGGAATCATAAAAAGAGTGCATACCTTCCTTGGAATCATCACCATGAATGTGCCTCACATGTGGATAAGGTTAGAAGGGAGAATTCAAGTAGCATGGATAAGAATTATAATTCACTCTACTTGAGCATACCTAGTCAACTATGGATGGAATGGACAAATAAACAAGAATGGGTGAAAAATGACTAGTGTTGCAACTGATGCTTGTCCTAAGTAGGCTCTAGAAGCTCAAATATGGTGCATTATCTCATTAGATGGAGGACATATTTGGTGTATTATTTATGCATGGAGGTTTTCTTGGATAAGGGGGGGAAGAATTGAGAGTAAATTTATGTTGTTGGAATTCCAAGAGAGTGAGGGTGAAGGAAGAGCTGAAGCAAGGGCCAAAGAGGACTAGAACTTTGGACTCAAGGTAATCAAACCATTGTTTTGATTTTCCTTCATTTTATATGTGTGTGTGTGTTTTCTCCTTCCCAAATATATTGTATTCAGTTTTGCATGGTATATTTGATATTACCTTCGGTAGATTAGATTAGATCTAGAATAGATTTGAATTTCCGAACACTTGAAAGGGTTTGTATATTGGTATTTTTTTGTCACGTGTGTGTAGGAAGAATATTTTAGGAGATGGAGTTGGATCTCTGGAGATTCATCATCCAGATACGTAAGGACAACCGTCAGTCAATAAGGTATGCCTCTCTTCCCTTCGGTGTAAAAGGAAAAAAATATGATTAGATCTAGGGAAACCCCATATTGATATATCTCGTTGTTTGTATTGGATCAAGTGTAGATACAAGGGAGGTATTGCTTATCCATAGGTGAGATTCATCCACTAACAACCTTACAACATAATGTAAATAACAACTTGAAATAAAATCAATAAATTGAAATTGAAATTGAAAAAAACCATAATGGAGGCAAACCTAAGGAAATATGTGAATGTTGACATGTTTATGGACTTTGAGTGGACAAAGGTAGGCCTAAAATAGGTCTTTACTAGGTTGAATGTTATGAAGCTACAAATCTTGTATATATCAATCTAAAAGTTGGATCTTATATTTTTTTTTTCCAATTTTTATAAAGAAAATAAATGAAATTGTAAAATAATAATAGTAAATGGGATCTTAAGTAGATTAGTGTTTATATTGTTTTTTGTAAGTTACAACGTTAATTATTAGTAGGACAAAGTAGGGCTTTTCTTGGTTGTATTGAATGCAAGGTCATTTGGAGTTCCTTGTTGTCCTCCCCTTGCTCCTCTTACTCAACCTTAAGATTGAAGACCCTTTAAGAATTGCCCAACATGTATGTCTATTTCTCTTTCCTTTAAACTATAGTTTTATTTGATCGATTGATTGCTAGAGTGACAAAGTAAAACAACCCCATTTTTGTGTTTTCTATAGTGTACCATCTCACTATTATGGGAGAGTTTGGTCCCACTACATACAATTATCCCATCAACACTCTTTGTATCTTTCACACACTTATTTCCAACATCATTTTATTTAATGCATTTACAATTGTCACTTTACATTAGGTTTATTGTCTACATGAATGAATCAATTTTTTTACAGGGTTCATTGCTTCCCCTATTTTACTATTAGTAGTTCATTCTCTCTTAATTAATTATTTGTTTAGTTTTTCCCATTCAATTGTATTCATATTGTTTCTTGTAATATGTTTTCACTTTTGCATATTTGATTCACTATTTTCTTTGCAATTCATGTCTAACATAGTTTGTGTATAGTTGTTTCTCTTATTTTTTCTTGACTTCATTCTTGCTTGCTTGTTCTACACCCATATTTGGCACACATAGAGCCTTGCCTAAATTGTCCTCGTGCTTTAATACATTACCACTAGTCAACAATGTGTACATTTATCTACTGAGGTCCCATCAATGTGATAGTTCATTAATGGCATATTGCTTCTACAAAGGGCACCATTTACAAAATTGTATTCCTCTTTTCACTTGCTTTCCTTCTTAATTTTTTCCATATTGTTTATATTTAAGTTATTACCAACAAATTATTTTTTCATTTTTTTCCTTATTGTCTTGTTCACTTCACTTTCTTGCATGCTTTCTTTTTCGAAGGAAAAAAACAAGAAATTTTGTTAAAGACAATAAATTACATGAGTTGAATACCATAAGTGGTATTTTAGGATACCCTGTTGGGTCAAAAAAGCATGGACCAAAGGTCTGTACATAATACAAAACTGGTTGATTTTGATGATTAGCTTGTGGGGAAGGATGATCTAAAGGTTTACAATACTATATGAGAACTAGGGGATATCAAATCACCCTTGAAGCATTTTTTACAAAAACAACTTATCATGTATTCAACAACTTTTTGATCATAAAAATAAATCTAACCCTAAAGCATTCAAAGGAAAATTCTAGAACCATCTTTGAGGTGACATCATTTGCTAAATCATCACAAGGAACTGAGAGAATGTTAAATCCGAGAGTAATGAAAGCAAGAAGTAATTCATCCCTTGAGGGACTAATTGATTTCTCAGGTGCCTTCTTGCATATCGAGGCCATATTTGGATAATCTATCATCTTTTGTGTTGTTTTCCCTGTAGACATGAGCAAATTTAATGTGATAAAATGAAGCTTGGAGGTTCTTGATATCACAAAACAATGGCTGGAGAATGAAGTTCCTTAACATAGTTTCACCCTTTAACCATTTTATCACTAGGAGAGAGTCATCGAGGACTTGGATTTGCGTGATTCCTTTTTTCATGGCTAGGATTAAAACCAACTTGAGAGTTATGAGTTCACTATGGTTATTAGTGGGCCATCTTGTTCTGGCTTTGAAGTTGATGAAATGGTTTTGAGAGAGGAAAATAATACCCCTTGCTCCTCCTTTGTGTGGGTCCCCTTGAGATGCTCCATCGAAGAAGGCCCAAGGGATTTGGGTGTTGATATTTGTGACAGAGCTTCAAACTCACTCAAGGGTAGTGGAAAACTGAGGGAAGGAATTAAGATGTTGAGGTTTTGGGAGGTGCAATGAAATGGAAAAGTGTCCTTATTCTCAAAATTTTTTGTGTTTCTTGCTAGCCAAATTCCCCAAGCCAAGGTTAATGGGAGTGCCTTGAAAGATATTGTGTCCTTGTATTTGCGTCATCTTTATAATGTTTCTTAGATTGTGTTGCATTTCCATTTGGATTTTAGTCCTATAATACCTTCAACTTCCCCCCATACCTTTTGAGTGAAGGGACATAAGAGGATGAGGTGAGAATTTGTTTCCAAATTTGATTCACATATGAATCATCTTCCATGGCCCTAGTAGCTTCATTTTCGAAGCAAATCCCAGGTTAATTCTCTGTATTTAAAAGGAGCCACATAAATATTTTGGATTTTGTTGGGAATTTGAATCTCCAAAGTGGTTTTCACCAGCATATCAAAGTTTGGTCGAAGCCTTCCAAGGATATAATTTTATATCCAATTTTGATCACATATCCACCCATGGGGTTCATGGACCATAGGAGTTCATCCTCCTCTTCACTAATAAAAATATTAAATTTCCTTAAGTTGTTTATGTAGTAATTCCAAGTCTCCATGTAGTCCTAATTGAGCTCCAAATCTCTCCATGTTATCCATTGTTGATGAATGGAGTTTAAAGGTTGGCCTATTGCAATATTTACAAGGGAATGATAGCCTTTTGATATGAGATCGTGGATTAGAGGTGCAGGTATCCTGTGATTTTCTTCACTTCCAATCCAAGGGTCAAGGCCAATAAGGACCTAGTCCCATTTTTCAACCTTCCAAATTATCCATTTCCCAATTTTTTGAAATGCTTCAGTTGTGTCTTTCCAAATAATGGAGAAGTTCATGGTTTTTTTTGTGCGGGGTTCAGATCCAATATTCAATTTATGGGGGCCAAGATATTTGTATTTTATAGTTTGTGCCAATAGGCCTTGCCCCTGGATGAGTGTATAGACATTATTGGTTTCTAAGGCTTTGAAAAAGTGAAGGAGTATTTTTATTCCCTAATCCCCTTGACTCTTTGGGACATCTAGTTTCCTCCAGGAGACTAGAGTCATTCCTTTCTTCTCCCTATCCCTTGACTAGATGAAGCAATCATAGAGCTGGCGAATTCTATCAAGGATACCTTTCAGAATAAAGGCCAGAGACATCTAGTAAAACAAGATGGACTCTAGGATTGATTTAACTAGAACTAGATGCCCCCTTGAAAGAGCCATCTATTGCACTAGTTATTCAATTTTTTTTCTATCTTGGCAAGGAGCCAAGTCTAATCCTTTTTAAGATAAATATTTTCTTTGAGTCGGAACCCCAAGTAGTTTAAACCATCCTCAAAAGAACATGACTTGAAGGGGA
This sequence comes from Picea engelmannii, assembly GCA_009831015.1. NCBI lineage: Eukaryota > Viridiplantae > Streptophyta > Pinopsida > Pinales > Pinaceae > Picea > Picea engelmannii. Next base: position 315,166 of record ML783836.1, read on the forward strand.
ATATTTGATTGATATAAACCTTCTCAGGTTAGGATAGACCCAAACAAATGAACAAATATTTTGCAAAATTTATCACCATACCCATGGCTTTACAAAAGATGTCCAAAAATTCCATTAACTTATCCACCATGCACTTTTATCCATCACATAAACTAACAATGTCATCAACAAAAAGTAAATATGAAATAGTGCAAGAACTGTCAATTAGGATATCTTTGAATGAACCATTTGTTGATGCAACTTCGAGTGCCCTGCTTAATCCTTCTGCTACTAGGAGGAAGAACATGGGAGAGAGTGGGAATCCCTTCCTAATAGCTCACCTAGGTTTGAAGAAGGGTGAATTCAATCCATTGTTTAGAAATTCAAAAGTTACCAAGCTAGTGAAAGCCATAACCCATGCCACAAAGTGTACTTTGAATCCCAAGTGGATGAGGCGCAAGAAGATCCAACTAACACGGTTGAAAGTGTTAGAGAGGTCAAATTTTGAAATCACGGATTTTACGGTTTTTTTACAAAGTGTAATCCTTCTTGAGAAACACCATATGCTTCATGAATTTGTCATCCTTCAAGAAAACCAAATAATTCTGGAGAGACCTGCTTTGAAAGATTTCCTTCATTCCATGAGAAATTACTTTAGAGATGATCTTGTATATTTTATTATAGAGAGAGATTGGGAAAAAAATCTCAAATTAGGTTGGTTTGTCTGTCTTCGGAATGAGAGAGATGAAGGTAGTGTTGAAGGCTGATAGAATCTTTCCATAGAGCTGATAGGTTTCTACCACCATATGTACGTCCTCCTCTATGAACTTGTAACAACTAAGAAATAATTCTATAGGAAACCCATTAGGCCTAGGGATCTTATATTTCTAGAAACTATGTAGGGTTCTTAGTAATTCTTCCTTTCCTTCCTTTTCCATTAGAAATTGATTGTCTTATTGGTTTATGAATCTAGGGAAATTTTTTGAGAGCTGGAGGATGGCATCCATCATGGCTCAGTTGTCCTCCTTAAAGAGGTTTTGGAAATGATTAACCCATTCTAAGGCTATGTCAGAGAATTTTTCTTTCTAGGATCCATCCCCTCCATCAATTTTCCATATTGAGTTGATATTTTTCTCACAATTTGAAAAATGGTGGAAAATTTGCATGTTGTTGTCCCCTGCCTCAAGCCATATCACCCTAATTTTTAAGCACCATTCCTTTTATTTTTCCAGAAGCAAGTTCCTTCTCTTGTTTTCCAATTGGCAGAGCTCCTCCTTTTGATGATTTGTTAAATACCCAAAAACATCCGAAGAGAATGTGTTTCTTAAGGCTTCTTTGACCTTCCAAAGGATTCTCTCATCCTTGTCTCACTTTTCCTTTGACCATTGGATAGACAAGGACTTTCCTTTCTCATGTTTGAAACAAATTTCATAGCTACATATTCATTTAAAAAGTTGTTGTAGAGAGGGGGCATTTTTTAACAATTGAATGAATCCTTCCTCCTTGATCCATTCAGGGTTTAGTTTAAAATGGAAAGGAGGTTTTTCCTATATAAGGACCACTTCTAGCAGAACTGGAAAATGGTTAGAATCTCCTCCAAATAAAACCCACCGAAAAAATCCGAGGGTTTCTTCCAAGAAGTATTTTGATACCAAAAATCAATTAAGACATTTTACAATTCATCTCTCCCTAATTCTTTTATTTTTCCATGTGGGGGTGAACTTGGTTGGCTCTATGTCTAGGAGGAAAAAGTTCTCTAGACTCCTCACAAGAGAATTATATAGAGAGTCCACTTGGGTCACTGGCCCCCAAACCTTGGAAGAACCAACAATGAAATTTAAACCACCGTCTAGAATGACCTACCATTTCCTAAGCCACAACTTGGAGAAGAGGCAGTCCCAATATTCCAAGTGGCTTGAGTATGGGTTGTAGATGTTTAGGCAGTTAAACTCTTTTCCCAAATCAGGAGAGTGAACGAAAACTTCTAGCCTAGAATCAAAATCCCAAGAATTAACAAGGGACAAATATGTTGGCCTTTCATCCAATGACTAGCCCTCTTGAGCAACCTAAAACATAAACGAAGTTGAAGTCCCATTCTTTTAATATTTTTGAAAGGTTTTGGATAATTTTGGGCTCTTCTATCGTAATCTCTTGAAGAAGAATCACTTGAGAGGTTAAAAGTGTCTACTAACCTCTTGAGGGCCAATTTGTTAGAGGGATTGGCCAACCCTCTACAATTTAGGGTTAATAAAATCATTTATGGACTCCCCCCCGGGGAAATGATCAAAAGAACCCAATCAAAGATTTTTGTTTTAAATTTTTCACTTATAAGTTGACTTGATTCTATGCAATGGAGATGTAATATTTTCAACCTCTTTGCCCAATCTTAGGGTTGTTTTCTTCCAGGTGTATGAGGCCACCTTTGACACTTCCTTCAATTGCAAAAAACCTTGTTACATGATCTAAGATTATATTTCAAAATATTTAAGGAGTAGCAACTTGATTTGGTACCCCGCTCAGAGAGGTTGGTTGAGGGAGGAAGGTCAGGGTCGCAAGATTCCATAGGTTCCATTGAGGAATATCCAAATCCTTCTAGGGGAATGAGAGAAGAAGGCTAGGGGATTGAGAACCCTAGGAGACTAGAGAGAAAGTGCCCTTGGATAACTCTAGGTCCCTACTCTATTCCTCCTTCCCAGGTTGTAAATTGTAGAGGGGTAGAGGATTCAATAGGAGGAAAGGAAGGAGAGGATAACTTACCCAGGTTTTTGAGATTCACAGTAATACTGAGAGGGGGTGTGTGAATCAATATTATATCAATTTACTCAATTTTATTTTCTTTAAAGATTTAATATTATTTTGAAGTTTTTGCTTAGTCATCAATGCATGCCAAAATCAAAACAACATAGAAAACACATTACACCAAAATTTTTACGTGGAAACCCAATGTGGGAGAAAACCACATAATATATATATATATATTTTTTTTGCAAGCACCAACTTACAATTTATAATCTTTTAGTTCGACAAGAACCCACCTGTTGCAAATAATGAGGACACCAATCCTTTCAGGCACCAACCTGTTACAAACGATGAGGACACCAATCCTCTTAGGCACCAACCTCTTACAAATGATGAGGACACCAATGCTTTCAGGAACCAACCTGTAGAGTGAGGACACTAGTCCTCTCCCCTATTCCACCCTACCTCCCTATATTCAAAAAACAAAATCTTACACAATTAAATCTTTCTCAAAGTTATAAGAACTTTTTCCTCTTTGTGCATCAACAAAATACTCAATCAACACACATCTTGATTTATAATATCTTTGCATGAGTTTAATTAACTGTATGTGGATGCATAAACGTTATATTGTGGACATATCTTAACCATATCAAAGTCCAATTAGTTATATGCGGACACACTTATGTCTAAATTAAGTATGTGGATGAATAATTGTATATTGTGGACATATCTTGACCACATCAAAGTCTAGTTAGTTATATGTGGGCGTACATCTGTCTAAATTAAGAATATTTCTTGTTTAGTTATGGCTGGACATTCTTTGACTAGATCAAATGGACCAAATCTTGCATCTCATCAAAATTGACACAACCATTTACATTCTGGTTTATAGAGCACCCAATGCATAGATATAATGGGAGCGCAAAATTCAAGTCACAAGTCTTCAACTTGTTGCACTTTCCTTGTAGTGTGCTCGCCCAATCACCCCACCAGACTATGAGCATGCCCTGGAAAATCGCTTACTTGACTGATGAACTTCCACTTGTTTCTTGTAGTCCACTCCGCCATTTGTCGCACTAGTTCAAAGCACCCTGCAGATTTTCTTCTGCATCATTGACAAGTAATCAAGTTCATTTCATCACACTCCATTGTGCCATTCGTCACACTAGCTCAAGGCAACCTGAAGTCATTGCACATTCGTCGTCGTGCTGCAACACCAACATCCGTTGCTCCACTTTGCAATCACGGACATGGAAATTTGTCACAATAATTTTGTTTCATTTTTCTACATTATACTTCACTTCTGAACTAGGTCGTAGGTCATCCCCCTGTCGATCTGGTTGCAGTTATATGTTATCTCCAACAATTTCTTTGCTGACCGATCATATCTGCGATCAAGTCCTAGACATTGATATTCTTCTGCGTCGTTGATCCTTTTGTCCTTCAATCCTTCTGCACACTGTTGTTTTCATCCTTTCATGACTTCCTTTGTTTGTGCGTCACACTATCAATTATTGCATGCACTTCTATTTTCATTCTTGTCTATTATTGCACTATAACTGACCATGTCCATGACCATTTTGACATCAATGACAACATATGTGCAACAAACTCCCCCTTTTTCATTGATGGAAACCAAAAGAGCCCGACTGCCAAGTCAGTGGCCTTTATGCTAAGTTGTTCCCCCTTTCAATGTGTGCAACAAACTCCCCCTTTTAATGTGTATCAACATTCGGGTTTGTTGGTTTTTGTTTGTTACTCTCCCCCTTTGAGAAAAATGACAAAGATAGACTATGTAGATTCTCCCCCTGGGAAGAAAGACCTCTGGAAGCCTATGCGAAAACATGATCATGTACTATGTATGCACCTCCACAAACATAACCACATATAACTATGTACACACACATAACCACCCTCAAATAGAATACCATCGAGAACCATTGCAAACTTCTATTGTGTGCATCTCCAAAAAAGAAAAAATATTTTTATGATTAATCTAAATATTAACAACAATATCACTTGTCCCTGATGCAACATCAAATGGGGCACCTGTAGAAGCAGTGAGTTGTGTTTTTTACTAAAGTAAGGAAGATGAGATCACACCCAAACTATGTCTAAGATACTCAAGGGGTTCTCTTGGTAATGGATTGGTAAAAATATATGCAATCTTCTCTTTGGAAGGAACATACGCTAATTTGACCACCTGATCCATAACCTGTTCTCTGAGAAAATGATATTCGATTGGTATATACTTAGTCTTAGAGTGTTGAACAAGGTTTTTAGAGATATTGATAGCACTTGTATTGTCACACATGATGTTGATAGGTTGATCAAAAGGAACTCGAATATCCTTGAGATTATTTATTATCCGCAACACTTGAGTACAATAGGATGTTGCAACTATATATTCAGCTTCAACTGTAGAAAGGGAAATGGAAGTTTGTTTCTTGCTAAGCCAGGACACTAAACAACTGTTAAGGAAGAATCCACCTCAACTAGCACTTTTTCAGTCATCAATACTCCCTCCCCAGTCTGCATCTGTATAATCTCTGAGAACAAGGTCGGTGTCTTTTGGATACCACAAGCCATGATCAACAGTGCCTTGTAGGTATCTAAATATTCTTTTAACCACAAGGACATGAGTTTCCTTAGGATTGGATTAAACCCTACCTACCAAACCCACTGCTTGCATGATGCCAGGCATTAAAGTTGTTAGATAGAGTAAAATTCCTATCATAGACCTGTACATGGGTTGATCTATTTCTAGAGCATCATCATCTTTGATGAGTTTGCAACTGGTAGTCATAGTAGTGCTTGTTTGTGCACAGTTTTCCATGCCAAATTTATTCAAGATTTCCTTGAGGTATTTACTTTCATAAATGAAAATTCATCTTTCTAGTTGATGAATTTATAGATTAGGAAAGAAGGAGAGCTCCCCCAACATAGACATCTCAAACTCTTGTTGCATTGCAACTGCAAAATTCTTACTCATTATTTCAATGTTATTGCCAAAAAATAATAGCATCAATATATACTACAATAATTAACAGGTCATTACCTTCAACCTTGATGTATAATTTTCTACCATTTGTTCCCTTTTTAAATCCTCGTTGGTGCAAATACTTGTCCAGTATGTAGTACCAATCTCTTGGAGCCTATTTTAGCCAATACATGGATTTATTTAATCGGTAGACATAATCCTTTTTGTCAGTTAGTTGAAAACCCTCTAGTTGCTCCACTTAAACTTCTTTCTCTAGGTCACCATTTAAAAAGGCTGATTTGACATCCATTTGATAAAAATTTAATTTTATGTAGCATGCAAAGGCCAAAAATATCCTGATAGATTCAATTATTGCAACATAGGAAAAGGCTTCTTGAAATCCCACTCCTTCTACTTGAGCATACCCTTTGCATACCAGTCTGACCTTATTTCCGACTATATACCCATCTTCATTAAACTTGTTTCTGTATACCCATTTAGTTCCAATTACATTATTGTTATTGGGTCTTGGAACAAGATACCAAGTCTTATTTTTCTCTATTTGGTCTAATTCTTCTTTCATGGCTTTGACCTATTAGTCATCCTGACTTGCTTGCACAAAATTTTTGGGTTCACTTATGGACAATAGTGTAACATTTGCAGAGTTAGATGTATCTATAAATTTTCTTCTAGTTTGTACACTTGCTTCCTTGTTTCCAAGAATGTGACTTTCTAGATGATGTTTTGAACATACCTTGATGGAGTCTTTGGCTGTGGTGTTTCCATTCTCTCTTCTTCCTCTGAATGATCTGGTTCCTAATGCTCATTCATTCTATCATCTTGTTGTTAATTGTTGATTGGTTCATCATATGGATGATCATGATGCCGATATCTCACTGGATGAAGTGGTGCTTCATCTACCTTTACATCTATACTTTCAACAATCTTGTGGAGTCTTTTTTTGTAGCAAGTGTACCCTTTGCTTCTGGAGGAGTATCCTAACATGATACCTTCATCAACTCTAGCTTCAAACTTACCTAAGTTGTCTTCATTTCTTTTAATGTAGCATTTGCTTCCAAATATTTTGAAATATTTATTGATGTTGATCTACCATGCCATAGCTCATAAGGGATTTTATTGTTGTTTACTCTTATGTGAGCTTTATTGAGAATGTTGACAAAAATTTGAACGACCTCTCACCAAAAGGTGTTGGGTACCTTTGATTCATCAAGCATGACCCTGGTCATTTCTTGAACTATTTTTTTCATCCTTTCTATAAATACATTCTGCCAAGGGGTTCTTGCAATGGAAAATTGTCTCTTGATCCCATGTTTTTCACAATAACTATTGAATTGATCAGATGTGAATTATCCTCCTCTTTCTGACCTTAGGCACTTGATTTTTAAGTCCATTTCATGTTCTACATGTGCTTTGAAGATTTTAAAATTTTCAAAATCCTCAAATTTTCGCTTCAAAATTCCAACCCAAGTCATCATGGTATAGTCATCAATCAAGAATATCAATCCCTGTGAAGAAGAGAAGCCATTTATAGGGTGTATTTTATGAATGATTGTATATAATAATGACTTTTAAAGTAATTTTCTTTACCTACGACGAAAAGAGGACTCATGTAAAGGTGACGATCAATTTGATGTTAAACATTGATATATGGTGTTAGTCACCAATAAAAAAAATATTATTTCCTAGGGTCAGGATTCTAAAATTATCGAAGGCGCTAAATGGTTTGGAGGCATGAAAAATTGTCAGGAAGGTTAAAAATGGCATAAAGCAGCTAAATTTGGCGAAAACATTAATTATATCGAGCCTGAAATAACCTTGATCACGATCCATTGAAATCAACAGCCATGAAGCATTGCAGAATTTGAAGTTGTGCGGGGGATAATTCTAAAGAGTGGTCCTACAATCCAAACCGTGGTTTCTGTCAAGGACTATGTTTCAGCATCGAGTTGATTGCAGAATGACAAGTGGGTTGTTCCAAAACCGCCAATCCATATCTCCACAAATTACAAAGTATAAAGAGATGACATGACTTTTTCATTTTTTATTATTTTCAAACCCAGGAACCGTTGGAGCATTGTCACGACCGTCATTTTCTGTTGCAGCCCAAATTTGCACCATTACAATTTACTTCCAGGTATTTATCTCATCGCCATGGATCCTATACTATTTTCAGTAGCAGAGAAAGACCCTGAAGTAAATGAGGAAGCCCTAATTGACAGAGACGCAGATGTATTTCATCCTGATATCACTATCTCCCCCATTTATGTGTCTCGAAGCAACTTGGCTGATATAAAGGGAAAAAGTATTCCATTTTTAGAAGCAGCCCACGCCTCCATTGTTCGATATGATATCAAGCTTTATTTCTCATTTCTTGAATTCGTAGGTTGGTGCGCTGAGCAATATTCCCATTTAGAAAGGGTAATTGTAAATAAACAGGGGTCTCAACTCCTGTGTAGAATAGATAGTCTGTCAATTCGAAAGTCACTCGATATACCCGAAGCATTTTCTTTTAATTTTGAGTCATTCAATGAAGAGAAATTGATTAGGGTTTATAGAGAATGTCAGCCAGAGCTCAAAAGTCAATTTCTACAACAAATCATTAAAAATGAACAAATGTCAGAGAGTCTGTCCTTACCAATGAGTATCAACATGATGGCCATCAAAGTTCAGTGGGTCTGTTCCCTATTGAGTTAGGTCCTAGGTCTAGATAGTGATAAATATGTTGTTGAAATCATGCTTGGTTTCCTTATGATTTTTTTCAAGTCAGAGTCTGGTCAGTCAGTCCAAATCAATTTTGATAAATTCCTAGCTGACATCATTCACAAGCAGCTAGTGAATTTCCACTCATTGAGACATTTTAGATACTATACACATCTGTTAAAGATTTTCTTAGCAAGTAAACATGGAGAAACCCCTGAAGCAACTTTAGTATCTACTGAATGTAAAATAATCACTTTGCTCATATTCATCAACAAGGTCATGCCAAGAATCTATTCTCTGATTTTTAATGCAAGTTTACCTGGAGTTTTGGAGGACACGAAGATTCACCTACAGCCAAATCCAAAAAACAAAGTAGGAGATTGGGTACCTTTTATGCATTCAACAATGATTTGGGTATATGGTTTTCAAGAGTCTCCTTATTACATGTTTTCCTAACTCCCGGGATTTTTTCTCTTGAGTTCATTAGGCAAATAATCATCTATGAGACAAAGAACTTCATAAAATTGCACAGAGCCTCTAACATTAAATTCCCCTTTGTTATTGGTCCTTTTATTGTTAATTCCAGAGCATGTTTATCATAGGTTAAGGAAAAAATCAAAGATTTTGGTTTTTCATAAATACAAGGAAGAAAATATGATCCACATAAGATCATATCCAAGAGAAGATAGATGAATACAAATTCACCTTATGAACATGAGAATGTTGAAGGCTTGGATAAACTAGCTAATATCAAAGTGTGTATTGATGTGGAAGCACCATTGCAGCAAGTACAAACACACCAAGATTCTCAAAAGTTGGTGATTAAAATTCCCAAAGCCAGTGTGTACAACAAAAGAAGCATTTTAGAGACTATGGATATTGATGTTGAAGAAACTGCTAAAAATAAGATGTTCAAATTATTCAGCCAAAGCAGATTATAGATTCAGAAGATGAAGGACCCATAGATCAAGTGAGTTTGAACATTGTGTAAAGTGGTACCAGTGTTGTAGAAATTGAGGAAAGAAGTCAACTTGAAAGTGAAGGCATCTCAAGAGCCTTTCATAATCAAAAATATTATTTTGATGAAGCACCTGATACAACCTATCAGTCCAGAGAAGACATGGCTAAACAATATGCTGAAAAAGGAAATGCAGCTTTGGGTGAAATGAGGGATTTGTTTCCTGAAGTGGAAATTTTTTCTCAATAGAAAGATTCCTTGTTCGCTGTGAGAGATACTGAAAATAAAACTTTTAATATTGCAATTGCAGAGGAGGATAAAGTGTCTGAGATTAAAATTAAATATGACAATATAAGTTCCCCTGACAAAGTGAAATTCCATAAGAAGACCAATGATTTGTTGTATTCTGATTATTTGAGTTTAAATTTGAAAGATTCAAAGATGACATCCTTAGATGCAAAATTAGAAGGACAACTAAGACAGGAAAAAGCAACCAACAAAGCTTGGAAAACTCAAATTAAAAGGCTTGAGTCTGAAGGCTCTCAAGGTGTGAAGTCTTTATTGGATGAAAAAGACAAAATAATTCAGAGTTTGAAGAAAAGGTTGAAGATGCCTGCTACAGAACACCCACAGACAACATAATTTGTAGTTTTAGAGCAGGAAAAATAAAATTTTTGGAAGGAAGCATTGGATTATAAGTCTAAGTTTTTGCAGTTGGAAAAGGAAAAGATGGAATGGTCTTAAGAAAAAGTAGAGCTGGTGACTAAAGCCATCGTTTTAGCCCCTGCTGCAGGAACTAGATCAACCACTGAAGACATTGTTCAAGCTATGTCACATGTCAATCTGAAAGAAGGAGAGATCAAAGGATTAAAGGAAAACATGGATAAATTGGAACACAAAGTGTGCACAAAGGATGAAAAAATATCCCAAATACAAAAAGAAAAGGTAGCCTTGTAGGTAAATGTTAATAAATTGAATTCAATATTGAGAGGTAAATGTTTGTTGCAAGGAGCTAAACACATCATATGGAATTCTATAACTACTAAGGCTGCAAAATTTAGATCATATTTGAATTTTGTAAGTGATAAAGCTAATATAACAATCACATCCAGGCATAGATGCATTGTTGTTAATGAGTCTTTATCCAAAAAGCCATATGAATGGGCACAAAATGCCATTAATATTCTCAACTCAGTTCCTCTTGCATATCTTCATACCATTGGGGTAAAAGAAATGACTGCATTGATCATCTGGGCCAAAAGGATTATTGTAAAACATGATCTTTTGAAATCAGTTCTAAATAAAGCAACATAGATGGAACACAGTGTGCAAGATTTCAAGAATTTATTTGAAGGATTGTTCATAAAGGGTCTTCCATCATTCTGGGATGGTAAAGGTAAGTTGTAGGACCAAGAAGAATATAATGCACTCTTGACTCAGTCAAGAATGGACCACTCCAAATTTGAAACCCTGGAGGAGGGTTTGAAAGGGGCTACTTTAGTTGATAAACTGAGTA
>ML783836.1:345751-383800 GCA_009831015.1 Picea engelmannii
TTTTCCTTCTTCAAACTTTGGTTCCATGATATTTCCTTTCACGATATCCAACACTTTATTCTTGGAAATGATGAGGTCAATCCTTGTCTTCCATGCTTTGAAGTTAGAGGCTCCATCTAACTTGTTCTTTGACTTCATAGAATAATTCATGGCTGCTTTGACTTGACCACAAACTCAAACTTGGCGTCTTGGCTTGCTAAGAGTACCAGGAGATGTGCTAGGCTAGGGCACACTGATTTGCCTGAAGATTAGGTCAATCCCTTCACTTAAGGTGCCTCAATGAGAGGATTAGGGTTTCTGCAACTACACCTACTATTAACCCTAGCGATAGTGCTTTGGTGACTGCTCCTGCTAGAAACCCTAGCGGTAGTTCTTCAACGAGCTTAATATCCTTCTGGCTATGTTTTCTTCCAGCGGTTAGACTGAATGAAGAAGGTGTGGGCCCATAACCTGTTAGAATATAAGTGAATGTGCTCATTTTACCATTGACAATATCTCTATTGTCACCCAACCATAGGCCGAAGCCACCCTCAGAGCACCTTAACCTTGACAGAGAATCACTCTGGAAGAAAACCCTAGGCTAAACAACCAAACAAGGGGTAGCGCTCCTTTCCCCAATGATAGCACACCAACAAGAGATGATCAGATAGTCCAAATGCTAGACAAGATATAGTCCAAGCATAACTGCTAGCTGCAACGACGACTCTCCTCCAAACCTGCGTAGAAACTGGGCAACTGCAGTGCGCACAAGTGTTTCTCTGCAATTTTGAGACCACCTGCCATAATAAGAGCTGGCCTCCTGTATTTATATTAATTCTGGCTAACTGCCTGGGCCAACTTCTCATTCTGGGTATCTGTCTGTTCAGTATATATTATTATTTCTAGTCGACTTCTTCTCTTGGAGGTTAATAACCTAATATAAATTATCTTCTTGAGCCGACAAGTATTCTAGGGTTATTATCCAACTCATTAGGGTTTCTTCTTGCTTCTCAGAGTATTCTATCCTCGTCAGGTTTACACGTGGAGGTAAATACCTCCCGCAACTACCATAATATCAACAAGAACTTACTTCAACAGTCTGCGCAGTTCCTGAATTGTCTGGCTCGTCTTGACAAAGTTATTTAGATTTTCCTTCCTCTATCCTAGCGGGTTCTGAATGCTCTTCGTCCATTAGATCTGCTTCTTCTCCATTGTAGAAACCCTCATCTCCATAGTTCTTCTAGAACATGTTTGCAAGATGAACTTATCTGAACACTCTCCCACTGCGCATATGTCCAGCCTTTGTGTCGCTGTTTCTATTTGAATTTTTGAACATTAGCCTTTTTAGATTCGACCAATCTACTGTATCTTCAAGATGTTATTCTCATGTAACAACATCTTGATTCTCAACTTCAGAAAGTGTAAAATTTTCCCTCTGGGTTCCTTGAAAAAATATCTCTCGGCTTGGCTATATGACTCTACTCTGTCAACAACAAACTCAGTGATGTAGCCTCCAATGGTGCTATCTAACCAATGATGCACTGCTCTTGACACAACGTTATAAATTCTCTTGACCTTCTTGATCAACACCGATGTCCAAACTATAGGAGGTCTAGATCTGACCTCAAACTGGGTATCTTCCAACCTGGCTAACCACTCGTATAGTTCCTTATGGATTCCTCCAAAGAATATCTCATGTATATCAGTAAAAATATATATCTCCAACCAATCCTCTGTACTCAAATTAGGGTTCTTGTTCTAGGATTCAGCGAAGTCCTTTTCTTTATCCTCTATCCACTTTTGAATCTTTGTCTTTGATGGGAACCACCTTGACATTCCCTCAAGAAGATTCATGTCCTCACAACAAAACCATTTGTTGGCACAGGGGTAGAGCCAGGGTTCAACTCCAAGAGCGCACCAACAAGCCCTAACTACTGGCCCTTTCGGCTACACCTGTGAAGCAGATGCAATCTCACTCGAAGCAACTATGGGGGTGTTGTAGGACAAAAGTGTCTACAACCAAGGGGAATATCAAGTGGATCAAATACTAGAACAATACCGCATGCATATATCACTTATCATCTTAGACCTACTCCATACACCTATTAGACCTATCACAACAATGCAATAACAATATATCAAGACAAAGTAACATAGGATCAATCACACACACAAGACAAATATACGTTGTTCACCCTCTCTCTAGGACTACATCCACAGAACTGTGCTTTATAATATATGAAGATGAAAGCATACAACTCTTGTCTGCGCTCTTAGCTAGCAGATCTCTCTCTTCTCTCTATATCTCCCCCTTCCTATGCACCTAGTTGTAGGGTTGATATTCACACCCAACTGAAGATCTTATAATAACAGAAGGCTCTCACACTTAGCACTTCTCTCTCATACAACAATAATCTCTCACAACATACCAACAAAAACTAGATCGAGTAACTCAAACCTAAACAAACCCTCTTCCCTCATATAGGTTCTTATTTATACATTACAATCACTTAACGACATCCTTAGGTCGAAATCTAGGTGTCCAAAACCCTAGGTCAACTTGACCCGCATTTTCAGGGCTTCGACAACCTGTCTTTTCTTCCTTCTCGCACGGTGATCCAAAGCATCTAACGGTGGCTTTTTCCACTTGTTGAGTTGCCAATGATCCTTCTTCCTTGCTGATATGTCATCCTCGATCTCCTTGTCCAACGACTTGCTTTCTTGGGCTTTGCTCCATCTTTTCTGCTCTTTTTCTCACTTTGACCCAGTAACAGTCACTGTGTCTTCTCCGCAGTTCGTATTTCTCCTTTTCTTCCTTGATCTTTTCTCCCTTCCATAACCAAGGGCCAACAAGTGGAAAATGTTTCTCAACAGAAAGATTCCTTGTTCGCTGTGAGAGATACTGCAAATAAAATTTTAATATTGCAGTTGCAGAGGAGGATAAAGTGTCTGAGATTAAAATTAAATATGACAATATAAGTGCCCCTGACAAAGTGAAATTCCATAAAGCATACCAATGATTTGTTGTATTCTGATTATTTGAGTTTAAATTTGAAAAATTCAAAGATGACATCCTTAGCTGCAAAATTAGAAGGACAACTAAGACAGGAAAAAGAAACCAACAAAGCTTGGAAAACTCAAATTAAAAGGATTGAGTCTGAAGGTTGTCAAGGTCTAAAGTCTTTATTGGATGAAAAAGACAAAATAATTCAGAGTTTGAAGAAACCTGCAACAGAAAAACCACATACAACAAAATTTGTAGTTTTAGAGCAGGAAAAAGAAACATTTCAGAAGGAAGCACTGGATTATAAGGATAATCTTTCACAGCTGGAAAAGGAAAAGATGGAATGGTCTTAAGAAAAAGTAGAGTTGGTGACTAAAGCCATGGTTTTATCCCCTGCTGCAGGAACTAGATCAACCACTGAAGACATTGTTCAAGATATGTCACAAGTCAGTCTGAAAGAAGGAGAGATCAAAGGATTAAAGGAAAACATGGAGAAATTGGAACAAGAAGTGCACACAAAGGATGACAATATATCCCAAGTTAAAAAAGAAAAGGTAGCCTTGCAGGAAAAGGTTAATAAAGTGAATTCAAGATTGAAAGGTAAAAGTTTGTTGCAAGGAGCTAAACATATCATATGAGAGTTTATAGCTGTTGAGGCTTCTAAATTTAGATCGTATTTGAATTTTGTAAGTGATAAATCTAATATAGCAATCACAACCATGCATAGATGCACCATTGTTAATGAGTCTTTATCCAAAAATCCATCTGGATGGGCACAAAATTCCATTAATCTTCTCAACTCAGTTCCTCCTGCAGATCTTCAGACCATTGGGGTAAAAGACAGGACTGCATTGATCATCTGGGCCAGAAGGATTATTGCAAAACATGATCTTTTGATATCCGTTCTGAATAAAACAACACAGATGGAACAAAGTGTGCAATATTTCAAGAATTTATTTGAAGGATTGTTCATAAAGGACCTTCCATCATTCTGGGATGGTAAAGTTAAGTTGCAGTACCAAGAAGAATATAATGCACTCTTGACTTAGTCAAGAATGAACCACTCCAAATTTGAAACCTTGGAGGAGGGTTTGAAAGGGGCTACTTTAGTTGATAAATTGAGTACAAATTTTGAAATTTTAAATCAGTTTAAGAAAATCAAACTTGGTCTACCTGTCATGTCTTATGCCACTTGTATTGACTTGGAAATTTTAATGAAAGAAATGAAAGATTATCAGATTCCTTATGAATTACAATGGAAGGAAATAGTCAGATTGAGCAAGACCAAATGTAATTTCCCAGGATCGAGTAAATGATTTCCATCTGTCGACCAAAAGGAAACAAATCAAATGATGATACAATCAAAGTCAAAGGACGAAGATAAAGGACAAACTGCAGAAATATCCACAAATCCCAGATTTTGTGAACTGGAATTTTCTATTTTTAGTGTAATCATTTCAAACCGAATGGAATAAAATTGTTGCATAAATATTGTAGATTTTGATGTATTCGAGGTTGGCAGAAGTACAAAGGGATGAATTATACTGCTCATTTTAACAATTTCTAAATTTGAATGAATACAAGTGGAAATGTCCAAAGTTTTTTTATACCAAAGATTCATGTGGTGATGACTTGAAGTGTGTGCTTCCTTTCATGTATGTATTTTCTAGTTTGTTGTCTCTTCATCTGCAACCTTTCATATGTTTAAAATTAGATGTTAATGGGTTTGAAATTCATCTAAATGGTGCTTTAGATCTAAGCAATTTAAAATTTTTTCTTTCTTTCTTAACTCATCAGAATTCAACTCTTATGGTGCTCTGATTGATGTTATATGTTTCCTCTTTCTTCCATCTTATCACAACAAATTAAAAGACTGAAATTTCATCACCTACCTTGCCTTTGCTTCCTTGAGAGCTCCACCTACTATTCATTGTGTTCATTTGTTTTCAAAGATTGACTCCATTTCCCAAATAGATTCCTTTCTTCTTGCCAACAACCCCCCATAAAATAATTCCACCTATTCAAAATCTAGCCACCATTCCTCAAAGAAAATCCATCTTTAAAAACCAAGTGACAAGAGAGATCCCTCTTAGAGCTGAAAGGCTAGTTTCAGTTCTAAAGTGGTTCTATGGTTACCTTTGTGAGTTGCCTCCTCAGCCTGGGCGATTTAATTAGTGCTAACATATGGTACTAAGAGACATTGGGTATGTATCATGTCATGGTATTACCATGACAAATAGATAAGATTGTCACACAATCACATGTGTTAAACATTTAATCAACCATATGCTAAGTATAACATATGTATACAATTATAAATGGTATTTAAAAATAACTATAGAATTTTTTATGGTTTCATGAGACATTACAGTATACATGCACCTTAAAATAATTTCAAGTTTAACCATACTAAAGTTAAATATCAACATAACATCGAAATAAAAATATAACACATAAGCCAATAATGAAAAGATCAAGTGCAATCGAGATGCCAATTGTCTAATTATGCTTGCACATGAGAGAATTTAGCTTTTAATTTGATTAAATTTGAATTTCTTCTTAGAAAGGGCCTTCAAATCCTAATTCTCTGATTTATTCCTCTTTCATTCTCCTTATCTTCCTACTTTCTCTCCTCTTCTTCTCATATAGGGTTTGTTGGATTTTTTTTTGTCATCGATGTCAAAGACAAGGGGATATCATAAATGTCTTTGTGCATTGTTTAGGTTCTGTGTGTTGATGAGGTTCTATGAGTTAATGAGGGATATGTGTGAATGAAGGTGAGAATACTATGTATGGATATTCAATCCAAGTGAATTCGAGTTGCGCATATATGAGAAGCAATAGTGCAATTGGAAGATGGACGAGACGACCCCATTGAAGAGAAATAGAGGAACAATATCTGAGGGAGCCATAAGAGAATAGATTTAGATAACGAGATCTAAAGACTGAGGGCACAAAAAAGTCTCAAGTGTGTGTAGGTATGAACAACAATGAGGGAGGTTCCAGACCCGGTTAACCAGATCGAAGCAAATAACAACATGGTTGATTTATGTCACATTCGTTGGGAAAATTGTGTTCAAATAATTTATAAGGTAAAGCCATTGTCATGCAATTTGAATGTGAATGGAAGAGCTATGGAACCATGTGCAACGTGTTTCCTTTTTAAGTTGTGGGACCTAGTATGCCAGATCATATTGAATGTGTGAAAGCATGGGTCTTAAAACCTCGGTGGGTTGATCTCTCAGTGACCTGGTGACCCAATGATCAGAACATGAACAAGGTTCCGCACTAGATCGAAGGAGCACTACAGTGTTGAAATCCCAGCGGGTCTATCATCCGGTGACCCAATGGGCCATTCGACTAGTGACCTGGTAGTCACAACACAAAGAGACAAGGTTTCATACTGGATTGGAGTGAAAAGGCTGTGGGTGCAACATTGAAGGGTCAGTGGTCCAATCGCTTGGTGACCCGGTGGTCGGAACACAAAGAGACAAGGTTCCATACTAGAAAGGAGTGAAAGGGTGGTGTTGAAGTCCTGAGCATCTGGTGCCCAGTGGGTCAGTGGTTGATGCCACGTCAACACCACGACAATAGTCACATCGCTGCCATGTCATTCCAGTATATGTCGAAGGAGTCCACATAGATATTACATCATCTTCCATGTCATATTGAATATCAAAAGATCAGAGGAGCATGGCATTGCGTTTGAATTTTTGGGTGCCCAATGGGCTGATGCCACGATAAGATCGATGGGTTGATTTCTCGATGACCTGGTATACTATATTGGGGGAAACATGTGAAGGTTCAATGTTGAAGTTCTTGGGGGCCTAGTGGGTCAATCACCCGATGGCTTAGTATATCGGATCAGAGGATAAATTGAAGGTGCAGTGTTGAAGTTCTCATGGTCCTGGTGGGCCGATTCCCCAGTGAGCCTGATGGGTCAATCGCCCGATGGCTCGATATTTAGATTGGGGGAGTAGTTGAAGATGAAATGTTAAGGGCCTGATGGGCTGGTGACTTGGTAGACCCAATGGTCCTGATATGAGGTGAATAGATCAACAATTCACGACTAATCATGGACTTATCCAATGAATGAGATTAAGTGTTCCGTGTTTTATGTTTTCGAAGGCTAGTTAAACTAGATCAGACTCACTTTGGAAGTGTGTGTGCTCAAAGGAAGCAGACCGATATCCCAGTGGATCGGTTAATCCAGTAATGAGTGAACATGACCAATCAACCTCACAGATCTATGGTCGATATTCAATCCCCAATTCATCATATGACTACTAGGCATTAAGGGTCTATGAATAGATCATGTGTGATGGAAGGAGTTTGTACTAGTTTCAAAGGATATTTGCAACATGGTTTTGAGGAAGACTCAAAGGATTTATAGCTGACCCCATGAACATGAGTTTTTGATATGTGGAAAAATCCTCAATGTATGAGCTCTGGTATAAATAACAATTCCTAAAACCAATTTTGGTGTGTGTGAATGCAAATGTAAAAGAGAAGCGTGAAAGCGAAGTTGAGGCTCTGAGGTTCTTCAGGTGACAGAGAATGTAAGAAATAATATTGTAACTTTCTAAGGGTGGCTGGGAGGTGCGAGGTAAAATAAGGAACTTTTGATGTCTAGTTGATTGCAAACAAGTGGAGAAATGGCAGAGTAGTTGTTATGCAGTTGGAAGCTTGAAGTGTTGATGACAATTTAAGAAGAAATTATCTAGAAACAATATTTGAAGATTGGTGTTTCCTACAGGTTGGATCCTGCAAGTATTGTAGCTATGGGTTGGTGCCTACAGGTGTTTCTGCGTTAGTTCTCAACTAAGGATATTGGTGTCTCCAGTAGGTGGGTGCCTACAAATATTTTAATTGTAGGTTGGTGCCTATAGGTATTGCTAAGTTGGTGCTCAGAAGAATGGACAGGTGTCTCTTTCAGGTTGGTGACTGTAAAACATTGTAACAAATTGGTTTCTGTAATAGGTTGTTTCAAGTGAATATATTTTAATAAAATATTTATGTGGTTTTCTTCCATTTGTATTTCCATGTTAAATTTTTGAGTATTGTGCACTATATGATTGTGTATGTTTCTTATTGTTGGTAAAGTAATAAATCGATAAGTGTGATACAACATGAAAAATAAAATGCAGTCTTATACTGATTCACCCTATCCCTTAGTATAAGTAAGTGTGCCAACAATTGGTATAAAAACAGGTTCCTTCAGTGACACTCTAACTACTGGAAGGTGAATCCCTACAACACACTTCGATAAACAAGAAGTTTTTTCTACAAACACAACTTCATTTTTTGATGGATCAAATTATGTATTTTAGAGCATAAGAATTATAAATTACTTGATGGATCTTGGGTTTGACATTTGGAGTGCAATCAAGAATGGTTAGACAACTCCAACAACTCCACTTGTAGATACAATTGTAAAAAGGCTTAGTGACAACAATGTTAAATCCATGAATGCAATTTTGTGTGGTCTGGAAGATTCAAAATTTGTCAAAGTCATGCAGAGTGTTTTAGCAAAGGATATGTGGGACAAGTTATAAAAAATATATGAAGAGGGTGACAAGGTCAAGAAGACAAAATTACAAACCCATAGATGACAATTTGAGACCCTTAAGATGAATGAAGAAGAGAGTATTGCAGACTATTTTCTTCATGTAGATGAGATTGTCAATACTATCAGAGGATTGGGAGAAGAGGTTAAATAAATCATCTTTGTGCAAAAAATGCTTAGTTCACTTCCCTCAAGATTTGATCCTAAGATATTTTCCATTGAAGAAATAAAGGACCTAGACAATCTAACAATGGATGAAGTACATGGAATCCTCACTACGTACAAAATGGAGATAGAAAAGGATAATAAAGAAAAGTCATTAAGAAATGAAGTACCTTTCAAGGCATCAAAGAAGACAAAGACAAAATAATACAAAACAAGTGACAACTCAGATAGTGAATCAGATGCAGAAGAACCCAAATTTGTCAAAAATCGCAAGAGAGGATCAAGAAAATACAAAGGTAAGCTTCCCTTTAAAATTTTTAATTGCGGAGAAGTAATACACTTTGTTGCTAAATTTCCTTGTGCAAAAAATAGAAATAACAATAAAGAAGAAGATTCCTACTTCAAAAGGTACAAGAAGGGAAAGACTGAAAAGAAAATTAARTTCTATAGATAAAGGAAGAATCAATATACCAATGAAGACAACAACTCTTCTGATGGAAGTGACTATGAAATAACAAAGATTCTCTTCATGGCCCTAGAAACACAAATTTATTTCCTAGAAAATAGAAACACCGATTTAACATAAGAAGACAATCCTGGGATTGATGCAGAAGTGGATCTTGAAGGAGAGCTCATATATGCTCTAAATGAAATAGAGAGACTGAGGAAAAAGAAATGGCTACAAAAGGAGCAGTTGAAGGAGTACATAAATGAAATACTCTGTGCAAAAGTAAGCTCTGATGAAACTAAAAAAATCATCATCAGTCTAAAAACTCAAGTAGAAGAGGAAAAGAGAATTGAAGAATATTTGAAAGATCAACTAAAAGAAAAAGAAGATGCCTACAACAATCTAGAATATGAAACCGTTTTTCTAAGAAAGGAGTTGGAAAAATTAGATACCAACATGAAATTTGAAAAGAGCTCTGCAACTCTAAATGAAATCCTAAATTGTCAAAGATCACCATTTGAAAACAATGGTCTTGGATATAATGAGAAGAAGGAAAATGCTAAAGAAGACCCAACCTACTCAAAATAGTTGAGTGAAGGAGAGACCAAGAGTTATGCTGATGTGCTAAAAAATCCTATGAAGGTTGAAGACAACAAGAGGGAAGATCAAAATGTTTCACAGGAGACAAATCTTTCTCACAGAAACAAAATCAACAAGACTTTTCCACCAAGATGGAATCATACAATCATGTATCAATTTTTTTTTTTTGGCTATTGTTATTATTGCAATGGTTTTTTCCATCATAAATCTATATATTGTAGAATAAATGCAAAGGAAAGTTACATAAGGAACAACAATAGAGATTCCTATGGATTCTCAAGGAGAAATTACAAAAAAAATTCTTCGTTAATAAATTATAACACCATATGTTATAACTACAACAATTATGGGCATATAGTGAAATTCTGTAGAAGTGATTTTAGAAAAAATAAAAGAGAGGAAACCCCAACAATCATGGAAATAAATCAGAAACAAAGGGAACAAAAGAAAGAAAAATATTTGTTCATACAAGCTGCACTACATGTACAAAATAATAGCTATAAGTGGTATATTGATAGTGGGTGCTCAAGTCACCTGGCAGGAGATAAAACAAAGTTTATCACCTTTAAGAAGAATGAAGGTAGTGCTACCTTTGGAGACAATGACACTTCAAATATAGTTGGAAAGGGCACTCTCAGTCTTGACAATGGAAAGGATAAGGTAGAAAACGCTCTATGTGTTGAAAATTTGAATAACAATCTTTTTAGTGTTAGTCAGATGTGTGATCAAGGACACACTCTTACTTTTGACTCCCAAGAATGTAATATCAGTAAGGAAATTTTAGGCAAGCTATCTGCAAAAGAAATTAGAACCCCAAACAATGTGTATATTCTTGATGAGATCAATGGAGAAAAATGCTTCACGGGACAAACAAACAAAAGATGGCTGACATAAAATAATGGGCCATATGAAATTTGACAACTTGGTAAAAATAAGCAACAAACAAGAAGGAAGAGATATGCCAAAGATCACAAAACCCTCAAACACCATTTGTAAGCAGTGTCAACATGGAAAACTATCAAGAGTGAGCTTCAAGACAAATTAATATACAACATCTAAACCATTGGAACTTGTGCATATAGATCTCTATGGACCAACAAGAACAAAAAGTCAAGAAAGTTATTTTTTGTTACTTATTGATGATTATACAAGAATGACTTGGGTTTCATTTCTTAGAAATAAATTTGAGCCATTTGAAAAGTTTAAAGCCTTCAAAGATTTAATTGAGAATGAGATTGGCTTGAAAATAAAATTTCTAAGGTTAGATAATGGAGGTGAGTTTACATCCAATGATTTTGAAGAATTCAATGAAACTCATGGGATAAAATGACAACATTCAGTAGCAATAACTCCTCAACAAAATGGAGTGGTTAAAAGGAAAAATATACATTTGCAAGAGATTTATAGGAAAATGTTGAATGAAGCACGATTGCCAAACAATTTTTGGAGAGAAGCAATTTACACTGTAGTTTACATTCTAAATAGAGGGAAAATCAGGGTTAACTTTGATAAGACATCCTATGAATTATGGAAGGGAAGACCAACATCAATCAAACATTTCAACATATTTGGAAGAAAGTGTCATATCAAAAGAGATGATGAGGATTTAGGCAAGTTTGACTCAAGAAAAGATGAAGGAATTTTCCTTGGTTATTCATCAAGAAGGAAAACCTATATATGTTACAACAAAAGAGTGCAAAACATTGTTGAAAGCATAAATGTTAGCATAGATGAAGCAATACCTCACAAGAAAAAATTGCAAATATAACAAATGGAAGAAGAAGAAGAAGAAGAAGAGAAAGAGGAAGTAAAATGCTAAGATACACCAAACCCATCAAGGTTTATGCAAAATAATCATCTAGAAAACTTAATTCTTGGTGATAAAAATGTTGAAACACAAACTAGGAGAAAATTGGCAAGCACTTCTGAACAAGTAAATCTCTCCTTGATGTCCAAAATAGAGTCTAAATATTTTAAAGAGGCCAGTAATGATCAACATTGGGTTAATGATATGGAAGAAGAGCTAAACCAGATTGAGAAAAATCAGACATGGGAACTTGTCCCAAGATCCAAAGACAAAAATGTTATTGGTACAAAGTGGGTATTCATAAATAAGTTAAATGAGGATGGAAAAGTAGTAAGAAATAAAGCAATAATAGTCTGTAAAGGGTATGCTCAAGTAGAAGGTGTTGAATTTGAAGAAATTTTTTCTCATGTTGTAATATTAGAATCCATTAGAATGTTTTTGGAATTTGCAAGCTTTAAGAATTTTAAAGTGTATCAGATGGATGTCAAGTCAACATTTCTGAATGGATATTTAGAATAAGAAGTGGACATTGAACAACCAGAAGGATTCTTATTATCAAAAAATAAAGATGATGTTTGCAGATTGAAGAAAGCACTTTATGGACTAAAACAAGCTCCTACAGCATGGTATTCAAGGCTTGACAAGTACTTGCAATGACAAGGTTTCAAAAGAGGAAAAACATATAACAATATTTACATCAAAATAAACAATGGAGATATGTTGATCATTGTGGTTTATGTGGATGATATCATCTTTGGAAGTAATTTTGATCTAATGAGTCAAAAATTTGTTGAAGAAATGAAAAGAGAATTTGAGATGTCCATGCTTGGAGAACTGTAATTCTTCCTAGGGTTGTAGATTTCTCAAACTAGCAAAGGAATATTCATTTCTCAGACCAAATATATCAAGGAGATGTTGAAGAAATTTGAAATGGAAAACTGTAAACCTGTCAACACACCCATGGTCATTGGTTGTAAATTGAGCAAAGAGGATGATTCAAAAGAAGAAAACCAAACATTGTACATATAAATAATAAGAAGCCTACTATACGTGATAGCTTCAAGACTGGAAATTATGTAGGCAATAGGGCTAGTTGGAAGGTTTCAAGCTACACCAAAGGAAACACATGTATGGGAAGTAAAAAGGATCTTTAGATATCTAAAAGGAACTTTGGGTTTTGGCTTATGGTATCCCACAAGTACAAATATTACATGGATAGATTACACAAATGCAGATTAGGTAGGTAGTGTGGACGACAGATAGAGAACCACTAGTGGAGCATTCTTTCTGGGAAACAGTCTAATATCTTGGTTCAATAAGAAGCAATCCTCAATTTATTTATCCACAATAGAAGCATAATACATTGTAGCAGTTGCATGTTGTACACAAGTGCTCTGGATGAAACAAACGTTGTAGGAAATTAAGGTAGAATATAATCAACCAATATCAATAATGTGTGATGATACCATTTCAATAAACATTTCAAAGAATCTGCTTATGCATTCAAAGATGAAGCACATTCCAATCAAATACCACTTTTTAAGAGAGCATGCCACAGAACAAAATGTCAAGCTAGAATATATTGGTACACATAAACAAATTGTTGATATCTTTACAAAAACTCTTCCTAGAGAAACATTCGAGTATATCATACAAAAATTGGGCATGGTACCTGCTATGGAAATCTAAGTCATATGGATTTGGGTCAGGGCCACAACATAATAGTTCCCTTAAAAGACTCCTCTCAAGCTCTAATTAGAAAATTGATTGGAAATATATTTTCAGGGAGAAAAAGGCGGGTTCATATCCTACAAACAGTGAAAAGGTTGTAACTTCGGCCAATGAGTTGTCATGAGCATATATGGTGGAAAATGACGCTATAAAAAATGTCGCCTAATGTGTGAGGTCAGAAGAGAAATGTATGGCTGAAATACATTACAAATAGTCACGAGGTTGTGGAGGGGCCATTGGGTAGGAGTAGCTGAAGACCAGTCCTGGAATCGTACCTACAACATAAATAAGTAAGATAGTCTCTTCTCGGGTTGGGCATTCCCATGCATGAGTATGATGTAAGAATGGCTGCCAAATCAAGTGCACTATGGATCCATAAGTAATGAAATCATAACTGATGTCCATGGCCACGAAAACTATACATAGTGGATCCATGTGATATATAGAGGTATAAATCATGGCCACAATAAAATACATAATCGATCCATGCAAAAATGTAGATCATATCCAAGAATAGATACACAATGGAGATAAGTCTCAAAATCAAAATATAGGATATTTGGAACCGATGGAGTGAAAAAATTGATCCTCTGCAAGTACCAATGTCAAAGAGTATGGTATAATCAAAGTTAGGTAGGAGTACAAAAGATGTGATGCTTGTACTTCACCCGAGGTCTTCAAAACAATCTGTCGTGGCACGAGTCTACAGTATGTGAATAAATGTATTGGAGTCAAACATAATGAGACACCATTTGATTACCATTCATTAATGTGTACCGTTAAAAAATGCGAGATGACCCACTGATAATGATAATGGGCGTCAAGGTACCTAGTACAATCTAGCAAGTGTGAATAAATGAGCTGATGTCGAACACTTGATAGAATCTATCAAGGAGGGGACATTGATGTATTCCCATTGTTAATAGCGAGGGAACCTACCACTTATGACTACAATCCCTAAGGTACTAATAATAACTCTAAATATATGTCCTAGAGTAATATGTTTTGACGTCAATAGAAAGAGATCCACTTGAAGGAAGGAATGAAGGTATCCTCCATCATCCAACACGAGGGGTAGTAGGAGGCCAAAGATTTGGAAGGAATCGAACAAACATATTGAAAGGAACACACCGAGGTAAGACTCTGACATGCACCATATGGAATAAAACAAAAAAAATACTCTCTTAATATTATCCAATTATGAATACTACTTGCAAAGACGAGGAATCCACCAATGGGGTCAAATGGAAACCAAGGTACTGCACAAATCCCTATGTGCAATAATGATTGTTGGCGTAAAATAAGAGGGAAACAACTTTGTAAATGACCAATAATGTTTTTTCATATTCTGAGTGCAAGGTTACCTATCAATGATGTAAACATTCCCATGGTGAAACTCCTTCAAACCTTGAAATGCATTGTTTTCTCTTTCTGATGCAAAATGTACAATGGAACCTTTTGAGAAAAGAAAAAGAAGAGAACAAAGGATGTTATTTGTTATTTTTCCTTTGAAATGATTTCAATATGAGAAGAAAACAAAATCCTATTCTATTGTATTTTTCTTTTTCAAATAACAATGCAAAACAATGCAAAGAAAGAAAGAGACCCAACTAGCAGAAAACTAGGGTTTTTTCATTTTCTTTTTCTTTCTACCAAAGAAAAAACTAACAAAATATGTTAAAAGAAAAGAATTTTATTGTTTTATGTTTTAAAATACCAATTAAAGCAAAAAATAAAAGTCTCAAACTCTAATACAAACTCAAGTTTCCAAAATGACCACAATAGTGACCAAAAAACTGAGATCCTGAGAACAAAACTAGTCTTATAGAAGGGAAATACAAGAGATCAAAAGAAGCCAAAGAAGCATACAAATATTTGTTTTTCTCTTCAAATATGATACTTTATCCACCTAACAACTCTCCAAAACACTTTCATCCAAAACAGAGTCCAAATGACCCCTCAAACAACCAAAACAGGGCCCCAAAAAGGCTGAAAAATAGTGAAAAAATCACCTTTTATGGGTTGTACGTGACTCTCTCCGCAATAGGTTTCATATGTAAGCTCATGTAAATGAATTGTTTCAATAAAATTTATGTATGTATGGAAATTTACTCAAGTAATCCCGCATGCACCAAATAAAACCCCCTCAAACTTGAGGGAGGAGGGTTGGAAGACTTAAAAAAGATCAGGGAAATAAAGAGAATGCTAAACTAAGGTTCCAAACAAAGAAAAAGATTCAAAAGAAATGAAACCAACAAGAACCCTTAATGACCCAAAAAGGGATATTCCCCAGTGGATTTACCGATTCTCCTCCCTTGAGTTTGAGGAGTTTTTATTGGCTGTAGATGAGTTTATTGGCCTTCTATAGGGCGCATATGTATGTGCTTTGGCCTTCTACAAGCACGTACATGACCCAACACTTACACCTTTTTTTCAGTGTATGTATGCTCTTTAATCCTATGTAACAATAGTGCATGTACGTGATTTTTGTGAAGGGAAAGAGTGTATAAACTTATAAAAACATGGAAAAAATTGGTATAAAGTCCAAAACCCAAAATGCAACAGAGAGACCAAAAGTAAAACAAAAAAGAATGGAAACCAAATAGCAAAGTCAAGAATGAAATAAACAATTTCTTAAATAAAAAAGAAACTCTAAATACTTAGTAGGACCCAGGAAGATCTTACAGTGTCACAACCCCAACTTCCAGTGATTTGGAAAGAGTAAAAAACTTCAATTTAGAACATGTACATGATTGTCTAAGTGACAAGTAGTGTATGTACAGGACCTTATTGAAGGAAATTAGTGTATCTATGCGACTATAGCAAAGGACAATTGTGTACAACCTATAAAATCCTCTCTAAACTAAGAGAGAAAGGTCTGGAATACTCAGGAAGGACTGTAGAAATTCAAAGAATGCTAACTAAAGGTTGAAAACATAGAAAAAGATTCAAAAGAAATGCAACTAACAAGTACCCTTAAAGACCCAAAAAGGAAGAATCCCCAGTGGAGTCACCAATTATGTTATGGAAATCTAAGTCCTATGGCTTTGGGTTAGGGCCATAATAAAGTAGTTCCCTTAAAAGAATCCTCTCAACCTCTAATTAGACAATTAATTGGAAATAACTACCTGCAATAACTAACTTTTAGAAGAAAGAAAAAAGAACATACCTAAAATACTACGTTTGAAGAAGATCTTGCTTGAGGTCTTCCACTCGATAAATCCTTGACGACGATTTTTTGAAAGTCTTGCAACCACATAATTATGATGCTACAAGAAAGTAGTTACTGCTAACTAACTAAATATAGTGAATTCAAATTATTTGTTAGATTCAATATAAGGTGCATATAATATCATTGAAATCATGAATTAACACAAAGAATTAGATAAGAATGAGAGTTCTTTTATTGATAACAACAAAAGGGATTGTTTACAACCTTTAGCTGATGCGGTGTGATCCTAGAACTAGGCTCCAAGTTCCTCCACCCAAGGCCTGAGATGATGAAGTATACCTCCAAAGTTTTGTGTCCTAACAGGTCCAAGGAAGTAATAGGCTTCTTCCTGATGAGATAAAGAGGAACACAAATCCTGAAAACAAGGGTTTTTAGGGTGGGAGACAATCTCATAAATATAGGGAAACATGGGCTTGCATGGCTATTAGGAAATTTCCAGCATAAGGCTTTATCTCTTTCATGATGTATTTCCTCCATCCCAATGCTCTATTTTATACTCCCTTTTGTTAGTTGGAGTAGTTATGCATGGGATATAGGAGGTCGAGAAGCTAGGGAACTCATCAACTCTACCCGAAATATCGGGAATTGTATTTTTTTGAGCCAACTAAACATGTACACAGGTTGCTAACTAGAAATTTGTGTATGTACATGGGTTTCTTTAGGGAGAGTCACGTACATCTTAAAAAATGGGATTTTAAAATATATTTTTAGGGAGGAAAAGGGGGGTTCAACTCCTGCAAATAGGGAAAAGGTTGTAACTAAGGCCAATGAACCGTCATGAGCATATATGGTGGAAAATGACGCTATAACAATATCTATGCCAACCACTCACTGAAGCACTTCAAGAGAAGCACTAGCTTAGGGGGAGTTGCAGAAAGATAGAAGGTTGTTGGTTGCAGAGCAAAGAATAAAGAGTAGAGTGTAAGGGGGAGAAAATACCCTTTCCATTGATGTCAAATGGGGAGAGTAAATAGTAAGAAGGAGAAGTTGTAGAACAGATGAATAATTTCAGACACAAGGAGCAATTACAAACAAGGGGAGATTGACTAGGGGTTGTCATCAATGACCAAGGAGGATTTTGTTGGAATTTTTGTTGTCATTGATGTCAAAGATAAGGGGAGATCATAAATGTCTTTGTGTGTTGTTGAGGTTATAGGCATTGATGATGTTCTATGAGTTAATGAGGGATCTATGTGAATGAAGGCGAGAGGATTGTGTATGAACAATCAATCAAAATGAATTTGAGCTACACTTTTATGAGAAGGGGTAGTGCAATTGGAAGCTGGAGGAGATGATCCCATTGAAGAGAAATATAGGAACAAGATCTGAGGGAGCCATAGGATAACAAATTTACACAACGAGATCTGAAGACCAAGGATCCAGTGAAATTTGAGGCGTGTGTAGGTCTGAACAACAATGAGAGAGGTCTTGGACCCGGTTAACCATATCAAAGAAAATAGTAGAAAAATAGATTTATTCCACATTCATTGGGAAAATCATGTTCAAATAATTTATAAGGTAAAGGTTTTATCATGCAATTTGAGTGTGAATGGAAGAGCTATGGAACCTTGCACAACGTGTTACCTTTTTAAGATGTGGGACCCAATATACAAGATCAGATTGAGTTTGTGAAAGCATGGGTGTTAAATCCTCAGTGGGTCAATCGCTTGGTGACCTAGTGGTCGGAACAAAGACAAGGTTCCACATCGGATCAGAGGAGCACTGCATTGTTGAAGTCTTGGGGGGGGGGATATCCCAGTGATCCGGTGGGTCGATTTCTTGGTGACATGGTGGTAGAAACACATAGAGACAAATTTCCATATCAGATCGGAGTGAAAAGGATGAGGGTGCAACATTGGAGGGTCAATGGCATGATTTCATAGTGATCCGGTGGTTGGAACACATAGCATCAATGTTCCATATCAGAGTAGAGTGAAAGAGTGGTGTTGAAGTCTCGAGCACCCAGTTCCCACTGGGTTAGTGGCCGATGCCACATCAACGCCACAAGAGAAGTCACATCGGTGCCTTTTCATTATAATACATGTGGAGACTATGTCATCCTCCATGTCATATCAGATATCGAAAGTTCAGAGGAGCATGGAATGTGTTTAAAATTCCAAGGGCCCGGTGGACTGATGCCTCGGTGAGCTCGGTGGCTTGATCGCTCGATGACCTGGTATATTGATCCAAGTGGATATTGGTGGCCACCCACCTATTCCAACTGGCTCCTCTTGACAATTTTTAGTTCAACACATTCTTCTGTAACTCTTTGTAATTGTGGGTTCTACACTTTCAAGGTTGTCTGAATCCATACACATATTCCAGGTGGAGATTGGTGGTCGCCCACCTAATCCATCTGGCTTATTTTGGAATTTTTCATGTCGGTACATCTTTCTATACTTCCAAGGTTGTTTTGGGGCCCTAAACAACGWTTTTTTTTCTTTCCACAATCAAACTRTAGACAGAGTYAGAGTTTGATGACATAATGTGTAGTTCTCGAAAATACATTTCCAATGGGCTATCACGCGCCTAAAAAAAAGGTGTGTAGTTCTCGAAAATACATTTCCAATGGGCTATCACGCGCCTAAAAMAAAGGTCGTATGCAAAAGTTATGACCCCGGTAAGTTGAGGTACCAACTTACCCATCGGGCCCACATAAATTTTGGCGTTTCACCTCCTAGGCTTAGATTTTTGGATGTCTAGGGTTTTGAAATTCATGAGTAATGTTGAAAAGGCCTTTAGAGCCTCATTGTAATCATTCTGCTTAGATTGATGCATGTAGCAGCCACATCTCTTATCATAGAAAACTACCACCATTCGAGAAAGTTGTTTTCAATTCTGTAGTTCATACAGAGACAAGGGAAGTTTCAAAACAACCGCCATAAAAAGTGGTCCACATACCTGGAATAGTTCCATATCAAGATCAAGCATAAGATAGGGAGCAAAAATCATGTCGTTGATTGCCTCATTCGACCTCCCATGGTTGCACTCACCACCGTGCTCCATTCCCGTGGGAACGAGGCATCAGAGTGGCCTAACCTTTATCAACGAGATCTTGACTTCGCCACCACCTATCAACTCTTGGGTATAGGCGCGAATGTCACAAATTTTCACATTCAGGATGGGATGTTATGCCATATGGGCCATATCTATGTTCCTGCAAGCGAGCGTGCGAAGATGATTTGGGAGGATAACTACAGTCGGATGGCAAGACATTTTGGCTTGGAGAAAACTGTGGTCATTCTACAAAAACATTTTTGTTGGCCAAAACTTCGACAGGACGTCAACAAGTATATCAGATCTTGCACTGCCTATGCCATTTCCAAGCCAACCATCAAGAAGAAAGGATTATACACACCTCTTCCTACTCCTGAGAGGCCTTGGGATTCCATCTCGATGGATTACATGTTAGGCCTTTCGTCCACCAAGAAAATGTCCATTCTCATAGCCTGCAAGAAGAGAATCACAGTGGAAAATACTGCCAAAATATTCTTCGAACGAGTGTGGGTCCATTTTGGGATACTACAGACCATCATCTTCGATCGGTACAGTAGGTTCCTCAACACATTTTGGTCGAGTCTCTGGTCACTGTTCGGCACCAAGATCACTAAATCCACTTCCCTCCACCCTCAAATTGATAGCCAAAAAGAGGTCGTCAATCGAATGTTTGTGCACATCCAGCGCATATATAACTCTAAGCATCCATGTACATGGGATGAGAGTCTTCCCTATGTTCAACACAACTACAACAAGGCTCTCCATAGCTCCACCGACCATAGCCCCTTTCAGGTGGGGCTTGGATTCCAAACCTTGGGTTCCATTGATGTTGCACTACCTCTTGTAACCACATAAACATATTCTTCCCATGTTTAGTTTGAGGATGAAAAAGCCACGAGATTTATTGAGTGGATTCAACACATTCACCAATAGGTCCATGATATTTTGCAGAAAGCCAATGCTAAGCACAAGAAACGCCATGATCAACACCGGGTACCACACAAGTTTCAGGTGGGAGACAAGGTTTGGTTACATTTGCAGAAAGAACACCTTACAGGGCCCCATAAAAATCTCTTTCCACTTCACTATGGGCCTTACACCATCACCAAGGCTGTGGGTGACAATTATTTTGAGCTCAACACTCCCCCCTTCCTTGGATTTCACCCAGTGTTCAATATGGACCTCCTCCGACCATATTTTCCATCATTATTGGACACCTATGAGATTGAAAAACAATTGACACCAACTAAGCTCAACCCTAACTGCATGGAACAGGCATCCACTGATCAAATAGTGGACACACGGGTCAAGGGAACTTGTGAGCAAAGGATCTAGCTTTATCGGGTTGTCAAGGAAGGGAAACTCCTGCACCAAAGCAAGTGGCTCACTCGGAGCCAAATTCAGAAAAAATTTCCTCACCTGATGGGGGAACTCAACACAATGGAGACCATTGCTTCCTAAGGGAGGAGGACTGATTCAGGTGGATATTGGTGGCCACCCACCTATTCCAACTGGCTCCTCTTGACAATTTTTAGTTTAGCATGTTCTTCTGTAACTCTTTGTAATTGTGGGTTCTACACTTTTGAGGCTGTCTGAAGCCCTACATATATTCCATGTGGATATTGGTGGCCGCCCACTTAATCCAATTGGCTTATTTTGGAATTTTTCATGTCAATACATCTTTCTGTACTTTTAGGACCATTTTGGGGCCCTAAAAAATGTTTCTTTTTTGGCTTTCCACATTCAAATTGTAGACGGAGTTAGATTTTTATAAAATAATGTGTATTTATCGAAATAACCTTTCCAATGGGCTATCACGCACCTAAAACGGAGTTCGTATGCAAAAGTTACAACCCCAAGAAGTTGACGTACCAACTTACCCATCAGGCCCACATAACTTTTGACGTTTCACCTCCTAGGGTTAGGTTTTTGGATGTCTAGGGTTTTGGAATTCATGAGTGATGTTAAAAAGGCCTCTTGAGCCTCATTCTAATCATTCTTCTTAGACATATGCATGTAGAATCCACATCTCTTCTCAACTATAGCTACCACCATTCTAGCAAGTTGTTTTCAGTTTTGCAGTTTTACAGTTTCAACCTATTTTATTTATTCAATATAAGTTATTGTTTAATGGATATCTATTGTTGTTTTTCATATCTCTGTGTTATTGTATTAAGGCTATTATTTATTTTGTTCTTCTCATAAATCCAGATCATATATTGGATCGGGGAAAACAATTAAAGGTGTAGTTTTGAAGTTCATTTGGGCCCAGTGGGTCGATGGCCCGGTATATTAGATCAAGGGAGTAGTTGAAGTTCCATATGGCTTGATGGGATGATTCCTTGGTGATCCCAATGGCCCGGTATACCAGATTGGGGGAGTAGTTGAAGGTGCAAAGTTAAGGTCCTAGTGAGCCGATGACTCGGTAGACCCGGTGGTCCCGATATGCGGTGAATAGATAGAAAATTCACGATTAATCCTGGACTCCTTCAACCGATAACATTAAGTGTTCCATGCTTTATGGTTTCAGAGGCTGTTTAATCGGATCAGACTCACTAAGGAAGTATACCAGTAGCCCGATGGCCACTCTTCACAGGCTCAAAAACTACCAATGTCAAAAAACCAATTAATGACCATGTTGATTCAGTGGATGGCCACCGATATCCACTTGAATCATACTTGTACCTTGATTTAGTCAAATACTTACTTGGAGAATGGAACTTGGCAGGTTTGGGTTGGATTCTTATGACTTTCATGGTAGCTTTGTGAATCTCAATGTACTTGGTAACTTCTTCGATGTAAGCACTTTCACGAAGGAGGTAGAATGGAAAATAAAATGAGACGATGTATTTTTATAAATTAAAATGACATCGTTTCACCCTATGTCAAATAAAATGTCATATCAAAACTATTGTGTGTGTTGAAGTTTCATTGAGGCATGATAAAGGCTTAGTCGTGTGATCAAGAAAGTTGTCGAGTTTGCGACATATCACACCTTGGGAAAATTTCTCATCATGTGACAAAGTAAACTTATCACGACAAGAGAGATTTTGCTTGAGTGCGATAAAGGGAAGTTGTTATGGAGCTTCGAAATTTGGCAAGTCATGATGTGTTGTGAGAGAAAGTGTTTTCAAGTGAGATATGTCACAAAAGATGAAAACTTCGAGAGGCATAATATTTCATGATGAAAACCATTTTCTATGTGATGTATCATGACCTTGGAAGTATTCAAACATTGTAATGTGTTTCATTAGGGAAATTTTTTGTGGGATGTGACATGTCGCAAGTGAAAAAACTTTGAGAGGCGTGATACATCGAGTTTTCCTAAATTTTCTAAGTCTTTTTGAGTCACAAAGAAACAAGTTTTCATGTGATGTGGTGTGTTGCACCAAAATGAACTTTCATGCAGTGTATTGCACCAAAGTAAACTTTTCATGTGATGCAATAAAGGGGGAATTCACAAGTTTTCAAAGTTGTGACAAGGCAAAATTGCTTGAAAAAGGTTAGAACAAGCAATCAAAAAAAACTTCTAATGTCTAATGAGATCTAAGAAGATTGCCACTCATTACATGAAAAATATTCTAAGTTATGCGATCAAATTAAGGATAAGTCCATGAAAGCTCAAAAGTTTGAAAAGAAAAGGAGGGGCCCCAATCCATTTTTCCTTATTCAAATAACAAATACTAAAATGGTATGGGGAAGTTGTTGCTTGCTCAACAAGCTCTTTCACTATTGACACCGATAGATATATCTTGGTTTTGTCTAAGGTTTTGTCCCTACTACATATTCTAGTTTAGATTTGGTTTATGATTGGAAACAATTATTTTCAACATCTTAGTCATTACTTCCAGAGAATGTACTATGGCCTAATATCTTGGGTTTTCGTCCTCTAAAGGAATTTTAATTTACCTTTTCTTTTTGGGAGAAACATTATTGTTATACCACATTGATAATTCATATAGACCACTTAATCATATTTAAATATGACAAAAAACTTCATTTATAAATCATTACTAAATATATCCTTAACCTTGAGAGTTTTTTCTTTTAAACAATGAGTATGGGTTGTACCAATTCAACAATTTATTATTTGGTACAAATCATGAATCAATTTAATATATTCTAAGTATTCTAAGAAACCATAACTTTACCATTTGTACACAATGAAAAATCCAATTCTCTCTCTCTCTCTCTCTCTCTCTCTCTCTCTCTCTCTCTCTCTATATATATATATATATATATATATTGAATTGTATACATGCACCTTAAAAGAATTTCAAATTTAACCATACTAAAGTTAAATATCAACATAACATCGAAATTAAAATATAACACATAAGCTAATAATGAAAAGATCAACTGCAATTGAGATGCCAATTGTCTAAATTTTCTTACACATGAGAGAAATTACCTTTTATTTGATTAAATTTGAATTTATTCTTAGAAACCCTAATTATCTCATTTATTCCTCTTTCATTCTCCTTTTCTTCCTGCTTTCTCTCATTTTCTTCTCATATAGGGTTTGTTGGAAAATTTGTTGTCATTGATGTCAAAGACAAGGGGAGATCATAAATGTCTCTATGCATTGCTGAGGTTCTATGCGTTGATGAGATTATGTGAGTTAATGAGGGCTTTGTGTGAATGAAGGCGAGAGGATTGTGTATGAACAGTCAATCCAAATGAATTCTAGCTACATAGGTATGAGAAGGACTAGTGCAATTGGAAGCTCTAGACGAGATGACCCTGTTGAAGAGAAATAAAGGAATGATATTTGAGGGATTTGAAGGAGAACGGATTTAGACAATGAGATCTGAAGATCGAGGGTGCAATGAAACCTCAGGAATGTGTAGGTGTGAACAACAATGAGGGAGGTCCCAGGCATGGTTAACCAGATCGAAGAAAATAGCGACACGAATGATTTATCCCACATTCGTTGGGAAAATTGTGCTCAAATACTTTATAAGGTAAAGGAATTATCATGCAATTTGAATGTGAATAGAATAGATATGGAACCCTTGCAACATGTTACCTTTTTAAGATATGGGACCTAGTGTACCAGATCAGATTGAATGTGTGAAAGCATAGGTGTTAAAGCACCAGTGGGCTGAATAACCAGTGGCCTGGTGAGCCAGTGGCTGGACCACAAACAAGGTTTATAACATCCCCATTTTCAAACCCCAAATTAGCGATGTGTATTGTAAATGTAGTATATGACCGAGAGCCAAGCGATGTAATATGTAAATGATGTAAATTGAATATAATGAATGAAATGTATAGATGGTTGTAGATGGATATGGATGGAGATTGGGGGCTAAGTATCCACACGAGAGGGAAGGAGTCCAATGGGGGGAGAGTTTACCCATGTCTATTAAATCCAAAACCCATTTCTTATCTCTTTCTAAATTATCCTTACCATGAACCTTCCATTAGTTGTTGAGTGTTTTAGAGCCCAATCATTGAATTCATGTAAGAGGGTGGGCGTGAGAGTCACATCCAATAGTTATTGAGAGCACGGGGGTTTAGTAAAATCATATTGGGGAAGAGTGCGAGTCAAGAAAGAAAGAGAAAGAGAGGAAATTCTTATGGGAAGGAGACCCGAATTGCACATTCACGTTTTTGCATAGAGAGTTGTTTTTACATGGAGTTTTCTAGATAACAATGGAGTTCTAAGTGATGAAGCTTGAAGGTATCTATTGTGGGAAATTTTAACAATTGTTCAGAGATGGAAATTTGTGGAGAAATAGGTTGTGTTCATGGGAGTAATGTGCTATTCGAAATTCACCAAGGAAACACACGTTTTTGCTTCTCGGTGAATTCATGTTGCAACTGTAGAATTCCTGAGGTCCCATCAAGTATAATTCATGTCCAACTTGCGTTGGAAACCCTAGAGGGGAGTGGAAATTCCTAAGGGACTATGATCAGTGAAGGGAGATTCCATCCCTTGGGTTGTGTAGGTTGAAGGGAAGAGAGCTGGTGGACTGGAATTTGCTATGAAAATTGACTGTTGAGAGGGGGACATTAGCTAGTCTTAGGGACCACGATCTCTTGTGGATTCATATCCCCAGCTCAGGGGTGGCTTGATATTGAGATATGGAACAACAAGCATATGGTTGGGAGGAACATATGTCCTATGCAATGGGTTGCACATTTTATAAGATAAGTGTTCTTATTTGATGTGTTTATTCATGTTAAATGTTGATATAGTTATTGTGTATTTTTACTCTGAGATATTCTGGTTGTTGTGCTTGTTGTGAGCATAATGATGCATATAAATTAAAAATCGCGTGGTTGAATGATGTTTTGTGTTATTTAGTTGTTACTAAGAACAATTAAGTAATTGCATTTACATTTTTAAGCAACATAGACATTTGCCTGTGCATGGATGTCATGGTGTGTGTTATTTCTGCATTTTGATTTAGTATCATAAATTTTTATTGGGTCGTTTTAGCAGTGACGTGACCTAGCTGGGGGTTGAGTACGTTACAAGGTTCCATACCAAATTGGAGGAGAATTGTAGTGTTGAAGTCCCAGGGGATAATTTCTTGGTGACTTGGTGGTCAAAACACAAAGAGACAAGGTTCCATACCAAATCTGAGTGAAAAGGCTGAGGGTGTAGCATTGGAGGGCCTGTGGCCCGATCGCCCGGTGGTTGGAACATAGAGAGAAAATGTTCCATATCAAAGTGGAGTGAGTTAAAATTGCATATTAATACACATAACTAGACAAAAAGTCATTAAGCCTCATCATTATAACTGCATATGGATATATCCATATATTTGCTAACCAAATAAAATAATAGTCATAAATTCATATATCACCCATGTTTTAAAAGTCATAAAGTCTTCATAGATCATATTCAAAGTAAGATACACATTTGGATGCACATGTACTAGTCTAGGAAAAAATAGTGATTGTTACGAGGTTGCATACAATATATTTGATAAAAATTCTCAACCAATATCTTGATTCATTTAATTTGTTTGCTACTTGTTTGAAGGAACTAATGAACTAGATTAAGATTGAACCATGTATCTGATAAAATTTCTCAACCAATATCTTGATCCATTTAATTTTCTTGCTACTTGTTTGAAGGAACTAATGGACCCGATTAAGATTGAACCATGTAGGATTTTTATAATCACTAATAGATAGTTTGTAAATGGAAGTTATCTTAATAATTTCTAGTGCCTAATGAGTTGAGGAAGAATTCAATACCCATTAGTAGACAAGTAAGTATGTTGGACTGAATACAAGGGAAATACGTCTCATGTCCTATGTATGAATGTGAAGCAGTCTTTTGGGAATTCATTGTAACTATAATTGTTAATGGTTTTAAATTTGATTTCTTAGTTGAATAACAATTTATAAATTTTAAAAATTGTTTACTCAACTCAAATCACAAATCAAAGTACTAATTGACCTTATGATTATGCTTGTGAAGGAGTTTAATAAGGAATCACTATGAGAGATTTCTATGATACTACCCTTATGCTTGTGAAGGAGTGTAATAAGAAATCACTAAGAAAGATTGCTATGATACTACCCTTCAAGCCAAGATATATTATAGCTTATTACATTTCAATCAATGCTATGATACTAACATTATGCTTGTGAAAGAATGTAATAAGAAATCACTAGGAGAGATTGCTATGATACTACCCTTCAAGCCAAGCTATATTATAGCTTATTGCATCAGTCAATGCTATGATACTACCCTTCTAGTCAAGCTGCTATATTATACATTATTGCACTTGAGTCAAGACAAAAAAATACTATTGCATAATAGATCTATGACTTACACGGATATGTGATTTGTAAAGAGTATTCTCATGTGGAATGAGAATTTGTTAAGTGTTGTTAATGTGTATTAAGTTTTTTTTGGTAATATTGCATATTTCGAATACCAATTGTATGTGGAATGTAATTAGGATTTTCATCAATAAATTATTATTATTAGCTTTTGTTTTAAAAAAACTTTTTGTAATCCTTTTATTTATTTATTGAAATTTCATTATTTTGTTTTGTTAAGTGAGAATAGTATTAAAAAAGTTATATTAGTACAAAGTTAGATAGAAAGCCATATAGTCGAAATGTTTATCTTATTTACAAAAGAATATTTAATTTCATTAAAACACTTATGTAAACATTAATTCCTTTTTCAATGTGTAACCATAAAAAAATATAATCTAGAATATTTGATTTCATTAAAATACTTATGTAAACATTAATTCATTTTTCAAAGTGCAACCATAAAAAATTATGTTCTTATTATAGAGAACACAACAATACAAAATAATTGCCTTTGTATTTGTAATTTTTGTAATAGTTGAATGTGGTGAGTCATAAACTTATTTTTCAATCCGATTGAAAAAATAAAAAATATAATTACACCTTTTAATCTCTTAAATTAATGTAAATTGTAATATTTTTTTCCAGTAGAAAATTAGCTTAATTATATTAGTGAAAACATTTTTTTTTTACATCTTTGTCTACACAGTTCATAAAAACACAAGTCCAAAGACCATGCTCATAAACAATCACATTCATCCCCAAAAAAAACCAGAAAGTCACCAAAGATCCAAAACCAGCACGCAGACTGTAAAAAAGAGAAACAAAACAGGGCTAAAAACCCCAACAAACACCACAAAATAATCTAAAGCAGAAATCGCATGCCCCCAAAGGACCTCGAAGTGTTTACCCAACACCGCACACCCCCAAAAAACCTCAAAGTGTGAACCAAAAAACCGCACGCCCCCAGTGTGGACTGCAAAGCTATGATCCAAAACCTCTTCTTTCCAAGGAGAAAAAGATCAAATAGAGAGAAAACAAAAAACCCGCCACAATAAACACCCGAAACCGCCACTAATCACCACCTCACACTTAGAAACCAAACCCTTGAACACAACGAAGGCTGCCCGGAATGTAAGCGAACCTCACCAGTTAACACAAAAAGCAGGCAAGCATCGCCGAACAGTCGCCTGAGGGCACCGCCGCCGTCCGCTGAAAAATCGCGCGCCCAGAACCGACGCAGTGATCCGCGGTCCACCATGCCTCAGAGTTCACAGGGATCGAAACCTCCTCCGCCATCCACAGACCCTCGAAACTCCCTTCTCCCGCCACGCCGCATAAACCTCTCGCCCTGGAATGTCCCACGCCAGCGGACGCCCTACTCCATGGAAGCCCAGGATGCGGCTAGAGAAAACCTAGCCGCATAGCTCGCAGTGCCGAATACCAAGCTCGACTCTCAAAACCGCTCCGCTCCATTCCCCCGCAGTCAGATATGTGTTGTTAATGTGAAAATTACAACCTAAATTATCAAGTAAAGTTAATTAATTCTTTTTTCACAAGTTATAAAAGACATAATTACACCTCATAATCTTGATTTTAAATTAATGAAAATTGTAACCTAAATGATCAAGTAAAGTTGAATTAATTTGAGCAAGTTTAATTAATTTTTTTTTCACAAGTTATGTTGATGCATGCAAATACATTTATTTAATTCATTTTGTAATAATCAATTAATTATACATTATATTAATCTTGTGGATATTCTTAACATATTATTGTTAGTATATTATAAGTGGTAGTTATGACTAAATATATTGGATTCATCTATGTTAGGTAGAATAATATTGTCGAAGTAGACATGTACCTTTGGGTGTATTAGCAGTTTGATGAAATTATAGAAATTAGGAGACTAGAATACTACTTGAAGATATAAGGAGACCATTTGTGCTTATCTAAGAGGATTTTTTCATAAATTTCTTCAATGACATTTGGTTTATAAGTTGATGAGATGTTGGTTGCTTTCCTAGTATGATTTTGGGTGCAATACATGTATACATTAGACATGGGTGAAACAACATCATGAAGTTACTAAAACAATCCTATGTGACCCTTGGAATGGATATTGTGTGAGCATAGCCCTAGACTAGATTCTAGACTTTTTGTTGTTGTTGTTGAGGAGTTAGCTTTAAATTATAGAGATTGATTGAGGATTATGATTGTGAGTTATGAAGATCGACACTTGATTGGTAAACTATACTTGATTGCTAAACTATGGACTATAGGATGATGTGATCACATAGTTGTGGGATGACACATTGATTCTTAATGTGTGATGTTTGATTCCTTCAAAAAATTGATTAGTGAATATTTTGATTTCTCTAGTCGTGTATTGGGAGCGACTATGAATGTTGATGGTTATGTGTCCCAAATGTTCATTGGTTTGTTAATGGTGTATTGATTATTTCATTTGATTGTTGATTTGTTTGGATTCCTAGTTGATTTGATCATTATGATTGATGGAAGTAGAGTATCTATAACACGTGTTCTAATTGTGGATTATGACGATACACATGGATTAATTGTTTCCAAGTATTATCCTTAGATTCTTTGTAGGAAGTGTGATCATGGTTTAATTTGGATTATTAGGGGGGTGTTTGACATTGGATTATATAATAACCATATGGACAACATATTGAATGATTAATGGATGTTATTATATAAATGACTTGGAAATATATATAATCATGTATTTATTTCTAGGTAACTTGAATGACTTTGGTGAAATTTTAATGATACAAGTATATTGGTAGATGAAAATATTTGTGATTGTGATGATTATTTTTTGTTGTATAGTTAAAATTTGATCGATGGTGATAATTAGATGATATTTGTGGAACTTGTATGACTTAAGGTGATGCTTATTTTCCCAACTATATGATTAACACTTGTATGTTGATGCTCAATTCTTTCTACTTGATGATATTATTCGAGGAATAATTTATCATGATTTTTGGGTGAATACCTAAATTTTGATTTATGTTACTTATTGGTGCTCTTTTTTGTAATTAGAATGATTGAAGGTAATGCATTTTGGTTTAAACAATGCTTCCTCTAAATTTTTTAATAATCAAATCCTTGTATTGCTTGAGGCATATTGAATTCAATTGATTAGTGCTCTTATTATTTCTTTCTTATTGGGATGGTAGTGTGTCTCCTTGTTTAATGGTGATTGATATGCAACACTTATCAAACTCACATGGTGATTCTTGATTGATCTGTAAACTGTCGTGGATATTTCACTAGAATAGTTCATCCCAACATATCTTGCAATATTATGAAATTTTCTATTATTCAATTTATTTCCTTAGATCCTAGATTTATTATTACTATTTTAATGCTCAAATTTACGAAAATAACTGAAATACAAAAATCAAAGAACAAGAAAATGAACACACCATCCACACAAATGAACACAAGATGTATCTTTGGAAACACGATATGGGAGAAAACCCAGCTAGAAGGTGAGGCCTATTCTCTGCTCTCTTTTCTTCAATTATGAAAAAGAAAATACAAAGAAATGAGCACTCAATATGGACTTGCCTTTGACAATGTGGCCTAAATGGATGCTATAGAATCTTCTTCCTCCTTTTTTATTCTCTCAAATTCCACTCCTAGATTCTCTACTCATCTAGAATAAATACAATGCTAAAACAATGTAACCCCCTATCTTCTTAGCAATCTAGTATTTAACATGATAGCCATCTAGGGTTAGAGTTTTTACATCCTCAACCCTTAATTAGTGTTAAGTTTTTGAACCTTCTTAAATCTTCTTGAAATTCAACATCTGACTAGCCCCACATGTGTGAGTAATTGTGGCTAACATGGCACCCACTCGATACCATGGTGGTCAACAAGGTAGGTCAACTTGTGGGAGACATAAATTCGACATATGAACTCCAATGAGGTGATTTTCA
Source organism: Picea engelmannii (assembly GCA_009831015.1). Classification (NCBI taxonomy): domain Eukaryota; kingdom Viridiplantae; phylum Streptophyta; class Pinopsida; order Pinales; family Pinaceae; genus Picea; species Picea engelmannii. The sequence continues at coordinate 377,043 of ML783836.1, forward strand.
CACTGTACAAAATCTCTTGGTGTGAAGAAAAATTTCAAGGGGTTATGAGCTATGATCACAAATTTTTTGACCCCAAAAAGTGTTGTTTGATGCCTCAAAATGGATCTGGAAGCTTTTGGACAACAAATATCCAAATTGGGAGCTACGACTAAAATGGACCCTATAAGCCACTTCCTCCAATTTTCCCACCCAGAAAGTACTAAGATAGAAGAAAAATGATCTAATGATTCATTCCATATCTTTGATTGAATTTTCGAGAAATGTATTGGATTTTGATGAGATGATTGTTTTCCAAGTGTATGGGTTATATGGTGACATTTGGAAATGAATGGATTAACATTGTGTTAGTTTTTTCATGTGGATAATTGAGTTTGAGTGGGGAATTCTTACTATAAATGTTGTTTTCTTAGTGCATAGTGGGAGATGTCACTCAACTTCAAGGATGAAGTTGTTATGAGGTGGAAAAGATTGTGACACCCCATTTTTAGAACATAACTTCCTTCAATCAACATACAATGATAGCCTTAATTTTGTATTATAATTATTTATGACTCACACTTCACTACATTTGTGTTCATTATGATCCAAAGGGTGCATGTGGTAACAAAGCTAAAGTGTGTCAGTTTTATTTAACCATAGTATAATGGTTGAGATGGAATTCAATGCTAGGAATGGTGTTATTTTGTGGGGAGTTGAATGTAATATCCCTCCTAAGCATAAAAGTTAGACTATATGACACCTTGAGTTTAGTACACCCACTTATATTTTTTTGGATTATGTTAATGCCACTTGATTCCTTTGTTGACACATGCATCATGAAGCAAGCATTGTTATTTTTGATATATACCATTATTGTATTCCTATAATGGTATTAACTTCATTGGATTATTGGTTATCATAGGGTATGGTCATATTACCTTAGTTCAATGTTTTTTTACTGGAGCATATTCTTTAAGACAATTATTATATTGGATATAACTAGAATGTTATATGCATCAAACAATATTTTCATATGGTTGTTTATCATTTTTGACTAGGATATGATGTTATTGTGAATACAATAACTTTATGTGATCAATGCTATTTGCATGTGGCTCGTTATCTCATTTGACTAAAATATATCAATTGTGTCACTTTATGATTATGATTCATGTTTTATCACGACTAATTGGATCAATGTTTATCTTTTCATATAAGAGCATTTATAACATATTGACTTATGGTTATGATACATGTTTTTCCATGGCTAGTTGATATGATGATGTTTTGAGGAAGTAACAAGAATATTTGAGTGATGAAGTTCATATTTATAATCATGAGACATGTTATCGTACAATCTGTACTTGTCCAAAGCTTAAGGCAAGTGAAACAATATTGGTGTAACAAGAGGGTGACCTATCACTATCACCTTAATAGGAAACCCCTTTTTGTTTAGGAGTAGGGTAAGACTACCCCAAGGGAGACTTCCCTAGTGACCTAAAGGGCAGGTGAAAATAAAGAAAGGATGCAAAGATAACCCCCTCTCAGTGGTCACTCAAGTCAAAAGGTGTCACAAGTTTTATGTCCAAGAAAGATGAAGCGATTGAAAGTGATGAAGTGTACCTACCCAAAACAAGACAACATAGCATATATATGGCAGTTTCAAGTACAAAAATGATAGTAAAGATTCAAGAGACAGTAAACCAAGGGAAAATATGCTAGCTAATATAAAAATGAAGCAATGAACAAGTTTACAACAACAATTAATAAATTGTAACAACTGCAATAAAAGCTCTTCAAAATTTATTGAAAAGATAGTGAAAAGATAACATTTACTAAGAAGAATTATAATCAAATGTCATAAGAAAATTCTGAAGTGTTTAGCTAGCATTCAAAGTCAATTATGCATAAAATTTGCTGCAGTTAGATGGTTGTAGCAAACATTTATAACAACAAGAAAGTTAGTGATCTAGGCTAAATTAGTGTTAGATTTAGTTAGTAATAGCTTAAGAGAATAGTGTTTGAGTGTTTGATCAACCTTCCAACAAAGGATAGACAAGAGACTAATTCATTTAGGTTTTATTAATTCAATTATATCAACACATTAACTTGGAGAGACAACAATGATTATACTTGTCTAAAAGATAGCAAGGTGGAATCTTGAGAAGTAGTACCTCAAGTTCTCAAGCACCAAGCCTCAAAGAGAGGGTTCAACTAGGGTGTAGGAACTTCTAGGCCCTAGTGATTTCTCCTATCCTTAGAATATTGAAAAATATTTAATGCAATAAGAACTAGACAAAGCTTCTAAAGTGCTATCACTTTAGGGCTCTAGAAGTTTGTCTAGACAAGATCTTCTTAAGCAAAACTAGAAAAATAAAGAGCAAGAAAGAAGCACCTTATGTTTCTTACTCCTAGGGTTTCAAGCAAGAAATTTCATAATCTTACATATGAACAAGTAAACATACCATACACATTTATCATTAAATAAAAATTGCAGATTCACTTACTTCACCAAGAATAATCAAGCACAAAAACCCTACATTTGCCAAAATTTCACCAAGAAATGATCCAAAATGCATCCAAAATAGCCTCCAAGCAAGTGTGCCTTGGTAATTTCAGCCAATAACCCCTTTAGGGCGATAATTTCAGTCCTCCCTCTTGTGAGAAGTGAGTTATGATAAAAAAATGAGAGTGCTTTATGTTTATTTATACACAATTTTGACCTTTAATTAATTTTCAGGTCAAATAAGACCGACCTAACCAATTTACAATAAAATTCAATTTTGACATAATAAAAATTAATTAGCATCTAAATACACCTCCAAGGGTGACGTCATTCCCTTCTAGGGTGACGTTGAGGCCTAAAGGTGGAACGGTGAACCTAAAATATAGGGTGCTTGGCTTCCAGAGGCCCTAGATGATGCCCACACCTACCACCAGGCTCATAAATTCCTCTAAAATGAAAACCCTAGCTATGGATGACATATAGGGTCATGATGGTGATTGTCAGGGCCCTCAAGGGCCAACTTCCATGTGGAAGAGAAAGGTCCCCCTAGGTCTAGATCTGTTAGGGTGCCTCCAAAGGAAATGTCCTTCTTTTTCCTGATGCAAATATTCAATTTCTTCTTACCCCTGGTTGGGGTTGCAACATCCATCTGTGTGCTTTAATCCCCCATGAAGGTCCGAGCTAATCATTCCCTCATGTGTACCTATCCACCGGGCAAGGTCCTGCAACAACAACAAGTACGTCCTCCAGGGGTTCATAAGTCACAAGGATCATAGCATGTAAATCACATCCAATAATTAAATTACCCAAACATGTGCATCAAACCCCCCTTAACCAGAAAAATGCTCAAAGACATTATGCAACTTGACAAGTTAGGTTTGGAGAAGGTCTCAGGGTGTCCAATTGGGCTAACCTCTCTTAAGTTTGGGGTGTTTCCCAGGTGGGATCTAATCCAAGTCATGTAAGTGTATGAGGTGGCATAGGGTAAATATTTGGGCATGGGGTGCATGTAATAACAGGGAAATGTAAAGTCTTCCCTATGGGTGCCTTTGTAGAGGGTGAGTTGCACCTTGTCACAAATTCAATTTTTTCCTAGACCATTCATTTCCTTTTGTTCTTAGCTTTATTTCTTTTGATATTTTTCTTTTGTGCTTCAAGTGAAAAGTTGAGGGCCACTGTCCTGGCTTGATGACCAGAGGTGATAGCGTTATCCACAAACATTTCACGGAAATGAGGAGACTGGATTGTGATGAGACCCCCTTTCTCTTGGCTATGCCACCAAGAGACACTACCCTGGTTTGGTGACCAAATAGGTGTTAGTGTCATACCGCTACATACCCATGGTCATAATAGGTCGGCTAGTGATGAGACCTCCTATCCATTAATTAGTACCTTGAGTGTTTATGTATCTTATGGGTCCATTTTCTTACTGAGAAGCCTTTCATTTCCTTCTCGGGGATCCCTGGGAGAAGAATGTCAAAGGTTTTAACATTGGCTTTTAACTCTTTCCAACTACTTTTACCCTCTGGGCCTTTAGCTCCTTCTTCCCACAAGGTAAGGTACAACCTTTCCTAGCATAGCCAATCCCAATGCCCAAACAATGATAGGGGAGATGGAAGGAATAAATATGGAAAATGGTAAGTATGGAGGGAAAGGACAATGAAATTTCACAGACCCACCTAGTAGCAACCCATCCTAAAGGGAAAGCAACTTACTAGGGCACTGTGTTACCTTTCCAGGTATAAATGAGGCAAAGAATACAATTTCCAAGCAAACATCATGAAATGAAGAAGGATTCAATACAACATATTCAAGTGCTTAAAAAATTAGAGTGATACATACCATGACACCCAAACTCATTACCTCCTGGAGCAATACCCACCGCTACTTCATAACCAGGGTGGTGGGATGGATACTACCGTTGATGATAAATGGACCGCAATAAAGAAAAGAGGGGCCCTCTGAGGCCATGCTCAAGTCATGTGGCTCTCGGTACTCCATGTCTAGGAACTGCAGGCCTCGAGACGTGATCTCCTTAGTTATCCCTAGGCTAGGGGATAACATTTGGCTCCCATTCAGGGACATGTGCTCACCATAGAGCGCATGAGAACCTCAACATCTCTGGTATGACCTTTTCCTGCTAAATATCAACAAAGGATATTAGTAATCCCTAGGGTGGTGATATCACCTCTTGTTCATATATGATATAATAAACAAATAAAGAGCATCTCTAATCTAGCATATGATCACGAGAAAACATATATTCATAATGAATCAAGACAATATGAAAATGAAACTACAAATATGCTAACATGATATGAAATGGTATGTATAATGGATACAAATGCCTACCTATTCTAACTTACCTGTACTTACATGTCAAATTCTAGGTATAAGCATACAACCAATACAACCACGCTAGCAATGTATCATAACACATGCCTTTGTGCTTCATCATAAACCAAAACAATGACAATTTAAGAAAAAAATAAACATGAGTTAGAGAATCCATTATATCATAAGAAGTCGTAAAGTCTAGCTCATGGAGGCGGGAGGGAGGGACAAAATCATGCCAAGTCACCTTTCCAGAAAAGTGATCAATCCATCTCAGAAAAGGATCGTGAGAGGTTAAGGACTCAAAGGGTTGGATCGAAGAGTCTAAGGGTTTAATACCTTGGACGTTATCACTGCCTAGGGTCTGAGAAGGGATTAACAAGAACTTAGAGGGAAACTGACAACTTCTCAGGGGAAAGATGGAAGATTGAGATAATAAACTTGTTAAGGCATTCAACCTCCCCTTGAATTCTAACAGAAAGTTTTTCCCTAAAGAAAACTTGAAACAAGAGACATATTCCCCAATTGCATCCTTAGTGACATAACGAGGTAAAATAATCAGAGTGAGTTGGACAACCTTGTCACAACTATCTTGCTTTAGGAAAGAAACATCCTCACCTTTATCAAAATTTGAGCACAACGATGGTTGATAATATTCTTCATAGAATAAATCCAAGTGCTCAAAGGAATACTCATCAAAATCCTCAAGGTATGACCGAAAATCATCAGGAGAACATTGCACTAGGTCATCCTTTGGTTCTTGGAAAACTTCTGTAATTATATCATCATCTTGTTGCCAAACATCAAAATTATTAGGAACATCATATGATTGTTGTAAAGGCAACATTCAAATATATCCTTCCATATCATAAATGGGATCCTCATCGCAACCAATCGTATCCCACTTACGTCTTCCAACATGTATGAACTCATCAATATTATCAACCATGTCACTACCTTTATCATAACATGAAGGATTTGATGCATCAAAGGGATCCTCAAATACTTCTCACTTTCCAAATCATAAACTAAAGCATAATCAAAATATTGGAAAGGGAAATAACTTACCATATTCACTTTTTGCTGTGCAAGAGCATCAAAGGATTGGATGATTTTTTCAAATGGAAGAGGATTCAATACATCATCTACAAGACTCATCTCTTTAATCATCTTTTCACCTTCATCAAAAAATGAAGGACCTAGCACTTCCAAGGGTTCCTTTACTTGTTCACTTTCTGAATCATAGAACAAAGTGTCATCAAAAACCTGGAAAGGAAAATGATTCACCTCATTCTCTTCGTCTTGTGGAGGAGAGATAGGATCTTGGAGAGCTTCATCAGATGGAGGAGAAGATACTAGTGCTTCATCCTCATAAATCACTTCTTTAGTCAATTCTTTAATGCATTCTATTGAATCATGGGAAAAATCTTGTTCCTATTCAAGAGCGTGACAACCTTCTTCATAAATATCTCCTTCTATATCAGAGGGTTCTTGGTATTGAGTATGGTACACATCCCTGAAATATTCCACAATCTTAGTGGTGAATCCTTCGTCATCTAGGGCTATTGTGAGATTTTGAAGGGCATCTTCATATGTCTGACATTGTGGTTTCAAAAACTCAATAAACCTACTTGTTATGACTGAAAATTTGTCCGCAACATTGCACACAGATGGTTGAAGAAACACATCAATGCCAACAACAATTTTTCCACCCACAACACCAAAATGCATCCAAAAGGAAAAAAACTATACAATTGGGTAAAAAATTAAAGTGCGCAAATTCACCAAAGGAAGTGTGCGCACAGTGCGCAATATGCGCGGGCCAACACAACCCTCAACGTGCACAATGCGCAAAATGCATGATTGTATACAATAAAAGCTACACACTTATATGAACAACGTATTTATGGATCTTGTTGGCCCCTCAACCACTTCTAGT
>ML783836.1:383850-396420 GCA_009831015.1 Picea engelmannii
AACCAATTACATTTTTCCATGTATGAATGTTATAAATAAGAGCCATGGGTGTGCTAAGAAACCAAGATCTTCAAAGTATTGTTATGCTGCAAGAATTCTTCTTTGAGAATCCTCTTTTATCTTGGAAGCCTTCAAGCACCATTGCAATAGGCCATTCCACTCACCTCTTGAGGGAATATGCATTGTTTTCCTTCACCATTTTCCATTTCTTCCATTTTAAAGAGAAGATCTCTTAATTAGGGAACTCAAGAGCCCTCCCAAGGAGGAAGAGGGGACTCATAAGTCCCTGACTTTCTCTACTGTGTTTTGCCTACTAATATATTGATCCATTGGTAGCATTATGTTGGTCATTGTTTGGTTTTCATGGTTCTAAATTTCTCAAGCTTTATAACATTTATTTCTTAGTTGTTTTAGTTGTATTTTTTTTTTTTCATATGTGTTTGTCTTATCTAACCCACTCACAAACTTTTGTCTTGTCTAGCAGGCTTATTTAGACATGCAAGTGTTGTTGTTTTGCTCATGCAAGTGACAAAACCAACACAATAGATTGAAGACCATACTGGGGATCAGTATCCAATTCCTCCCTATTTGAGCCTTGAGAGCACTTCATTTTGATTGATTTGACTTGCAAGTACTAAAACCGGCCTAGCCCAACATGCCAAAGTCCAAATTCAGAGCCGAGGAAGGAGTATTTCACTTGGAAATTCCTCCCCTGATGCGTGACAGGAAGTGCACAGATTTGCCTGCCCACAGACGCACATTCTGCGCACCGTGCATGAAACAAGCCTCATTACTCTAAACATTCTTCTCCCTTTATGTGCCTGTCAGAACTGTTACCCACACATAAGTCTAGTTTTTCAAAATTTTAAGGGTTTTTATGAATGGTTTGAGGGCCCCTAGCCTTCATATTTTTATTTTCATGCACTTTGTAAGGAAACTACACTCCACTTAGAGTCCTTTCCCATATGAAAGGTTAGCTAACATAGGCACTTAGGGGGTAAAAATAATCACTATTCTCCTCTTTTTCTTGGTTGCCACATGGATGTATCATTTTGCTTGTAAACTTTTAAGTTGAAGTTATTGCTTTCATACACAAATCACTTAAATTGGGAATGGAAGTTAATTCTGACCCTTGAGTATGCTCTTCCATTGCACCCTTGTGTGATCTAGGGAATCAAAAAGGTGGTTAAAAGGACATTTCATCTCCCTTAAAAAATATTTAGGAGAGGACAAAGCCCCCTAGGGTTCCTCTTAGTTTTTTGAAATCATCTTAAAGTTTTGTAAGGGCCCATACATGCCCACATGTTTGCAATCTTAAGATAGTTTCTTAAAATGATTTCTTAGTTTAGAACACAATCTAGGGAAGTTTAAAAGATCAAAGTAGCAGGCCCATACATGCCCACATGTCTCCAATCTAGGATAGTTTCATATCTTTCTTAGTATAGACAACATTTTAGGGAGTTTAAAGGACTTGTAAGGACCCATATGTCCACATTTATAGTTCTCTAGGGCTTTAAATATTCCACAAGGTTTTATCAAAGACACATAGTAAGCTAGGTAAAAAATATTTGTAAGGACCATAGGAAGTCCACATGTTGCAATTTCACACTTAACTTATTAAAATCTTTGCACACTTGTCACTTTCTTGCACACAAAGCCACTCCTCACACACATAATTTCTCTTTTTGAATAGTGGAGGTCGAAGTAGGTTTTCTCCAAAGGAATTCCAAAATATCTGACTACTTCTTTGGAAATTATCCACACCCAATTAATCAAACTAGGTTGGTCCATGACCCCAATCTCTCAACCCACCACATCTAAAAAATTTCTAATAACGCACTAAATTTTCCTCCATAGGAGGTGCCAAAAGAATTTTTTAGTCTAGGTAGGATCTTGGGGGTAGGCATCCAAATAACCATTATCAGGTTCTCACATTTTCAAAAAATAACAGTTGAGAAATAAGGAACTTTCAAATCCTCCAAGTCAAGTCTTCCTACACCATAAGGCAGGGAGATACCCGTGAAGGGTCGAAGACCAAGGTCCGATTGTTCTGCGCATCCATCCTTGAGTCACCCAACTCTTGTGAGGGCATCCAACATGTGACCCATCTCTGAGGCTGAAAATCCAAATGCCACACTTTGACTGAGGTACCTAGTGGCCAAAATTTAGGACATCTAGCCAGGTGGTGATTGTGGGCTGCAATCGCACCTTGATCATATTTTGTGTGGCTATTTGGAAATATCGCCAACTCTTTTGAGATATGCACCCTCTACCCCTCATTATAACTGATTACTTCAACCTTCACTAGTTCCTCTTTCGGTGGCTTCAGACCCCACTGTTGAGTGCTATTGGAAGGCCCAGTGCTGATTGAGAGGAAGGACAATACGTCTTTTAGGACACGAGCATTTGTTTTTATTATTCCCCCACGTGGACAAAATCCACCTATCCACATGCTTGTTTATTTACAGTTGATTTATGTATGATGTCCATTTGATTACATGCAATTGTGAGTTATACTCTTTTGTGAAGGTCAAAAAGATACAAATCTCTTGTTCATTCATTTCTCTCTTGTAACCATTTTCACACATTCACTTTACTAGTCGGAAACCATAGGAGACCCACATAATCCCCGTCGTTCTAGATGCTTGCAGAATATCCCTCATATTTTAGGAGGAGTCCCTAGTCTTGCCAAGTCACCAACTCAATCATCTCACACCCCCGTGAATGCTATTGTTTTGGGATCAACTTTTCTTGGTTCCACTTTGCTTGGGTCCAATTCCCAAGGCCATCCATCCATTAGTTCTCCTTCACAGGAGGCGGGGGTCAAACTTCTTCTCAAGGGAGAAGTACAACCCCACCAAATCCCTCTCAAGGGACAGTTCCACTACCTACTCACAAAATGGCTGGAACTAATCCTCCACCAAACCTCCCCATGCCATACTTGGCATCCCTCAACATTCTTGATTTGAACAAACTCACGAATGATCCCATTTTACATGACCCCACATGGCCCAATATGCATACCAAACTACCTTAAGATATCCTGAAATTTGAATAAAAGCCGGGGGAAGATCTCGCCAACCATGTTATTACCTTCCACTTATGGTTCTCTTCAAACAACATCATAGATGATTCCATTTGCTTGAGGTTGTTTCAAAGAAGTCTCATAGGCCCAACAACCAAATGGTATGTGGATGAAAATTCAGGGTTCCATGTGACCTTTGAATCATTGGCCAAGGCCTTTTTGTCCTTTTTCCAACTACCAGTGTGTCATGATACTGGCTTAGAAATTCTCTTTGAGTTCAAACAAACCACTTCTACCCATATATTTGACCACATCCATGAATGGCGTCGACGGCGTAGTTTGTGTAAAACAAAAACCACCAAAGAACGACGTCTTGATTGGTTTCTCAAATCACTTGTCTCTGTTATTTCCAAGGATGTAGAATCCACTTTTCCTCAGTCATAAGAGGAAGCCATCAACAAGGCCCAACAATTTGACCTCATCTATGCTTAGTCCGGTTACTTATACACAATATTGCCTGGTTCACCTTGACCCATACCATTTGGCCAGGACAAACCTAGGATGTCCCATGCTACGGATGGGTTGATTGGTTCTATGACCCATCTCAATCCTTACGATGACCCGTCACCCTCTTATGGTGCACATCCATATCCACAACCATATGGAGGGATGTCTTATTACCCTCCTCCTAGTCACCAACATTCATATCCTGTTGTCCCCCCTCCACCAATGGGTGGAACCTCAATGGTACCCATGATGCATCTGGTCTCTCAACCAAGTATAAGTTCACCTTCTACCTCCGCATACAACCTTAGAACTAGTGGAAGTGCTTCAACTTCCTACACACCATATGGATCGTCTCCATAAAACAATCCATATTTTCCATTCCCTGGTCCTCCACAACTGGTTTCTCCTCCACCAGGACAACCACAGGGTGGCATTAACTTTGTTCAACCCTCTCCCATTCAACAACTTCAAACTTTTGAAAAATTGAAATGGAAAATCCAGACCATCCGTCGAATAATGCCAAGAAGAAAGGGAAAAATAGAAACAATAATAACCCAGGACCAAAAGTAAATGACCCCCAACAAAACCATCCCACTGGGGGCAACCATAATCAAGCCAAACAAAACCCCCAAGGGTGCACCAATAACAATCAACCTCGACAAGGGAGGAACAATAACCTCATAAATAACTTCCCTTGTGCTCTATGTGGTGATTATGGACATTATACACACCATTGCCCTCAAATTTATGATTTCAAATGGATGAAAGAATCCATGAACGCGCAACGCCCCCCAACGCCTCTTGCCCCTCAACAAGCCCCACAATAGTATTTGCAACATCCACCTCTGACTGTTTTGAAAAACCCTATTCCACACCAAGGTGTGATGAATACCCAACAAGAGGTACACCCTTCTCCACCCCAAATGGGGCAATATTAAAACCCAAGTTCCAATCAACCTGGAAATTTGGTCGATCGCAACATTCTCCTTACCATCGAAGAAGAGATTCTTCTGCAAACACGCGCTTACCAATACGGTGTTCCCCTTGAATATACCCCAAACACCTCGGAAGAGGCTCTAGCTATAGCCATACAACCATTGATGATTCCATGCCCTAACATTGAACCAAAACCTCGTATACCCCGTATGTCGTTATGACGAAACATACATAACTCTCATGCTAGGGAAGCCCATAACTACAGTCTGGTCGATGACTTAACACAATATCCTACAACCATGTCTATATTGGAGGTCCTCTAAACCTGTCCATCTCAATGAAAATCCTTGCTTTCCACCTTGGGAGAAGTCGACCTAGCTGATACTCGACTAATCACTTTTGATCTAGATAGCAGAGAACCATGCCTCCATACCTTAGTAGCTTTTCAGATACTAGTTAATATCTAGAACATCACAGTTCATCGGTGTATCATTGATGAAGGTGCATTCACATGCATCATGTCCAAATTAGTATGGTATAAACTCAGATCACCTGAGCTAGTACCTTCCGCCATCACCCTGAGAGCTTATGACGGTCGACCATCATCCCTTGAAGGGATATTCCAAAATGTCCCCGTATAACTTGGGGGAAAAACCATCCTTATCGACATCGAAGTTATCAACGCCCCACTTGATTACAATATCTTGTTCAGACGTATCTACATATATGCTATGAAGGTGGTATCCTCTTTTGTGTTTCGAATGATGATGTTCCCCCACAATGGGAAAATCGTCACCATCGACCAACTTACACATTACGAGCCTAATCATTGCACCAACATTGATAACATTATCCCCCTTGTCTGCAATAACTCAAATGTTTTTTCGGTCATTGACATGGGTCCTAAAATTTTTAAAGACCCATCCCTTCTGGGGACATATCATGGATCACCACCTCTCCTACACCCTTCAACACAAGTGTGTGTAGTATCTTATAATGGAACAGATATCAGAGACACTATTCTTCTCACTGAGGCCGCTCCCCACATTAGAGTTCAACTAGTTAAAGAACTATTACCTCAAGAGTTCCCTGAGAACCTCACTGCACCACTTATCATGGATTTCCCCCCTCCTCCAAGGGAAATCCCATTTTGGGAGATAGTCCCCCAAGACATTACCCAAATTCCCTTTTTCTACCCCCCACCTGGAGTTCAAGCATTCCAGGTAGTTGCCACTCTCACCTTTCCAAACATGGTTCTTGCCATCCCTATATGGTATCTCCATCCACCCGCTATGGTTCCTACATCATCTCTCCCTCCTCAGACAAAGGGATTACCAATGCATATCCCAGTACAGGCTCCTACCACACCACCCCACCCCCAACTAGCAGCAACACCACCACCACCAATGGGGGTAGACGCAGGAAGAACGAGCCTAAAGCTCTGCTCCCTCCCTGAGCTCAACCTCCTTGCACGCTATGCAAAAGAGAAGGACATCCCACTAACAAATGTCCTACTCTTCCTGAGTTACGCAATATGATCCAGCTCCTTAAAGAAACCCCATTGCTTGCTACTCCACCAAGCACATCCTCTGCTACTACAAAGTCCTCCACCACACAAAATAAAGGATTACACACTAAATTTGCTTGTGCCATATGCTCAGAATATGGTCATTACACTCATCATTTCCCAACTATATCTCAATTCCACCAAACATTAGCCACAGTACGCCAAACATCTCGACCACTCCCTACTGAGGCTCGCATTACCAACATTCGTTATATTTCATTGTCAGTCCCCGAGTGAACGAGGTATCATCCATAGTATCATGACATTTGGTTCATGTGCAGTGAGCCATCACACCCTGTACACGATACCCCTTCTACGTCCTCACCACTTGAGGATAATAACAATTACCTATTGACAGTTCCCCCTGCCACCTCCTAGGATCCCTTGTATTCTCGCATTTTTCACTGCGACGAAGATATCATGGAGGAAATGACTACCCCTGATTTCCCTTGGAATGTGCTCCATCATAAAGTAATTCTCCTCTCACAAAATTTATTTCACCCGCCTGATCAGTAGCCCCAAGCTCCTGTAATATTCCAAATCACCTCACAACACTCTCGCCAGATCACCAATAATGTCAGTGCAAATCAGGTGGCATTGTGGGCCCACCACCCATATATAGGCCCTTTTCCCAACTTTCACATTCTGCTACAGGAGCCCAGAGCTTCCATTTTCTGATCCATTCTCAGCCACGAGATCCTGATCCAACCATATACACATTCACATTCCCCGGGTTATCATCTGCACTATTCTCGGGAGAAGTATTTTTCTCACGCCACGTTTAGGTATGCATGCTCACTTTTAGTTTTAATCAAATAACTGTCATATATTATTTATCATAAGATATTATTCACATCGGGTATTTGGTTTTTTGTGTGTAGGTACTTGTTCAACAATCTTTACAGCCTCTTCAGGTATATGTTCAACACTGGAATGTAGTTACTCCCTTTGTTAATCAATTGCATATCCTAGTCAAACCCTCTGACATTTACCTTTAGGGTCCCTACATTCGGCTCTGTAGTATATTTATTATTCACCTCTACCATATTTTGGTACTTTAATCCGATAGCACGCTCCCCCACATGATTTGTCCCATTCATAGTTCCCCTTGGCAAATTGACACTCATGCTAATGTCACCCCCTAGGGATTGGAGTCCCGATAGTCTTGCGCACTTTTGAGAATGAACCCTAAACTTCTTCTCATCATATTTCTAACCTTCCCAATGGACTCCTAGGTCATATCATCTCGGTTCTGTTGATTGCACCTCCGCAGTTTCGTTAACCTTCCACATCATCCACCATCAGTTTTCCCATTTGTAGATTGTCCTCCATCCATTTACCTAATACAGAAACCCACCCATGTGGCCCCCACCCTCCACCGGTTTTCTTTAACGAACTTGCGCCTTAACAGGGCAAGCCATATTTCATTGGGGCACTCATTTCTGTATCTGTATACTCAAACCAAAATATTCTTTATTTCTTTGGTAATTGTAAAAATCCTTTGTTTCCAACATATGCTTAGCTTTTCGTCGTCACCCTTGATGGCCTTATTTTTCCTGGAAAAGCAACCCATTTCTCCCTTGGTTAGGGAATCCACTCTCTTTTCATATTGACATCATTCACGAACCCTGAGTATCCCAAGTCCATATACCCATGATATCTGAGTTTGTCCATTTTGTTAGCCTCTGGCACAATTTAACCCCACATCTAGTCATCCCCCTGACACTAGATCCAATTTTACGGTTGCTGCCAATCATCCCTCAAAATTCCCCAACCAAGGACAGTGTTGAGTCTCATCGAATCTTGACTTTGTTCATGTTACCCGTCAGTACATGATATCATCTTAGTGGATTTCACAAAGCCCTTTTCTTCTTGAAGTTGCGTCTCCCTTCCTATCGACATCAACGTAGTTTCCAGAAGGGGGAAAATATCTTGACTCTCATTACCTTTAAAATGAGGAGTCTTGGATGGCACAGAGAGAATCATCATTTCTCTCTAATTCCATTGACCCCCATAACATTCGACTTCAATAAAATCTCATGTTATGGTGGGTCTTACTATGCGACTATTGTAGTTGTTTCATACCAGCCGAAGACCTTTGAATTCGTTAGGCCATCAATGCCTACAAGTCATTGACAATTCTTACAGTCGTCCTTGCCTCACTTCAGAGTTCGTTCACCATTCAGAACTGTCATCTGTCATTATCAACCGCCCTCGAGGGCGCTGTAGTTATCTACATCAACAAACATCTTTAGTTACAGTCTCACATTTTGGTTTCATGACACGAGCATTGGGCATACCCACCTTGTTTGTACACATATTTTATTTTTTCTCCCTAGAGAAAGGTTTGGGTCCCAAAGTTTTCCCTCTCCCTCCGGTGGATCACTCTTGCAGTTCCTCTCTTCATTCTTCCTTACAATGGTACTCTTAGCAAAAGAAACATTGATGTATTTTGGCTATACGTATGATCCTAACCTCACACATTAGGGGGTATCTATTATCAATGAAATATCGTTTGCAAAATTGCACACAAATGGTTGAAGAAACACATCAATGCCAGCAACAATTAGTCCACCCACAACACCAAAATGCACCCATAAGGCAACAAACTATACAATTGGGTAAAAAATTAAAGTGCGCAAATTCACCAAAGGAAGCGCGCACACAATGCGTGGAACAATAGAACCCTCATCGTGCACAATGCACAAAATGCATGACTATCTATGAGAAAACCCACACACTTCTATGAATGACACATTTATGGATCTTGTCGGCCCCTTAACCACTTCTAGTCTGACCCCCAACATGATTTGACACTCATATATGAGCGAAATCTATATTGGGGGTTGGTCAAGGGATAGAGGGTGCCCTAAAAGGCCCATTGTTCACACTATGAACCAATTGCATTTTCCCATGTATGAATGCTATAAATAAGAGCCATGGGTTTGCTAAGAAACCAAGATCTTCAAAGTATTGTTATGCTGCAAGAATTCTTCTTTGAGAATCCTCTTTTCTCTTGGAATCCTTCAAGCACCATTGCAATAGGCCATTCCACTCACCTCTTGAGGGAATAGGCATTGTTTTTCTTCACCATTTTCCATTTCTTATATTGTAAAGAGAAGATATTTCAATTAGGTAACTCAAGAGCCCTCCCAAGGAGGAAGAGGGGACTCATAAGTCCTTGACTTTCTCTATGGTGTTTTGACTACTAATCTATTGATCCATTGGTAGCATTATGTTGGTTATTGTTTAATTTTCATGGTTCTAAGTTTTTCAAGATTTCTAACATTTATTTCTTAGTTTTTTTAGTTTTATTTCTTTGTTTTCATATGTGTTTGGCTTATCTAACCCACTCACAAACTTATTTCTTGTTTAGCAGGATTATCTAGACATGCAAGTGTTGTTGTTTTTCTCACCCAAGTGACAAAACAAACACAACACTACTGACGAGGTATACGAAAGATGATATACCCTTATCTTCGCAACAACCCTTAATCCAATATTGCAAAAAATACGACAAGGAAAGTATGAGCAATTTTACCAGGACATCCTCCCCTTCAAATTCTATCTCACTTATATACTTCAAGAATTCTACAATGTGAGTAATTGGTAGGCCTCCAAATCTTGGAGAGTTTTTTAACCATTTTGTAGCAAAATTATGTGGGTATCCTTGAAAACTTTCAAAATCAATAGTCAGATACACTTGTTCCCAGGGTGCCATGACCTCATATCTTGGAAATATCACAAAGTTGAGAGTAAGGTGGCACCTTGGAAAGGGTCAGTGGTGTCTTCGAATATCCTCTTAAGGATTATTAAATGAAGTGAGGGAATCACAGTAAGTGGAGTCGCCAAGTAAGCTTTGTAAGATGAAGGCTTTGAGGGAAAGGCTTACCGAAAAAGTGTCGTTGAGGAAAATTGACCCGATGTTCCCCGACAATGGTGCCAAAAATGTTATCGCACAATCTGTACTTTCCCAAAGCCTAAGGCAAGTGAAACAAGATTGGTGTAACAAGGGGCTGACCTATCACTGTCACCTTAATAGGAAACCCCTTTCTGTTTAGGAGTAGGGTAAGACTACCCCAAGGGAGACGTCCCTAGTGACCTAAATGACAGGTGAAACCAAAGCAAGGATGCAAAGATAACCCCCTCTCACTGGTCACTCAAGTCAAAAGGTCTCACAAGTTTTATGTCCAAGAAAGATGAAGTGATTGAAAGTGATGAAGTGTACCTACCCAAAACAAGACAACATAGCATATATATGGCATTTTCAAGTACAAAAATGATAGTAAAGCTTCAAGAGACAATAAACCAAGGGAAAATATGCTAGATGATATAAAAATGAAACAATGAACAAGTTTACAACAACAATTAATAAATTGTAACAACTGCAATAAAATCTCTTCAGAGTTTCTTGAAAAGACAGTGAAAAGATAACATTTACTAAGAAGAATGATAATAAAATGTAATAAGCAACTTCTGAAGTGTTTAGCTAGCATTCAAAGTCAATTATGCAGAAAAATTGTTGCAGTTAGATGGATGTAACAAACATTTATAACAACAACAATAAAGTTAGTGATCTAGGCTAAATTAGTGTTAGATTTAGTTAGTAATAGATTAAGGTAATAGTGTTTGAGTGTTTGATCAACCTTCCAACAAAAGAGAGACAAGATACTAATTTCTTTAGGGTTTATGGAGTCAATTATAACATCACATTAACTTGGAGAGACAACAATGATTATACTTGTATAAAATATAACAAGGTGGAAGCTTGAGAAGTAGTACCTCAAGTTCTCAAGAACCAAGCCTCAAAGAGAGGGTTCAAGTAGGGTGTAGGCACTTCTAGGCCCTAGTGATTTCTCCTATCCTTAGACTCTTGAAAAATATTTAATGCAATAAGAGAAAAACTAAAAAATAAAGAGCAAGAAAGAAGCACCTTATGTTTCTTACTCCTAGTGTTTCAAGCAAGAAATTTCATAATCTTACGTATGAACAAGTAAACATACCATACACATTTATCATTAAATAAAAATTGCAAATTTACTTACTTCACCAAGAATAATCAAGCACAAAAACCCTACATTTGCCAAAATTTCACCAAGAAATGATCCAAAATGCATCCAAAATAGCCTCCAAGCAAGTGTGACTTGGTAATTTCAGCCAATAAACCCTTTAGGGAAAACATTTCAGTCCTCCCTCTTGTGAGAAGTGAGTTATGATCTAAAAATGAGAGTACTTTATGTTTATTTATACAAAATTTTGACCTTTAATTAATTTTCAGGTCAAAATAAGGCCGACCTAGCCAATTTACAATAAAATTCAATTTTGACATAATAAAAATTAATTAGCATCTAAAGACACCTCCAAGGGTGACGTTGTTGGCCCTTGAACAAGTTTTAAGGATCCTTGGTCATGTTTAACCTATTTTGGGACTTCGACAGGTTGTCGAAGGCAGAGTGCAGGTTGAAGCGGAGATCGCAGGATCTCGGCCCCTTGTTTAGGGATTTTTGGGTTTTGGGCTTATGTAACGGGTATGGGAATGTCGGCCCATGGGTTTACCCATGTTTATTCCCTTTTTGTAATGTATAAATAGAAGTTTAGGTGATGTAAGAAAGGAGAGGCTTGGTACCTAGCCAAAGTGTTGAGTGCAAATTGTAAATTCTTTGTGTATGCTATGTTGAGATCTCCTGTCCTATGCGGAGTAGGATCTTGTGGCTCCATGCATGTAGAATATTGACAGAAGACAATAAAAGAGAAGAAGAGTTGGTGGACGTAGCCCGAGGATGGGGGTGAACCACGTATATCCTGTGTTATGGTTGCTTGTGCATTATGGTTGTTTCATTGTTCATATGATTAATGCTTAGTGCACTGATGTATGCTTAGATGAGTTTGATATGATAAGCTTAGTGATGAATAATATGAATTAATGCTATATCTAACCTATGTGAATATGCTTAGTGATTGAATATACTAGATCCAGGTGAATACTACGCTAATCTGTTGATAGGGTCTACCTAAGCTATAAATTAAGGATGAATACTAATGGTCTATAAATGTTAAGTGCTATGTTAAGGTGTTACAATCACATATCTATGTCCCAGCTAAGGATGTAGACACTAGAGTCCTGCAACCACCCCTTCCTACCTCAGGTGAGACTGCATCTGCTTTGTATGTGTTGTCGAAAGGGCTGGTAGTTAGGGTTTTGTTTGTGCGTTGTTGAAGCGTTGAACCCTGGGTCTGCCCTTGTGCCAAAAAATGGTTCCATTGTTGGGACCTGAAACTGTGATTGTTGGGAACTAAAGAAAAGAGAAAGCTCCATGCGTAGATCTGTTTCCCTAGTGCACAATATTCTACTTGACTTGTGAAGCTCTGTGCTAAGAAGAGAAGTCAGATCCGAAGAAAAGAGGTAAGATATTGAAGCTTTTTTCTCTGATAAAGGTAAGAACAGTGAAAAGTTTTGATTGAAAAGGTAAGATAAGTGGAAATTTTTGTTTCGAAAGTATGAATCTAGGTATGTTTGATAAATTTTGTCCTAGCC
>ML783836.1:406276-427674 GCA_009831015.1 Picea engelmannii
ACGGATGCGAGTAGCAGCCACATCTCTTCTCAGAGATAAGCTACCAATGCCCTAGCTAGTTTATTTCCATTCTGTCTGTAAGCATATTTCAGTCATTTGTTATTAATGAAACGAAGTCTTATTTCCGTTGCATCTCTGCATTTATGTGTATTTCTGTATTTCATTGTGTTCCTACATAAATCCGGATCAATATTGCTGCTGGTGATAAATGGACTACACTAAAGAAAAGAGGGGCCCTATGGGGCCATGCTCAATTCGTCTGGCTCTCGGTAGTCCATGTCTAGGACCTGTGGGCCTCGAGACGTGATCTCCTTAGTTATCCCTAGGCTAGGGGATAACAACACCCATACTAATTTAATTCAAATGATTGAAGCAACTCAGAAAAAATATTAATAATGTTATGGAAATCACATCATAGAAAGGGATTTTTCTTAATGAGGATAATCAACTTATAATTTAGTACTTTGTGAGACTTGGGATGGGAAATATTGATCTAAAACATTTGAAATATGGTTTGTAAGTTAAAATGGTATTTAAGGCCCAAGTGGGATATGCTTAACCTACTAAATTCATATCATATGGCCTATGTATTTCTAATCCTAACCCCCGTTCAACCTAAGTCTATTTAGATATTTTATTTACTCTTGGAAATGGTTGGAGAAGGTAGGGGGAAGATGAGGATAAAAAATAGGTTTGGGAAAACAAAATATTGTTTTGTTTCTTTGGAATAGAGAATAAATACACTGCCATGTTGGGCACAGGACTATATTGGGGAAATACCTATTTTTAGAAGGAAATACCTAATTTTGGGAGCACGCGCAACAACTAGCAAGAAAGAAGCATGAAAAAAAAGAAGGACAAGCAACATGCAAGAGGAAAATCCATGTGTGATGAGGCAGACAATCATAACCATATTAGGGTTAGGGTTTTTGATAAAGGTTGTAATGACTATAAGCTTGCAAAATAATATAAATAAGAACCTAGGAGGTCCCAGAAAGGGTTCGACTTTGTCTATTCGGTTAAATAAATCACAAAAGATGGTTGATAATTGTAAAATATGTTGAGTTGTAGAAGAGTCGAGAAAGGTAGAATTTGAGGGTTATATCACAGGTTGAGGAGCCTGGTGTGATCTAGTCCACCTCACAGAGGTTCCTTAACCTCATCAGGATTGCATGATGGAATATGTAATGCGCGCAACGCTAGATTTTGCAGTAGACTGAATAAAAGAGCGAAGAATCCAGATCTTTTTGGACGTAGCCCAAGAGGTGGTGAACCATAGTAAAACTTGTGTTCTCTATGATGCTTCCTAAATGAATTGTCTTTTTTTAATGCTTAGTTTATGAGTGAATGAATAAATATATGTATTAACATGCATGCATGAGGTTAAACATGAATGAATCCTAGAAATAATTGAATGAATAAAAAAAGTAATGGAGAGATAGAATACATCCCCAAATCCCCACTCATTCCTAGACTGCAAGCACTTGAGAATTGTAGTCACCCATAGAGCTATCTCGGGTGAGACTGCGCTGTGTGCACTGTGCACAACGTTTCCTTCTATTTTACCAGGAGGGATGATAGTTTTAGAGGGTTTTGTTGGAAATCTGTTTACATCTGAACCTGGGTCAACCCAAGAAGAAGTAGAAATGATAAATAACCCAACAAATGGTTTTGTTGCCATTTGGAATTGAATAGGATTGAGTGGACATGATCCTTGAAAGAAACATGTGGAGAATGGAGGTATAGAAGGGAATTTTCAGGCCATGGAATCCAATGAAGGCAGAGATCGAAAGATGGTTGAAAACAAAGGAACTTGAGTTTTCATCGAAGGATAACAAAAACCCTAAGTTAACACCGTGCAAATATCTAGACAAATACATGTTTAGCAACTTGCATGAGGTATTTTTATGTCATTTCCCACATTTGTTACAGGAGTGGATATTAAGGTTAAAAGACAACCACCCAAAAAATCGAGTTAGACAACTAGAGTGGAATCATGTGGATATCACGCAGTTACAACAAGTTAACAACAAATTTACGCGTGCAATAGATTTTTGGTTAGACAACATTGTTGCATAGTTTATCACCGAATTTGCAGTAGATACCACAAAGTCTTACATCGCAATAAAGTAGGATTTTCTAAAATGACCTCGAGGTAGGTATATCATATCGTTGTATACTTCAATCAATATTTTATTGTATAACAACGGTGTGATGACCATGGAATCAGACAACTAAACTTCCCTGCACGCATGGGGGAAGGGGGGAAGCACTGACAGGAAGCTGAGAAATGGAGGAGGAGATGGATAATGGAAAGAATAAGGAGGCCATGGACCCAATCATGATGGAAGAAGACCAGATAAAGAAGATAATGGCAACAACTGGAAATATGTGTAGTGGAGTACCCTACCAATTTAAGATGAATAACAAGAAGAGAGCCATAAGTGATAGAGAGGGATTGGTAAGTGATGAGGAAGAGGTGTAGGATATTCGGGCTGTGGAGGAGCAGATTGAGGAAATCATGTGCACAAAATATGAAAGGAAAATAGGAGGTCCAAGGGCAGGAACATAAGGAAGAACTCCAATCCAGGTCACCGTTAGTGTGGAACCTACAACCCCATGTGCGACTAATACACCAGAAAGATCACCAACTTTTAGACAACCAAATTTTAGTGGAAGAAAGACAGCAGGAAACACATCCAAACAAGGAGCAACAACTGGAGGAGACAGTTCAGGAAGTAACAATCAAATATCTACACCGCGCGAAGGTAGTAGTTCAACATGTTTAAAATGGCAGGAAATGATCCCACGATCAGGTTACCAAAATTTCGGGGAGAGGCATCAGTGGAACCTGAAAAACACTTATTCATATGTGAGAAGATCTGGGAAGCAAAGAAGATCATAGATGAAGATACAAAACTCACGTAGTTAGCTATCACGCTAAGAGACCGCGCACTGGATTGCTACATGAACCTAGATGTAAATAGTCCACCATGAGTAACAAGGACTATTATAGACGTGAAAAAAATACTGATAAACAAATTTTAGAAGACCAACTCATAAGATTAGTACATGAATGAAATGATTTAAATCAGGAAAAAACCAGGTGAGTCTGTTTGGGATATTGATCAGAGGTTTAAGCGTTTTAAAGGTAAGTTGAAATATGCAATGACTAACATGCAACGTATGCATATATTTGTGAACTCACTGTTACCACATTTGAAATACCCATTAAGACAACAAAAGTTTCAAACTCAGGAAGAGGCTCTATAGGGAGCCTTACAACTGGAAGATAACCAGTATCATAAGACATATCCAACATTAGAGTAACTGAAGGAGGTTCTAAAGAACCTAACATTTCAGCTTAACCAGAATAAGGGAAAAGATAAAAGAGAAGTTGTTTGGTGTACCACATGCAAGACAAAAGGACACCATAAGCATGAATGTCCAACTTTCGCACAGTACATGGAAACATGTACCAAATCCCTTGCCAACAGGAGGACCATGGTGTGAAATTTGTAAAACACATGGGCATGATCCATATCATTCTCTAATGATGTAGAAGTATAAGACAATACCCAAAAGTTCATATTGAAATTTTTGCAAGTAAGTGGATCATGATGATAAATATTGTAGGACAATGGAGTTGACGAGAGAAATAAATTCAGAAACTTATAGGGTGCAAGCAAAAATTATGACAGGAAAAGCTGCACCTTAGTTCAACAAGGTACCACCACCATATAAAAATGCGTAGCAACAATATAATAATGTGCAACCACAATATAAAAATGCGCAACCACAATACAACAACACTGCAACCGTAGTATAATCCTGTGCAGTATAACCATGTACCTCAGTACAATGCGCCACGAGGATATTGAGGTGGATACAGAGGTGGAGGATAAGGCAAAGGAGGATTTGGATGAGGCAGAGGTCTGGTAGTGTGCCACAACTTACAACATCCAGGACATTATGCAAGGGAGTGTCCACTTCCACCAACGACATGTATGTACTGTTGCACAACAGTCCATGATACAAAATACTTTCCGACACTATTGGGGAAGATCCAAGAAAAAGAGGAACCAGAACAACCAGAATATCCAGTGGATCTCTGTAGAATCCAGGGAGGAGAGGAGAAACATCAATACAATCACTCGAGGAGGAGCCAAGACAGGAACTGATGCAGTAAAACAAGATCCTGTGCAACACCAATGGGTTAAGAAGAATATTGAACCACATAAGCAGTTTGAGGCACAAAAAGAAAAGGAAACATTCAAGGAGGAAATACAAGAGTTTCTCAAGAAAAATGTTTCATTTACATCATCTGCACAACAAACTCAGAACTCACCAATGTAGGAAATTCCCTCCTTAATGGACCATACCAGTGAAGCACAACCTTTAGAGCAAGTAAGAAACATAAATTGTTTTTGAAAATCCTGTGTTAAGTTATTGAATGATCCATCCTCTATTAAGATCTCACAAAATCTTCTAGAAATATGTAACACAGAGGCAGAAGGAAAGTTAGAATAGAAAGTAGTCAATCATCTCCATACTAGAATAAGGAAAAGTTGAGAATTCATACTGAGTGCCAACATTGGGGATTTTAATATGGGTGATATCATACTCGATCTAGGCTCAGAAGTAAATGTTTTAACTAAGAAGACATGACAGACTCAATGTATGAGAGAACCCACACTAGGTTATTCATTTGTCTAGCTGAAATTAACAAATCAACATAGAGTGCTACCAATTGGAAGGATTAAAGGTGTGACCGTAGATTTGGATGGAGTGTGTACTATGTCATATTTTGAAGTAATAGAGATAGTAGATGGAACAACACCTTACCCAACATTGCTTGGATTGGATTGAGAATTTGATAATCAGGCCATAATCAACCTGAAGACAAGGAAAATGACATTTGAATCAGGTGAATATAGAGTCATTGCACAATTAGATCCTTCATAAGGAGAAATGTTTGTAGAACCCACTTGTTTGGATCTGGAGGAAATAAACCAGTTGTACAGAACTACCGCGTGAGAAGAATATTATGTTAACCCAATTACAGATGGGGTACTCAGCTGGAGAAGCATTACATCATGCACTTCTGATTCATATACATGTTTGGAGAATTGGCAACACCGATTACATGAAGTTTCCACAAGAAGGTTTGCAAGAATAAACTGTACAATAAGATGGGTTTGTACAAAGATAATAGAACCTCCCAGTTTTCATGGGGTAAATGATCTAGAGGAATTTATGACACAATATGAAGAGGAAGTATTAGAAAATCAGAGGCTCTTATCCCTAGATATTTCACTCAAGGCTACACCTGCAAGATGGTGGGGTGCGCAGAAAGAAATCATTCAGGACTGGTATAAGTGTAAACATTTACTGCTCATTATATTTGGTGTAGAACAGGGGAGAAATAAAATGAAAGGGCATGGTGGAAAGGGAACACCAGTTGAACACTTAGAGAAGTGCAAGGCACAATGGAGGATGACACCACCAAAGGAATGGCCTAATCACTTTATCCATACATTGGAAGGAATTCCAGGGAACTGGTATATAGACCATGAGATGCGCATATGTACTACATAGTGGATAGACTTACAATAGAATTTTGTAATAACATTCTCATTTGAACATGAGAACCCCAAAATGGATTCAACACTGAAGCTGATACAAGGAATGATACTTACTAATGAACCAAAGGTTGAAATCATAACAAAATATCAACAACAAAACAGACATACAATCAAAGAGTTACTTTCATGCTATCATGTTGAAGAAGAAGCACCAGATGAAGATGATCCGTGCAACATTCATATTATAGAGATTGAGGGAGAAAGAGAGGTGGAAGGTCCATCTCTGGAGTCAAAAGTATTTTCTGCACCAATCAAAGTTAAGAAAGTTAACATTGGGACGAATGAAAATCTGAAAATGGCAAGTATTGGAGACTATTGGGATGAATAAATAGTAGAAAGAATAATAGAGTTAATGCGCGAATACAATGACTTGTTCCCAATGAACTTTACAAAGATGAAAGGCATAGCAGGGGAGCTAGGAGAGATGAAGATACCTCTCAAAACTGAGTCAAGATCTGTCAAGAAGAGACCTTAAAGACTGAATCCAGTATATTAACAGAAAGTGAAAGAATAAATTGACAGAATGTTGGAAGTTGGTATCATAGAACTAGTAGAGGAATATGAATGGATAAGTCCTATGGTAGTCTAAGAAAATAAACAAGGGGGGATAAGGATCTGTGTAGATTTGAGAAAACTGAATGATGCTTGCTTACATGACCCTTTCCCTACCCCTTTCACAGATGAGGTTTTAGAGAATGTGGGATGTTAGGAAGCATATTCATTTACAGTTGGATTCTCATGATACCATCAGATTAAAATAGCTCCAGAAGATAGGTATAAGACTACGTTTGCTAAAGAATAGGGATCCTATCAATATATAGTCATGTCATTTGGGATGAAAAATGCACCAGCCATATTTTCAAGAGTAGTCATAGATGCTTTTAAGGAATTCATACATCAGTTTCTAGAAGTATATTTGGATGATTGGACTGTATATAGTCTGTTAAAAAATCATGTAGAAGTGTTAAGACTCATGTTGGAAAGATATTGACAATGTCAGATTTCATTGAACATCAAGAAATGCATTTTTGGCACACCTTTTGGAATATTGTTGGGACATATAGTGTGTAAACAAGGTTTACTAGTGGATCCTGATAATATTGTAGTCATTGTGAATTTACCACCACCAAAATTAGTGTGCCGGTTGAGAGCAACACTGGGACATACATTCTATTCTAGGAAATTTATAAAGGGGTATGCACAGATTACTGCACCAATGGAAAAATTGTTAAATAAGAACACCATATTTCAGTGGAATGAGGACTTTCAACAAGGATTGGACACCTTAAAATAAAAAAATGGTCACAACATCTATATTAGTATTCCCAGACTAGGAAAATACATTTCATGTGCATGTAGATGCATCAACCATAGCACTTGGAGAAATTCTGCCGCAACCAGGAGCAGGGGACTTAGACCATACTATAGCCTTTGCAAATAGGAAATTATCATAATCATAGCAGAATTACAACACCACAGAAAGAGAAGGCTTAGCCATGGTATATGCACTTCAGAAGTTCATGCACTACTTACTGGGTAAACATTTTAAAATGTTCACGGACCATTCTTCCCTCAAATATCTAATCAACAAACCAATGTTGGGGGGGAGGATCTGTAGATGGCTATTTTTCTTCCAAGAATTTGATTTTGAAGTAATAGTCAAACCAGGGAAGTTGAATGCATGACCTGGTCACCTTTCAAGGGTACCTAATGGAGAATAACCTACTAACTTGGAAGATAACTTCCCCCTAACACAATTATTTTCAGTACATGTAGCTGATAAATATTTCACTGATATTATTGAATACTTAAGTAGAGAGGTTGCACCACAAGACTTTAGCATTGCGCAGAAGAAAAATATGGTAGTCAGAGCTTCATACTATCAACTTATTGTAGGACATTTATACAAGATGGGTGTAGATAGAATTTTGAGAAGGTGTGTATTAGAACATGAAAGGCCTGGAATTTTTGTAGAAGATCATGAGGGCATAACTAGAGGACACTATAAAAGAAAAGATACCGCACAAAAGGAATTTCATGTAGGATTATGGTGGCCAACAATCCATAAATATGCCAAGGAATATTTCCAGAAATGTGATGTCTGTCAGAGGGTTGGAAAAATCAACAGAAGGGATGAGATGCCTCTAAGACCACAAGTAACTTTGTAGGTATTTTACAAATGGGAAATAGACTTTGTTGGAGCAATCAATCCACCAGCAAAAAGATCGGGAGCTAGATATATCTTTACTGCGACTGAATACTTAACAAGATGGGCAGAAGCAACACTAGTCAAAGACTATGGCACAGAGACAACAACACACTTCTTGTTTGAGCAAGTGATCACCAGATTTGGATGTCTAAGGATTTTGATGAGTGACCAAGGCACTCATTTTATCAACAATACCATCAGGGCTATGACTCAGGAGTTTGATGTCTATCACCAGAAGAGTACACCATATCATCCTCAGGCAAATGGAACGATAGAAGCTTTCAATAAGATCTTGGAAAATGCTATGACAAAGATCTGCAATGTCCATAGGGATGATTGGGACTTGAAGATACCAATAGTACTATGGGCATATAGGACCACATGTAAGAAGTTGATAGGAAATACACCATTCATATTGGTATATGGGTAGAAAAAATAGTACCATTATAATTTATGGTACCCAGTGTGCGCATAACAACAATTACCAACATGATAGAAAGAGGCGTAGTAAAGAAAAGGTTGAGTCAACTAATGGAAATGGAAGAGAACATGATTTTGAAAATCTTTCACCAGGAAGTACATAAAGCAAGAGATAAATCATGGCATGACAAACATATTAATAAGAAGAGTTTTAAGGAGGGAGGCCTAGTCTTACTCTATGAAAATAATTTTTTTCAAAATCCCGGTAAGTTTAGGATGCACTGGCTAGGGCCATATGAAGTAAAGACTATCACAGATGGGGGATCTGTGCAGTTAAAATATTTGGGAGGAACAGAACTGAAAGGAATGATCAATGGTAGTCGAATGAAACTGTACAGGGACAATTGACCTACTAATTATTAAAAGTTACAACATAGTGAGAAATACATGTATATAGTGTACTATAGCAGATATTAGGACAAAAAAATGAGAAAAAAAAGGAGAAAAAGGGGAAAAAATAAATACAAAATTACAAAAGAAAGAAAATACAAAAAGACTAGGAAATATAGTGCACAAAGATAGTGGAATCAGCATGACAAAAATTAAAAAATGACCGTGCACAGGATATGGTTGACAGAAAGAAAAACACCGTGCACTAAGGAAAAGTACAACACACTGGAAAATGGACCAACAATCGGAAAAGAGAAAAATGGTCGTTAGAGAAAAAAAGTCATGAATTGGGCATTTGTGGAATTGAATGAAGCATACTCCACAAGCTTCAATGCATTAATAATAGCCAAAGAAGCTTCTTTGAGAAGATTCAGGGAAATTATAACACCCTCTATAAATTAGAAATGCGGGCCAAACAAGACTTATTATGCATTTGCAAACCTGTGAAGCTAACATAAAGAGGCGAACAGGCGAGTACAGAGAATCAAAACAACTGAAGCTCAATCCAAAAAGCAACAATTACCCATGATGACACCTCCAAAGGTGGGCACACCAAGCCAAATGACATGAAAAACATGCAACAGTCTTTGGTCACTGCAAGAAACCACAGAGGCAGAGCATGAAACTACACACAGAGAGGGAATCGTCGATGCCGATGAAATTCCGTCGCCGCAGGTCAAACTAGTGAGCACCACACTAGTTGAGGAAAAATAACAAGCCCTAATGATGACCAGGATGGAGATTGGATCTCATGACAGTGTGTAGGGTCACGAACCAGTCGCCACAGGCAAGCCACAAAAATCTGTAAGGGCTGAAGTATCCCACATAACGAATGGTGGCAACATCGAGCGAACAAAGTCTATTGGGCCAAGACCAAAATCGGTGGTAAGGTCCACGCAACGGAAAGAAGTACATATGGAAGACATCACCGGGTAGCTAGAGTTGGGTGGGAAAGACAGAGAACCAAAGCTTGGGATCTCTAGTGGGCCAGTAAGAAGAAAGGGAAAACAACCCATCGCGCGGTCCCCACGCAAGCAACATGATGCCTCAATTATGTTACCATGCATTCCAGAGGGGTTGCAGGCCATGCCAACTCTACTAGGTTGCATGGAAAGGCTGAGATATGAAGACCATGATGTGTTTGACACCAACAAATTCCAAGAATCTGTGCAACAGGTGTACATGGAGAGCATAGGCACTAGACCATTTGGAGACTCAATGCTGCAGCTAAAGAAATGGGCGACAAGCTTGGAAAACACAATGATATTGAATTTGTTAGAGATTCCCCACTTCGGTAGGGGGAAAGAGGTGAATAATTGCGTCAAGTAGTTGATGGCAGTCCTCCATGGAGGATTCTTATGCTTAAAAAAACCCGTCTCCATTGACGTAGAACTCATTTCTTTCATCACAGGTTTGCCATCAATGGGTGAGAGTCCTGTGTAGTACCTGGATGAAAAAACCAAAGAAAAATATCTCGTAGAAGAGATGAAGAAGACATACAAGATGGAAAGAGTCTCCCACAGAATCATTATCAAGAGAATCATCGACACGACCATCAGGATGGCCATGAAACTAATGGCGTGAAAATTGATAAGGAAATGTCGCAAGGAGGAGGTCCCTGCATGGGTTGTCACAGCATCAACATAATGCGCAAATGGTACCATGATCAATTGGGTGCCATATTTACTAAACTTATTCCTAGACGACTGCAAGGATGTGCAGGATTTGGGAACAAAGTTCCACTACTGCTGGCTCATGATCCCGATATCTTTAATCAGATGGAAGGAGTCGTTCTACTCATATTTCTAGGACATAATAAGATGTTGTCACTCAACACGGTACACGTCAATGGGAATCACTTCAGACTCGAAGTAAAGAAGTGGAAATGCCGACACCTTTTCTCAGTATCTCAGTGACATCCAAGACAACATAACCAACACCTGGAGGAAAAATCTAGAAGTGGTCACACAATATCAAGGAATATCAAACTTTAGGGATACACACCATAACCTGTGGATCCAAGAACACATGGATCCAACGAAATAATGGTTGTAACTTTTATTCTTCATCAATGCAGAGGAAGTAGAAATGGAAATACGATACTGGCAGGATGAATGGAAGATCCTAGTCATTACCAAGGACATGCCAAAGGGAAAGGAAGTGGAAGCAGGGTTGTCCAAGACACCTGCAGGAGACAACACTGCACCCAAAAATCCAACACAACAGGGTAATCCTAGTCAAAAACTAGTGCAACATAAGAAGGGAAGTGCTCTAAAGAAGGACGCACAGTCAGGGAATAAGGACACTGCCCCGATAGAGGAAGAACAAGGAAGGGGAGACACAACGACACAGGAAACCCCTTCAGAATATACTCCACAATAAATAGGGCCACCTAAGCGGCCAATTATACATATAGGGGGGCCGTGCAAGAAGGCCAAGGCCCATAAGAAAATATCAGAGTATACAATCATCGAGGATGATGTTGATCTTGTCACAGAGAGAGTATAGGATCGTGCAGTGAAGGAGTTTGAAGATGTTGAGAACCAAAGAGGAAGGATACATAATGAGTTGGTCGATATCGGGCATGTCTTAGAAAAAATACAAGGAACGCAAAGGCACGGAAGGGGAACAAAACCGATCCCTCCAGCAGTAGAAGAAGAGGAAAGGACCGTGTAGAATGAAGAAGCCACAATCTAGACCATAGCACAAGCAAGTCTAAGTTTCCAAATAACAATAGAGATGTTGCAGATGGATGAGGCCACATATCAAACACAACTCAAATACCTGGTGTAGATACAATTGGTATTGGCGAAAATACCAACAGAGGCACTGTACAGACTACAAGTCAGTGTCATGTAGAAAGTGCAATCGCGAGCTAGAACAGACTCGATGAAATTGCAAACAACTAGAGATGGAAAGGATGCCCTACAATTGGTTGTCAAGTAGATAAAGCTGGAGACAAAAGAAGAGAAACAACATGCATACAATTTAGAGCAGAAGATGAAGGAAGTCTTCACAAGAATTCCAGACAATGTGTCGGTAGTCATGAGAAATGCGAAAGAACAAATCCAAATCATTGCATATATGCTCGAGGAATACAAGAAATAGATCGAGGAACTTAAAGAAAACGTAACCCCGAATACTCCTCCTGAAGTTTTGGCTGAAAGGGAACAACAGGAAGCCCTACAAGTGGAGATGGTGGAGAAAGAAGCTGAAAAGGTCACACAACTATTCGATGAGACCACACAACTATGGACGATGTTGGAAGAGGATGATAGAGTCCAACAATTATACCAACAAGAGGAGGTAATCAACATTGCAATCCAAGAGGTGAAGTAGTGGAAAAAGTCCATGATCATTACAGAACGAGTGAAGGGCATGTAGGAAATGAAGACCCTGCAGGCAGAACTAAAGACTGTGCAGAACAACAAGTAGGCCAAAGAAGCCCAGTTAGAACCTCTCCAAGATAAATCAATGTAAATAATTGGGAGACCGGAGAAGGAAAAGATAAAAATGGCTCAGGACCATGTTGAGAGCACAGAGTCTCTTCGGGAGAATATGACAATGCAGAGGGTTGAAGAGCTCACAAAGAAAGTTGCACAAGCTAGAGAAAAAGGGGAAGAGTTAGAAGGAAAATTCCACATCTTGGTAGAGGATGTTCAGGGAGTGCGCACTACCCGAGTGGCTTGAGACAAGCCACATGTCAGTGTTGGGGGCTTGTTGGATGCAAACGTATTTTTAGGAAAGGCCTATTTTGAGGAAAGACCTAGTTTTGGAAGGAAAGACCTAATTTTGGGAGCACGCACAACAACTGGAAAGAAAGAAGCATGCGGAAAAGGAAGGAAAATCAACATGCAAGAGGAAAATCCATGTGTGAGGAGGCAGACAAGACTAACCATATTAGGGTTAGGGTTTTTGACAAAGATTTTAACAACTATAAGCTTGTAAAACAGTATAAATAAGAACCTAGGAGGTCTAGGAAAGGGTTGGTTCGGTCTATTCGGTTAAGTAAATCACAAAAGATTGTTGATAATTGTAAAAGCTATTGAGTTGTACAAGAGTCGAGGAAGATAGATTTTGAGGGTTAGATCACAGGCTGAGGAGACTGGTGTGATCTAGTCTGCCTCGCAAAGGTTCCGTAACCTCATCAAGATTGTATGATGGAATATGTAATGCACACATCGCTAGATTTTGTAGCAGACTGAATAAAAGAGAATATAAGCCAGATCTTTGTGGACGTAGCCTAGGAGGGGGTGAACCATGGTAAAAATTGTGTTCTGTATGATGCTTCTTGAATGAATTTCCTTCAGTTAATGTTTAGTTTATGAGTGAATGAGTAACTATATGTATTAACATGCATGCACAAGGTTAAACATGAATGAATCCTCGAAATACTTGAATGAATAACAAAAGTAATGGAGAGATAAAATACATCCCCAGATCCCCACTTATTCCTAGACTGCAAGCACTTGAGCATTGTAGTCACCCATAGAGCTATCTTGGGTGAGATTGCGTTGTGTGCACTGCACACAACAATGCCTTTTGGTTCACGAGGAGGGCAGATAGTTTTAGAGGGTTTTGCTGGAAATATGTTCAGATCTAAACCCGGGTCAACCCAAGAAGAAGTAGAAGGGAGAAATAACCCAACATGCCATTAAGAGTCTTGTCATTGGGTTATTGATTATTTCTATACCTTTGGGAAACTAGAAATATCACAAGTCTGTGTTGGTAATTGGTGCAATGTGAATACTTCTCAAACATTATTGGTGGGTCAAAGGAGGTAGGGAAATGAATTATCTTGGAAGGGGTACTAAGGCACAACATTGAGCCTGTCATTGTGGTATCAAGAACAACAATGGTAGTGTTCTTGCACACTAGAACCCTTAAAGGAATGGTGGTGTTGTAAGCCAATGGACTCTCCAACATGCAATTGTTGTCACTAAGTTGTATTTTATGAATTATTTCTACCACTAGTTGGGCATAGTGTATTTTTTGAGTAGGACCCTTAAGGAGTGATACCATTGTATTCTCGAAGAGCTTAAGCCCTCGTCTAGGGGAAAGACTTGTTACTAGGTGTTGCGATGTTTGGAAGAAAATTAAACCCCTGGGGGTGTTTTCCCCCACATTTATAATTGTTTCATTGAAGAATTAGTTTGCATCAATTGCTAGTCTTTATCAAGGTGATAAAATTAAGGTATGCAAACTCATTCCACTACTAAAAGGCAGTCTTTATTAGATATAAGTTATTGTATTCAATTATTAATTATATTTATGCAATGGAAGGGAGACTTTCACAAGGTAAGAACCATCCTAGTCGGCTCATATTGGGTTGGGATGTTACAAATGAGAGAAAAAAAAACTTGTTGCCTTATGTAGTATGGAGGCAGAATACATAGCTGACACTAAGGGCTTGGAACCTGACACTAAGGGCTTGGAATACATAGCTGATAGAATAGTTATCTTGGGGAAATGCAATACATAAGAAAATATGCCAATGCAAATATATTCACTTGGTGCATGGATTCCATTGGATTATTTCCTTGGAAAAAATGATTGTCAAGTGGGAGAATCTTGGAAAATGTGGCAATCGCTTTTCTAGCTAAGTGATTTTGGCATAGAGTAAGTTAATTCCATAAGATAAATGGTATATAGAATCATATTTGTCTTGAGGAAATGCATCACATAAGAAAAATGCTAATGCAAACATATTCACTTGGTGCATGCATTTCGCCTTGGAAAAGATGATCGTCAAGTGGGAGAATCTTGGAAAATGTGGCAATGGATTTTCTAGCTAAGTGATTTTGGCACAAAGTAATTTAATTAGTGGACAAACTCAACTTCTTTTATGTTAAAATTCTTCCCCAAATCTAGTAGGGAGTTTTCTAGAAGTTATAGTTCCATTTGATTGATGGAAACTTTGAAAATTTTCCCTTGAGAGTTTTGCAACATTTTAAGACAACTTAGATCATCATAATTTTGAGAAAATGA
This sequence comes from Picea engelmannii, assembly GCA_009831015.1. Taxonomy (NCBI): domain Eukaryota; kingdom Viridiplantae; phylum Streptophyta; class Pinopsida; order Pinales; family Pinaceae; genus Picea; species Picea engelmannii. The sequence goes on from ML783836.1 coordinate 420,989, forward strand.
ATAGATCAAGGTGGAACTTTGTCTCACTAAAAAAATAAACTCACTGAAATAATTAAGTTTGTCCACTTTTTAACTCCATTTAAACATATGTTTTTGGATACATGAATTTTTAGCCCATACAAACTCATATGTATAATATCTCATTACATGATTGTAAAGAGAAATAGCGGGTTTCAATTGTGTGTAGCTTGGATGGTTGTGAGGAATGAATGTTATCCTCTCCACGTGGGTTCAATTCCCTTAATGACATGAATAAAGCTCATAATGAGTATGTTGTAATGACTTCCTCTCAAAAAAATCAATTAAGTGTAGCTTGGATGGTTGTGAGAAATGAGTATGTTGTAATGACTCCGAGCCTATATGTATTGGAAAGTTGTCTTTGATTCTTAATCTACTTGTTATTAATTTATTATAATGAGAACCAATTATATTGATGTTATAATATATTTTATAATAATTTAGAATACTTTTAAACTCTCTTTTAGAATTTGGGAAAAATTCTTTATTAATTATATTAAACACCTCTTTTCATAAACAATCCAAGGCTATACAGCTCCGAAACAATGTCTCATAAAGTCATAAGGAGAAAAAATAAGATTAATAATTTTTTAATTTTTTAAAAATAAAAAATTAGAATAAAGTATAATTTAATTGATGATGATGATGATGATGATGAAAAAATTAACTTTAAAGATATATTGTTGAATTTATTTTTCACTTATATGAAATCATGAAATTATTTTTTAAAAATAAAAAAAGTTTATAAATTTTTTATTTAAAAAATAAAAATAAATAAATAAATTATTTTTCTATTAAAATAAAAATAATAAAAATGTTTGGAAAAATATATTTTTATTAAAAACAAATTAAGAAAAACATTTTTTATAAAATAAATTTGTTTAAAAATAAAATAAAAAAATATTTTGAAATAGGTATAAGAAATCTGCTATATTAATTAATAATAAAATTATAATTTCTAATATTTTTGAAATTATAAACCTAAAAAGTCAAATCTTATTTAATACATCAAAATTTTAATAATATAAATAAATAAGTAATATAATAATAAGTAATATTTAACTTAAAAATTATTATAAATATTAATCTTATTTTATTTAATTATTAAATGAATAAATATATATGTAAATATTAATATTAATTTATTTAATTATTAAATGAATAAATATATATGTGAAGAAAGTTAAAGTTGTATCGAGGGAGAATAACAAGACATCTTACATATAATTAGAATTTTTTAGGGAAAATTCGAGACTCTGTGCTAAGTGGTTTTTGAGATTAGAATATTATTCTCACAAAATGGTAGAGGAAGTAGGTACTTTTAAGTATTAGGAGAGATCTTGGTTCAGAAGACACTCAAGCCAATTTTAGGTACTTCTAAGTAATATGAGAGATTTTCTAATTCAAAGAGCACTCACCAATCTTATAGTCTTGGATGAAGATCTTCAACCATTATTAATTGTTTGATTTGATGTCTAGTTTATCTTTTTTGAGTTATAGCATGAAGAGTTATAGGTAGTTAGCTATCTTTATAATCTCTTTTTACAACTGTTTTTATAAATGTTTTGATAAAAATAACTATTTGATTTGATGTCTAGTTTATCTTTTTTTAGTTATAACATGAAGAGTTATAGGTAGTTAGCTATCTTTATAATCTCTTTTTACAACTGTTTTTATAAATGTTTTGATAAAAATGTTATAGACAAATGTGATAACCCTATACAAATAAGGGTTTTAATTTCCCAAAGCCAAGCTCCTACCACATACTACTATAACTTTTTCATATATATATATATATATATATATATATATATATATATATATATATATATATATATATAATATAATATGTTTTTAATTAAAAATAAAATAAAATTATGTCAAAACATTGATCAAATTATAATTAATAAACAATTTTATATAAAGATACTATATATTTTCTTAACAAAATATATTTTCATCAAAATTAATAATGATACTATATAAATCTTAATTCTTTTAATAAAATAGTTTTTTATTTGAATGATGATTGTTTTCTGTTTTTCAATTATCTTTTTATAAAAAAAAAACCTTTAATACATTAGTTCAAATTTAGAGGGGTAAAAGGTATTAGAGGAGTAAAAGGTACTTATTACATGTATAAATCCAAAAAAAGGTAGAGTATATATACCTTCTTAAATTTGGCAATCAAATTATTAAACCATGACCTTAAAAATAGATTATTATTATTATTATTATTTAAAATTCATAACACTTTTTCTAAAACCAATAATCAAATTTAATTCATTTTAAATTATTTAAAAAAAACAATTACATATATGAAAGAATACATATGCATCTGCTTAATTTAGAAATTCTGTAGGTTTAAACCTCTGGTTTTGGTAACCTTTAACTAACAAACTAAAATCCAAGCAGAATGCTCATAAGTATGTTCTTGACTACATGACTAAATAATGACCAGCAAACAAAAGTTGCAACCAAATAATGACCAGCAAACAAAAGTTGTTGGTTGCAGTTTCATTTTTCATTATAAATTGTGGAGACAGTGAATATAACAATTTACGTACCATTAGATATAGTCTTGAGTTATACAGTTGTAGTAGAATTGATTTAAGGCCTAACCCAAATCAGTCCTATGAGTTACTGATTTGCATGATATAAAAAAAAATCACCATAGAAAAAATAAAATCACTGTTCTGTTAGAGAATAGAAATACTATGAACGTCTGATAGTTCATGCATGCCCAGTCAAAAACAACCCTTACAAAAGTTGATTGTTCATGCATGCCCAGTCAAAAACAACCCTTGCAAAAGTTTAGTTGTCTGCAGAGTTCAAAGTGTATTGTCCTCTAGATAATGGAATGCATCATGGATTCAAATGGCTTCAATCTTGGAAGAATTTTCTGTTCTCCAGAGAATATTATTCAAGGAAATCATAAAAGCATCCTGGAATTCCTTAAATCTTGAATCTATGTCACCATAGACCAGACCAGGCATAATTTCCTGGATTATAGTCCTCCTCATTTGCTTCCTTTGTTCCTCTGGGAATTTCTGCAGAGCCTCTACTATGTTTATCTTGCTTTGTCTAACAGTCTCTTCTGGTATGTAAACAGAATAGGAGCTCTCATTAGCAGGCAGATGCCATGGATACTGATAATATGCTGTAAAGGGATTGAACAGCACGGGAATGCATCCAGCTATAAGAGAATCGAAGACGGATCTCCGAGTAGGGCTATCACCAGGAGGCTGAAGGCAGAATTCGGATTTCATGAAGAGCTTCACTGTGCTTTCAGGACTTAGGCAAACTCGGGCATCGCAGTTCAAAAATTTGCAACTCTCTGGTCTGCTTGAACACTGTTCGATGAGGATGGAACGAATGCTTTTTGTACTGTTCGGTCTCGGTGCACCTGCAAAGCTTATCAGATGAGGTCTCTGGCCTGTCCTGATCCGCCATTGCCATTGCCAAATATCTTCATCAGAACGAGGATGGAAGAAGGTAGGATGTGGGATTCCGATTTCATTCATATCCCATGGATGGCGTTCAATCAAAAGCTTGGTAATTGAGTTCATTTCAGGCAGGTTTAACAGCCTGCTGCCCCATTGATCATTATCATTCGATCTCCTGAAATCCCACGAGATCTTGCCGAGCACCAGAACATGATCTCTTCCTCCGTGTCTCCTCCACCATGGCTGACCTTGAAGCCAATTCACAAGATCCAGGGCTAGTTCATCTCGTTTCTCGTTACTGATATTCTCCCTGAAATTCCATCTCATCACATCGAGGCCTCCATAGTAGGGAATGTAGAACAAATTCGCCTCCGCGGGATCAGAAACCAGACATGGGTGCTTTGAGATTCTGGAATGGAAGACGAGCTCTAGCGCATATTGATGAGTCTGAAACCAGTGCTGATAAAAGTTTTCGATGGGCTTCCCCATTCCTCCGTTGGTAAAATAATCACAGAGATTGAGCCATGGAAGCAGGCTGTGGCATTGCTGCACCAGTTCTGCATTGAATTTTTTGGGCAGATCATATACATATATTTGCCTTCCTCTGCATTGTTTCTGGCTTGGATCCTTCATGCCTACAGGCATCGAAGCAGACCTAAAAGCCTCCATTTGCATTTTCACTGCACTCTGAGAAAATGTAGCTTTTTGTGCATAAATACTTTCGTTCCCCATTATGGCCCATTCCTTCGACAGACTTTCCTGCGATGAAATCTCAACATGGGTAGTTGGTATCTCTCGATTCAGAGCCACTCCATGCGCATTAACAGACTCATTTAGCAATGGTGGCGCAATCTTCCAGCCATGACTCGCCACCCTGAGCCCTTTATTCTCATCGCCAGCAAAACTAAACTTGTCATCGCCAGGGAAACGCGTAGTGCTGGCAGAAACACAATATACATTCAACCGACGGTTCGAAAAACAGACATGAAGAACAGATGCAGGCAACAGGCTTGTCATAACCCAAAGACATATAACAAGCATCAGAAACAATGGTGGTATCAGCAGCACTCTCCGTATTACAGCCCCCATACACATCATCTCCACCTTCCTACTTCTCTTTCTCTGCTTCCCCATGGCTGGAAACCCACTTACCAGCAAAGTGCACACCACGTTTATTATATAGCCAGGGTACCCTCTTTACATCACAGTCAAAACCGGACTCTGAACAGACAGACCAATTCAATCCAAGATAAGTTTCAAACTCACACTATTTAACAGTAATCACAGTTAAACATTATAATAATAACTTCAGGGCAAGCCAGGCACTAAATTGGTGTATGAGACTCTCTTGTTTGTGGGACAAGAGATCTCCTCAGCTCAGCTATTTCATTGGTAAAGTCTACAGAGGTATACTTTAAGGAGGGGGTCTATTGGTGGGGGAGGGTGAATTTCTGCCACCCTGGGATAAACTTCCACCTCGCGGTCTTGACGTCTCGGCCTTTGCTGAGTCACAAGTTTTGGGTATATTTGGCTTGCAGGCTGTGGCCGATTTCAACTGATTTGAACCTGGACCATGCCCAGATAATAGTGGAAGGTATACATACCCTATCCCCTTTATTTGAACTTATGACCTCTTCTTAAGAGGAAACACATGTTCTTAATCATTAAGCCCACTCAAACTGTTATAAAACAATGGTTTATTATCATTTAAAAAAATTAAAATACAATAGAAATTATAACAACAACTTCCACTTACCTAATTTACTTCTAAAAACTATTTCAATCCATTCAATATAAGTTCTTGATTCTAATCACACTGTTTTTATTCTAAGAAAATAACCCATTTACAGTAATACTAATTTACTTCTAATAACTATTTCAATCCATCCAATGTAAGTTCCTAACTTTAGTCACAATGTTGCTGAAATATCAGAGAACCATAGAACCAGCAGAGAACATAGTTCATGAATACAAATCACAAATAACAACAATATTCCATTTATTGTAAATTTTTTCCAAATAAGAAAAAATGTACAAAACATATTAATCCATCAAAAAAATTCTATGATAACTTACCTGCAGAGATTTTGTCATACTCTGATTAAAAAACCTGCTTCACGGGTCTTTCTTCACTGAAACATTTTACACATAATACTTCTTCTATTTTCCATAAACCCAATTGAGACTATTTAATAGCACAATAGGTTATAGAATTAATAGCCCATATTAATATCCTTCCATATTTTGCAACTAAAATTCAATATTTTATTTTTTAACTTTTCCTCGCATCTAAAAATAAAATAAAATATTATAATTAATATATATAAATAATCAATAATATTACACATTACTAGTGAAAATCCCATTTAAAATAATTTTAAAACCCTAAAACCGTTTCAAATTGGAGAGATTTTACCATACTCATTAAAAGCCCCGTTTCGCAGGTCTGTTTTTACCAATAGTTTTCACACATAAAGCTTTTTCTATTTAGTGCATAACCAATCCGGACTCTTTAACAGAACAATGAATTACTGATTTGATGGCTCATTTTAATGGACTCTTTCCATATTTTGAGATCAAATTTCAATATTTTATTTTATATTTTTCACTTTCCATATTTTGAGATCAAATTTCAATATTTTATTTTATATTTTTCACTTTTCACTTAAAGGAATTAAAATATCATAATTAATCTCATTTAATGTAATTTAAAAACCTTAAAACTGTTTTAAATCAGATATATTTTATTATATTCATTAAAAGCCCAATTTCACAAGTCTGTTTTCTCCTCCATACCGTACTGTACCGTACTTAATCCAGACTCTTTAATATAACAATAAATTACAAATGTGATAAGTAATGTTAATGGATTCTTTCCATATTTTTTTGGTTAAATTTTAATAGTTTATGTTAAAATATTATGATTATTGTTACTAGGATGATGATGATTAACATCCATTAAAATTAAAATTAATCAATCATAATAAATGTTTATATATATATTTATTTTTATTGAATCTCATATTATTGAGATTTTAAAATTCTATATTTTTTGAATTTGTAAGGATAGAATATAGAAGTTAGTTAATAAGTGGACAAATTCTCTATTTATTTTTTTTTAATTTTTCTTCAAATAAAATAGGAATTTTGTTGGAAGCTATAATTTCATTTGATTTTGATTAATGGAAACTTTGATCATGAAATTTCATCCTTAGGTGTTTT
>ML783836.1:439391-458463 GCA_009831015.1 Picea engelmannii
AGATTAGTGGTATTAGAGCAGGCTACTCTTGATTGTTTTTCAATGCATGTCCCCGAAGAGGTTTGAGTATAGAAAGTTGGGTCTCGGTCTTGTCTCTCTTAAGGAAAATTGCTCTCGCACACCCAAGAAACCCTCCATGGAAGAAGAAAATAAAAATGACGAAGAAGAAGATTCTATTAATTTTTTACTTGAGCAAGCTCTCAAGCGACATAGGGACAAAATGATGGAGAGTTTTTCCCACATCCTTAAATGCCTGTCGATAAAAACATACATGTCTTCATCAAGAGGCCACTTTGGAAGCACCTCTCCTTTCAAGGTACAAGTTAATTTTGATATTCCCGTATTTGAAGGTCAGATAGATGCAAATTCCCTATAAAAATGGTTAAATATGCTAGAAGGTTATTTCTCTATTCACAATTTTTCTGATAGGGAAAACATCACCTTCGAACTCCTTAAGGATCTCCCCCATGTCAAATATTGGTGGGAAAATTATTCGGAGCAAATTTCCATGGAGGAGTATGTAATATATGGGGCCGATCCCACTTGGATTTTTTTGTGGATGTGGTCAAGGAACAATATTACCCTGTTGGTAACTATGATGACTGGTACATGATATGGACCACACTTCAACAAGAGAGGGGCCAAAAAGTGCTGGATTTCACAAATACTTTCCATACCTTGCGCACCAAGATAGGTATAACAGACTCCAAGTGACATTTAGTTCTGAAATACTGTGGGGATCTGCATAGGTACATCCAAACCAAAATGGATTTCCCGGACATCTCAACACTAGGAGTTTCCTATCGATATGATGTCAAAATTGAGTAGAAATTTAGGCACTAGAACAAATGGGAGTTCAGGTCTGCAAATCTGTAACAACCAAAGTATGATAAATAAAACCCTAACAAATAGCCTCCCAAAAACCAGTCCAAGCCACATGAAAAGAAGGGTCACGGAAAGACGAAAAAGGACACTGGAAAGTGGTGCGATTTCCACAAAATCCCCTGGCACAACACTGATGAATGTCACTCAAAACAGTCATTCGTGGTCAAAATCAAAGAAAAGGAGCCAAACTCTGATTCAGAAAATAATGGGAAAAGACATATCATCGACACATACCCCCTTTTACTGTCGCGACCATGACAATTCAACTAGAAGAACCAACAAATCTTGAAGAGGGGGAGCTCCTTTTTCATTCACAGATGTGGGTGAAAGGGACCCCATTTCATTTTATTTTTTATGGCGGAAGCCAGAAGAACCTCATCTCAGCAGAGGTTGTCAAACAATTGGGATTGTCAACAACACCACACCCACAAACATACAACATCGGGTGGCTTCACCAGGGGATAGATCTCTGTGTCAGCCACCAATGTCGGTTGTCATACAACATCCATCCCTTCAAGGATGAGGTATTATGTGATGTTTCCCCGCTATATTTTTGTGATGTTCTTTTGGGACAACCTTATATGTGGAAGGACCATGCTATTTATGAGTCTCGACCCCATAGTGTCATTGTTACTCTAGGGGGTCATATCTCCAGGATACCAGAGGTAGTTATGACTACTGTCCCACCAAAATAGTTCTGCAAGGTAATCTCTCATACTGCAAAATCCAACCTCTTCACAATCTGTTCAAAAGGTGAATAAAAGGACACTGCAACCACTGTAGCCTTGGCCCAAGACCTTCTTTCTAACATAAGCATATTACAGATAATGTTTATTCACCTACAATGGTACCTATACACTTCCCAGTCAAGCCACGATACAACAGGTTGGTTGAAAATATTCAACCCCGCCAGCAACAGGCTCGTGTCAACCTTCAACAAGCTAAGCAACACAACTTCTATAGCAAGGAAAGCAACTCACCAAGATTCAGATTCAACAAAATTTTTTCCCTCTCCCCCGAGAAATCAACACAATGGAGACCATTGATTCCTAAGGAGGGAGGATTGATCTAAGTGGATATTGGTGGCCACCCACCTATTACAACTTTATCAAAACAGTTCTTTGGAAATTTACTATTTTTAACAGTTTTTCGGTTCCTAAACTTCCGGGGCCATTTTGAGGGCCTAAACGACACATTTTCACAATCGGTCACCTCAATGATAATCCAAAGGCTTTGATTGAGCCCTCAAAATGAAGCTCCTTTTCAATACCTTTCCAATGAGCTATCATGAACCCCAAACGAAGATCATATGCCAAAGTTACGTCCCCGGGAAGTTGATACACCAAACTACCCAAAGCGGGGTCCACAAAACAGTTGGATTTTCATCTTCTAGGGTTAGGGTTTTGGATTTTATTTATGTTAAAAAGGCCTTTGGAGCCTAATTGTAACAATCATATTCTTACGAATGAGCGTAGCCATCACATCTCTTCTCATAGATAAGTTTCCACCATTCTAGTGAGTCTTTCACTCTGTAATTTTACAGTTCTGTACATTGCACTCATTAATAGAAATTGTGTATTAATATATATATGTGCCTCTTGTTATATACATATGATATATCTCTGTTATATTATTGGATCTCTTGCAATATCTTGGTATATTTCTTTATTATATCTCCACTCTCATTTTGTGCTCAAAATAATCTGGATCAGTAAGGGAATCCCAAAAGGAAGGAAGAATTCATGGTCCTCTAAATGCCACCTTCGTGTGCCTTATCCCCAAAAAACAGTTCCCTTCTTCCTTTGAGGATTATAGACTGATTTCATGCTACAATGTTATCTATAAATTAATATCTAATATTATATCTAGAATATTGAGACCGATGATTAGTGCTTTCATAGGACAAGAACAATTTGGTTTTAGTGCTCCACTTTGTCAAAAAAAAAAATCTTAAGGAAACCATCCTTAAACTGGATCTCTCCAAAGCTTATGACAGAGTAAATTGGAATTTTCTACGTCTGGTCCTTATCCAATTGGGCATGAGTTTGAAAATTGTTAATTGGATAATGGGATGCATTCAAAGTGCTTCATTTGCCGTCCTTATCAATGAAGATTCATCCCGTTTCTTCAAAGCATCCAAAGGAATTCGTCAGGTATGTCCCCTTTCTCCTTTTCTGTTTTTGATTGTCGCAGAAGCACTAAGTAAACTGAGAAAGGAGGTTAGTTTTGATGGCCTCTTGAAAGGAATTGCAGTCTCTGGATCTGATTCAGTAACACATTTGTTATTCGTGGATGACATCTTTTGAATCTTGTTTGGTTCTTAGATGAATATGAATTCCTTTAAAAATATTTTAAACCTCTATTGCAATGCTACTAGAATGAAAGTAAATATGGAAAAATCCTGTTTAATTCTTAATCATAGTGCAAAAGCGGAATAATCCTCTTTTTCCAACACCTTCCTAGCCCAAAGGAAACCTCTTTCTAAAGGACTCAAGTATATGGGTTTCAACTTAAAACTAGAAAATTACAAGAAATAAGACTGGAGTTGGTTCATCAGAAAAGTTGAGGCCAAAATAGCCATGTTGGTCAATAAACTCCTTTCCAGAGGAGGAAGTGTTGGCCCTTGACCAGGTTTTGTTGATATCTGGTCAAGTTTGACCAAATTTTGGACTTCGACAGCTCGTCGAAGGAGGAGCGCAAGACAAAGAAAAGATCATGGGATCTCAACCCCTTTTTGGGTCCTTTTTGGGATGTGGGAATATGTAACGGGAATGGGATGTCGGCCCATGGATTTATCCATGTTTAGGCCTATTTTGTATGTATAAATAGATGTATAGGAAATGTAAAAGAAAGAAGAGAATTAAGGCATCTATGTGATGTTAGTATGCAAGTAGGCTAAGTGCCAAGAGTTGGATCTGTGTGATCAAGAATTGTAAGGCTTTGTGCATACTGTGTGAGACTTGCAGACTTAAGTGCAAGTCATTATAGCAAGATTGTGGAAGGCTTAGTGCTAGAATGCAAGGAAGAAGGATCTAGCGAACTGCACAGATCTTTTTTCCTATGTGAAATAAGGTTTTTGAGGCTCTATGCTTGTAACTGATTGATTGAAGACAATAAGAAGAAGAGTCTGTGGACGTAGCCCCAGGGTGGGGGTGAACCACGTAAACACTGTGTTGTTATGCTTTGTGCTTGTCGTAATTTGTTTATGAATCTCTTGCTAAGTGCTTTAATAGAGATAGATAAATCTGTTCATGCTTTGTGCTAATGATTTGAAAGAATGTTAGATCTAACTTCCATGAATGTGCTTAGTGCTTGCTTCTGCTAGATCTTATCCATCTGTTTGTGCTAAGTACTTAACTACCTTAGATCAATGTGAATGCTGTGAAGTTCTGTTTTATCAACGAAGTAGATATTGATTTCATATTGAGGATATGACAGTGCTAAGTTATCTATTAAGTATCATAATCACAGATCCGTGTCCCAACTAAGGTTGCAGACACCTGAGTCTCACAACCACCCTTGTCTCTACCTTGGGTGAGATTTCATCTGCTTTGTAGGTGTTGCCGAAAGGGCCGGTAGTTAGGGTTTTGTTGGTGCGTTGTTGTAGCATTGAACCTTGGGTCTGCTCCTGTGCCAACAAGAAGACTAGTGCTAATTAAAGTAGTGTTAGAAGGATTTCTCATATACTGGAACTCCATAGATGCAATACCTAAAGGAGTCTTATATCACATTCGTTGTATAAGCTTTCAATTTTTATGGGCGGGACAAAAATCTCCTGGAGGTACTCATCTGGCCAATTGGAAATCAATCACTGCCCCTAAAGAAATGGGTGGATGGGGTTTAAAGAGCATTCATATTTTTTCTCGAGCCCTATAGAGAAGGGATATCTTGAGACTAACCCTCGAGAACTCTATTTGGGTAAGAGTTATGAACTCCAAATATTTTCCCAAGCTATCTGTTTCTGAATGGTTTCGAGAGCCTACAAAATCTTCCAAAATCTTTATTGTGTGGAAAGATCTTGTGGAATCCTTACCCCTAGTTGGAAATTGGACTGCACGACGTATGGGAAATGGGGAAAAGGTAAGATTGGGTGAAGATCCATGGTTGGCAGTGGGAAACAACTATAAATTTTCTCTCCCCCTCCTCCAACTACTCAAGGAAAAAAACCTTCAGTTCCTAGTGATTAAACACTGGCTTTCCCCAGATCTGAAGGCGTTTGGGATGGAAGAATGTAGATTCTCTTGATCTCCCCGAACCTATGCGAGACGAGTGGAAATCATACATCTCCCTCTTATGAAATGTTTTTATCACCCTGGACAAAAACTATGAAGACTCTCTATGTTGGTAAAAAAATACACAGAATGGGTCCTACTCGGTCAAATTGGGCTACAAATCCTGGTTAGAAGATAACATTGTGACCCCTAGGAAATGGTGGTGGAAGCCCTTTTGGAAACTCAAAGCTCCTCCTAGAACAACAACAAATTGTTGACCTGGGATAATTTCCTTAGAAGAGGATGGTGTGGACCCAACAAATGTCCTCTTTGCAAAGAAAATCAAGAAACTATTACCCATCTTTTTTGTCTCCTGTCCCTATGCAGGAAAGGTTGCGCAACTAATAAAAGAACAACTAAAATCTAAGGCCAATTGGAACCAAGGCTCTGTCGAAGAATGTTTCAGATCTTGGATCCAAGACAAAGCAGTTTCCTTGTATGCAAACCTCCATGGTATCATGATATCGAACATCTGGTGGGCCCAAAACAACTTTGTTTTTAAAGATAATTATATTCCTCCATAGGTCTCTGTGGAAATCTCGCTCAGTCAGGCATAAGAGTTCAAGGAAGAATTAAAGGAAAGTAAGTATCAGATAGTAATTCCTCCTCCCATTAATTAAACCATCCCTTGGGGATACTTCGACGAGGCTAGTCAAGGATACCCTCCTTCATGCAAAGTGGGGGTGGTTCTTTTTATCAGTCAGAACCACTTTAATCACATCAGATATGCGCAAGGGGGAGGAACAAATAACAAATAGGAACTTATAACACTTTGGACCCTTTTGGAAACTGCAAAGGAAAAAAAGTTGTCAAAGCTTCAAGTTTTTGGTGACTCCAAGTTGGTGATCGATTGGGTGAAGGGAAACAATAATATTCAAAATCCTAGGTTGGCCTCTTTGCTAAGATACATTAATCTTACTTACAGATATTTTGAATGTCCCTTCCAACACATTTTCAGGGAACTTAATACAATGTCAGGTGAACTCTCAAAGGAATCTTTGCAACTGTAGAAAGGAGCCTTCAATTTTTATGAGTTATTTGAAGGAACCAAAACCAAAGCTATGGAGTTTCATCTTTGAAGAAGTTTTTCTTTTCTGGACATGTAGGGTTGTATATGTTTTTGAGTAAGTTTGAACAAGTTGTAGAAGTTTTTGAAAAATCCTGTAAAGGCTTGTTTTGAAGTAGATTAGATGTATAGGATGTATAGTTCCTAAAGAAAGCCTACATATAATTTACATTTTTTTATAATTGTAGAGAACACATTGTTATTGTGCAAGACTATTTTTTCAAAATTTATAGTGTTAATTTTATATTTTAAAAAAATTACGAAAGTCATTATATCCTTGAAATTACAAGGCCATGAGCTAGTGTAGGGTATGAGGGTCTTAACCTAATCAAACGATTTTTTATTTTTTTATTTTTATTTTTAGATTGTAGATCTTAGTTTGTACTAGTGCAGTGTATAACTTTTTCTAAAAATTATTAAGGCAATAAAAGTTTTAGTAGGAATACAAGATGTATGTATTTTAAGATTTTGACACATGTTAAGAAAAATATATATTAAAAATAATAGACAATAATTTTTTTTTTTCAAAAATTATAAGAATAATAGAATAATCTACTTTTAAGGTCACGATCAAGCGAGACACCAAATTGGTGTATGAGAGCCTGAAAAATAGAGATATTGAGAGCCATTGAAAAAAAAGGAGGGTTTGATGTATTTGCAGCCCAAACCACCAGGTTTTTCATTTCAAACATAAATACAAAATAATCAAATCAACAAACAAGTATGTTAAAGTTGTCAATCCCACCAAAACAAATTAAATCAAAATAATGTGCATACATTCTAGAGAGTGTGCACATTCCTATTACGCACACACGCTATTGTGACTAAACTTACACAAGGAATGTGTCCAAAGGTATAACAAGAATGTGCTCTATCCTTATTGAACCTTATCGAGCTTAAGTGTGTGTGTGTGTGTGTATGATATAAAAACAAAAAATGCACGAAGCCCTACCTCAAACTCTCTAAAAATTTCTCTCTTGTCTATAGGTTTCCCAACATCTTCTACAAAAAAACCTAGTTGCATACAATTTTAATGATTTTTGTGTGATTGGAAGGTGAATATTTTTCTATTTCTTGTTGCCAATCCTTATGAACATGGGGAAAAAATGTAATCGATCAAGAAATTATTTGAGGAAAGAGTAACCCATTGAACATGTCAATGGAGGAAGAGAAAATCCAAGGTCAGGTATGGAAGAACATAGTCTTTCAGCATAGGCCAATCCAAATTCTATCACAATAGATGCCACTATTGTTTCTCCTTCATCACCACAAGAATAGTGCATGATTTTAGTAGAGGCCAATCCAATTTTTACCTATAGTGAACCTCCAATGATCATTTCATCAAGACAAGTTGTTGTGGATGAGAAGATGATGATGGATTTGCTTGCAACTAATTGTACTATGGATGAAATTAGAGAGGAAACTAGTGCAAAACCTTCTAGTGAAGAAGTTTATGTGGTGCAACCTCTTATTCAACAGTTAGACAATCCTGATGATTTTTGAGAGGTATGAATGAATTGGAATCTAATTTTGATTGTTTAGATACATTCTCCTCTGAATCAAACTTCCAACAACTATATTCATTCCTCATTTTGAATTGTCAACTAAAAGTTGCATCCTCCGAAGTTTGCATTTTATACTCATTTGTGATGTATTTTTACTGATGCAATTTATTTGAGAGGCAAATTTCTACCATTTATAGAATAAAATCAGTTGGGAATCAAAGAAACTTTTATATTGGGTGTAGATAGGATTTATGATTTTGAATACAGATCAACTCTTGTATTTGGAATCTGATACACCAGTCAATTTTTGTATAAATATGGAATTGACGACTTTGTGCTTTTACACTTTCTCCATACTTAGAATTTTTAGCCAAAATTAGATATCTCTCAACAAAAGTGAAACTAGAAAAAACTCCCTCACTACAAAGTTGTCCAAAATGATGTGTAGGTAAAATGTCAACTAAATAAAATTTTATGGATTGGTGATCTGAGGTCCCTTTTTCTCCTTTGAAGTTTTTAAAAATCCACAAAATGCACCCAATAATATTGGATTTTGCATTGTTTGAGTATCCTCACACCAACCCCTTTTGAATTTTACCAAGATCCCAAATGGGCATCTCCATACCTTCTTTTTGAGCTATTTTTCACAATTTCACCTTTCATTGGGTCTCAATTTCTGAGCACGACCTAGATCTTTAAAATCCATTAATTCATGTTTTTCAAAAAATTCAAGTACAATTATCCCAAGGCCCTCACTGGAAATATTGTATCCCTCATCACCATGGACATACGCCTAAAATTTCATTTAATTTTGAGTTGAAACGCTCGTATATGGCCAAAACAAGTTTTTGGCTCCATACTTTTTTTTTTGTAAATTGTCTATTTTTGATAACGTGGAAACTTGGATGACATGGCATGGCATGTGGCTACTGATGTCCATGTGTCATACCCTAATTCAGCCATGTCATCATCCTCATTTAACTCCATCAGCGATCCAAATATTTTTCTTATCGGTAGTCGGAAAATTCCTTTTCATCAACGATCAATAGTTTTCTTTGCACTATGTTTCGTTTCCACTTCGTTGAATTTCATCGATCTCTAAAACGATTAGAAATTTATGCCCAAAATTGTGTTGAATTTGGACCATTGATCTCAAGATCAAAGTGATATCAACCATCGATTCACCATACTTTGTCAAATTTGCAGATGAATCTCAACCATCAATCGCAAAATCGAATGCGATCTAGGCCATCGATTTCCCTAACTTCTCCAAAATCTATTGTTGATAACAAAGTTACCAAGTTAACAAGAACTCTCTAGAGTTTTCATTTTTTTGAGGTCGTATTTAGTGGTTGTTTTTACCCTTGTTTCAAAAAGTGGTGTTAGCGGGTGCACCTGTGTTTTTGGAGGTGATTAAAATTGTGTCTTGTTTGAAATCATAGTCTTGACATTGTGGACATAACCCTCAAATTGACTCTCGAATCGAAAAGTGGTGCTACGAGTAGCACCACTTTTTTTTTTGAGTTAAAACTATGACCTAATTAAAACCATGGCCTTGACCACTAACACCACTGCAAATAAAACACTGAAAATCAACTCCTAAATCTAAAAGTGTTATTACTTGATAATTTATTTATTTATTAATTTTATTTTTCTTAATAATTTACATTAAGAAAATAATTAAATTGAAAGAAAAAAATCCCTAAACAAATTTTTTTTTTAAACAATTCTTTTTTTAAAAGAAAGATAGATAAATTTTGTTGAAAAAAATGAAAGTCACAATTTTTAAATAAAAAAATTAAAAGCTAAATTAAAAAAAATGACTCTTAAAACAGTAAATTGAAAAAAAAAATATTGAAAAAAATGTGAAAATACAATTTTTTTATTAAAAAAAATAAAAAACAACCCAAAGTAAAAATTAAAACAAAAAATTAAATTAAAAAAATTAAAACCAAAAAATAAATAAATAAACATAAACATTATTTTTTTTTTATTAAAAATATTTTTTTTTTCCTTAGAAAAAAAGCGTAATTTTTATGCCTTGGGAGGGACAAAATTACATTTTGTAGGTGCTTCTAGAGCACGACACACTATGAAAGTGTGTGCTCTCACTGGAGATAGGTAGACTATTGAAAGCCTTTTCTTCAAATCTATTCCAGGAGATAAAAAGAAAAAAGAAAAGAAAAACCATCCATAGCTAGATGTATTGTCTTCTGGTTATGAGCGTCATATATATACAAGAGAAAATCACCAGTGTTGTCATTTTTTCTGTCTTTCTTCAAAAATTGGAGAAATTTTGAAGCCTTTAATGGTGTCGGTAAACCTATGCTGATCGATTGAGCGGAACTACAATCCATTAAATAGGATCGACTAATTGATAGGGTGATTAGTGAGTTCAAAAAGTTGAGAGTTCTTGTTCTTCTATAAAAGGCCTATGGAAGAAAGCATTTGTATCTTCTCCTTTATTTTCTGTAATGTGCCATTGTCCTTGTAAGAGCTATAGGCCTTCCTTTGACAGTGCGTCTATTGTCATGTTTCTGTCCCTGTATACATGTGAGATACTCACAATGTTAAAAGTGTCCAGAAGTCTGTGAATTTCCTCCAGAATTGGAAATAACAGAATGTTATGGCATGAATGTTTTTTATTTGTCCAATTTATTACATTCATGGAGTCTCCAAAAATTTGTAGGTGAGGTATATTCTTTTCTTTTGCAAAAAGAAGTAGGAGCTTTAGTGATAACAATTCTACAAAATTATTTGTTCCCCTCCCAAGTCCCATTTTTAAGTGAAAAAAATGATTTTTTGATAGGTGTAGGCTAGCTCCTCCTCCACAGACTGAGTTCTGTGTAGCACCGTCAAAATAAGCCCAAGGTTTTGAGGTGTCTATGAACTCTTGGGGTCTGGCCCTTGAGGTTTTTTTGAGAGTATTCTGAGGAAAGTGAACAATTATTGCTAGACTTTGTGCTACAAGATATTTTGGGAGGGTGGTGTTTTCCTTGAATATTTCTGAGTTTCTTGCTAGCCAAATTCCCTAGCTTATTAGAAGGGGGAGTGCTTTGAAGGTTCTATTTCCTGGGTTCTTTGACTAGGATATCCAGGCTGTTTCTACGGAGTTTCCTATACAGGATACAAATTTTTTTAGTCTTCTTGTGGTTTCATCCCATACTTTAACTGTGTAGGGACAGGTGAGAAGTAAATGAGGGGATGTTTCATTTGCATTTTTGCAGAGTGTGCATCTTCCCGTGCCTTCTATTTTTCATTTGTTCAAATTTTCCCAAGTTGGAATTCGATTGTTTAGAGATGCCCACATGAAGATTTTTTCTTTTTGTGGGAACTTTTGCTTCCATAGGATTTTCCACCACCATTTGGGAAGAAGATGTAAAGGGAGGTTTAAGGCTATATATCCTGCTTTTGGGGTGTATATGCCCGTTGAATTTTTCTGCCAAACTAGTTCGTCCTTTCTGTTGGTTAATATAATGTGGCTTATTTTGAGTTCATATGTATAGTTTTTCATAGACGCTGCTTGCGGCCCAACGAAACCGAGGAGGTTTTCTTTTTTCCATCCTTGATTCCAAAAGGTTGTGGTTGGGGTTTTGGCTAAATGTGAGAGATAGAAAATACCTT
Source organism: Picea engelmannii (assembly GCA_009831015.1). NCBI lineage: Eukaryota > Viridiplantae > Streptophyta > Pinopsida > Pinales > Pinaceae > Picea > Picea engelmannii. The sequence goes on from ML783836.1 coordinate 450,743, forward strand.
GTTTGTGGAGTTGATCAGTAACGTCTTTTGGCAGAATGTGGGAGGTGCCACTTCCTGGCCAGGGATCAATCCCTATTCTGAGGTGATTGCCTTTTCCCACCTTCCATGCCAGGCTATCACCAACCAATAAAAATGAAGAGATCATTGCTTTCCAAATGATTGAGCCAGGTGAAGGAGCATTTTCTGGTATTCTGATCCAGTCTTCAATTGAGTTTGGGGTGATATATTTTTGAACTATAACATGAGTCCACATGTTGGTGTCTGAGATGAGTCTCCAACAGGCTTTTGCTGCTAGGGATTTTGAGAAAAGGAAGATATTTTTGAGCCCCCATCCTCCTAGTTCTTTTGGAAAGGCTACGTTGTCCCATTTTGACCAAGGTTGTGTGTAATTTTCTCCAGAACCTGACCAGATAAATAGTGCACAAATTTTCTTGAGCTTTTCCAGTATTCCTTTTGGGATCCAAGCTAACGAAATCCAATAAACTGGGATGGCTTCTAGAACAGATTTTGTTAGAGTGAGTCTGCCTGCTCTTAATAACCATCTGAAGCTCCAACTGTTTAGTCTTTTTTCTACTTTTGCTATCAGCCATTTCCAATATTATTTTTTGTAGCTATTTGGTTTTAGTTGAAAACCCATATATTTTAATCCTTGTGAGATATCTTGCAAAGTGAAAGGGAAGAGTCTTTGATAAAATTCATTTTCTTCTTCATCTAATTTAGAAGTGGATATTGTATATTTTTTTCTCATTTATTATCATACCTATGGCTAAGTGAAAAGTATCTAGGATGTCTGCCAACGTTTCAACATATCCTATTTTCCCATTGCAAAAGATGAGAATATCGTCCACACATAGAAGGTGGGTGATTTTCATTGCTGATGAAATTGATATACCTTGAAAGGTCCTTGCTCTGGTTGTTGCCTCAAGGGATTTACTTCGGCCTTCTTCTACCAAGAGGAAGAGCAGAGGTGACAGAGGATAGCCTTGTCTCAGTCCTCTTTCTGACTTGAAGAATGGAGAGGTTGCCCCATTGATGAGTACTATGAAGGAAACTGACATGAAAGCCTATGTGGGTGAGCAGAAGACGAATGTAAGTCCAATTTACCCTGCCAAAAGCCTTTGAGAGGTCAATCTTCAGAATTTCTCCGTTTGATCTTGTGCTCTTTAGGCTATGTAGGCCTTCTTGTGCAATCCCTACTACCTCATGAATTTGTCTTCCTTCGAGAAAACCAAATTGTTCCATTGAGATGGCTTTTGAAAGTAGGGGTTTTAATCTTCAAGCTATAAGTTTGGTGATGATTTTGTAGATACAATTGCAGAGAGAAATAGGCCTGTAGTCATAAAAGGTCTGCAGATCGTTTACCTTTGGTATGAGGGATATAAAAGTGGATTTGAAAAGTCCATGGATTCTTCCATTTGTTCTTGATTCTTCAATCACCTTTAGTAGATCCTTATTGAGCAGATCATAGAAACCCCCGAAAAATTCGATTGTCCACCCATCAGGGCCTCAACTTTTGTCTCTCTGAAAACTTTGTAGGGTTTCATATAATTCTTTTGTGTGACTTCAATGTACAAGTCTTGGTTCCCTTGGTCAGTTACAAAACTTGGGAGGTATAAGGCCACCTTTATGATTTCTGCAATATTTGTGTTCTTGTCAGCTTTAAAAAGGGTCTGAAAATGGTTTTTTCCTAGATTTTCTAATTGATCGAAAGTTGTGCATGGTCTTCCTTCCTGATCCTTTAGATTCCATATTGTGTTTCCTACTTTCCTTCGTTTTGCATATGCTTGGAAAATTTTTGTGTTTTCATCCCCTTTTTCCAGCCAAGTGGCTCTGCCCTTCAATCTCCAGGAATTCTCTTGTTCCAATAGCACGATTCTTCTTCTTGATTCTAGCGTTTTTAGGGTTTCCCGAGCGTTGTCTGAGAGAAAGGCTGTCTCAGGGGCTTCTTGCAAAAGTTTGAGTTTTTCCTCAACTTTTTGTAATTCCTGTTCTTCTGAGGTCTGTTTTGTTTTTGCGCAAGGGATGACTAATTTCTTTAATGTTTTGAGATTTTTCACAAACTGGATGCTTGTAGGTGTTTTCTCTGTTTTTCTGATGGGAGTCCAGTTTGTCCTAATAAGTTGTTGGAATCTTTCATCTTTTATCCAGGAGGGGTTGAATTTGAAAGGGGTTGCTGGCTTGTTGGGGGATCCTTCCAGATCGAGCCAAAAAGGTGTGTGATCTGATTCTCCCCCACTTCCAATCCATTGATGAATTTGAAATGGGAGCGATGCAATAGACTCAAAGATCAAAAAGCGATCTAGTCTTTTTGCTACTCTGGCTTCGCCTGTCCTCGTGTTTCTCCAGGTGGGTATCAATTTTGGTGGAGCCACATCAATTAATCCTTTTGAGGCTATCAAATGTTTGAAAAATGTAGTTTGACTATCTGGGTGGGCCTTTGGACCCCAACTTTCTGCTTCTCCCAGAGAGAAGTTTAGGTCGCCTCCCAAGATTAATAGTTATCTATTCAAAAGATTTTTTGAGAGCAAGTTGTCCCATAAAGTATTTCGTTCTGAGTGTGGTCCATAGAAGTTAATTAGAGTGAAGCTTTTTTCCAATCCTTCCAAAAGGAAATCTACTCCCAGGATTGAGTCCATTTCCCATGAGTTTTGGAGTTTTTCTTTTTTAGTTCGCCATCTGAGAATTAGGCCCCCCGATCTGCCTTTTGGACTTTGGCCCAGGAAAGCCCATCCTGGGAGCAGGGTGGTGAGAAAATTTGTCGCAACTTCTTCATTTGAGAGAGTTTATTGTAGGAAGATAAAGTCTGGTTGGGTTTTTAGGACCAACCTTTTTAGTCAAGTTTTTTGGGGGAACTTGCCAAACCCCTGTAATTGTAGGTGAGCAATTTCATAAGGGAACCCTGCCAAGGGTTTTCACTGCTCTAAGAACCCCAATGATTGATTTTTGTCAGCCAGAGGTAATATCAACCAAATCTCTAGATTGAGCTTTGTACAGGTGGGAGTTTCTTCCACACCCCTTTTTTGTTTTATGGATCTCAGGGTTTGGTCCCAAGCCCTTGTGTTATGAAATGGGTATGGAGACAGTCCTATTGTGGAGTTGGTATATGATAATAGAGTCTTCTAATTATTCAGAGGAGGAGTCCTCAGATGGAGGGTGGAGGAGAGTGTTGTTCTCTTGTTCTGGTAGGGGTAAGGAGGGGAGGAGGGGAGGAGAGGGGTGGGGTAAATGGAGGAGGGGACAAGGGGGAGAGGGGAGCATGGGGGAAAGACCTATATTCAACATAGTAAAGTTAAATTCTTTTGAAAAAACAAAAGCTGGGTGGGAGATAGAGATGTGCATACCCAGAAAGTTGTCGACTAGGAAGTGAGGGATGGCCTCTGAGCCTGCTTCTGATGCATGTTTCTCCCTGTCAACAGGAACTAGAGCCATTCCAATTCCTTCTTGTAGGGGAGGAACTTCTACTTCTTCAATCCTTGATGCTTCTTGTTCATTTGTGTTGCCTCCTATGGACGATTCTATAGTGGGAGAGCTGGTGTCTTTAGATATTGGCATCACATTGCTCCTCCAATTTTCTACAAATGGCCGACGATTTATGTGTCCTCTCGAGCTATATTTGCAATCTTTGATGATATGACCATATTCATGACATCTTCTAAAATGGAAGGGGGTTCCTTCGTAATCGCGGATTTGTACCCTGGATCTCCTCAGATTTGTTAGGTTTAGGAATTCTTTTAATCCTTCTCTTACATTTAGTAGGACTAGAATCCTTGCTACCGCCATTTCCCCTGTATCAAGAAAAATTATATCTGCAGTTATGAATTCTCCCAGATGATTCCCAATGGCTTGGAAGCATTTATCATTCCATATATGGGGGGGGAGTCCCGATAGTCTAACCCAAATGGGGATGGAGTTCAATCTCTCATTGTCCGCGTCGAAGATAGGGTTCCAAAGCTTTAGGAGGATAGGGGAGGAGTCTATGGACCAATTTTGTTTTAGGACCGAATAAGCTTGGGATTTTTCAGCGAAAGTAAGCATAAACCAACCTCTGGAAAGACGATTGATTTTTGGTGGCGGATTATAGAGTTGATTCCAGTTTAAATATGCCCACATTTTTAGCGATTGTTTGCTAAATTGGCATCCGTAAGCTTTCCCAACGATGGTTTTTTCCACCATTTTTGCCACTCCTTCTAGGGTTAGTTCGTCCCCCAGAGTGAAGTTTTGATTTTTGGAGGAGGACCCTACGCATTTTTTGCATTTCTGGTGTCTTGTTTCGTCGGCTCCCTTTTGAGGGAGAGTGTTGTAACTATGCTCCATTTTTTGTTTCCCCTCCAAAGACATTGACCCACTCACTGGAATTTGACGGCTGGAGGTTTGCTGAGATAAACCCTTTGTCTACTGCTAGAGAGTGGTCCTGAAAGTAGAAATTTTCTTCGAAAGGGTGGGGGTGGTTCGGAATCGTGCCTTGCCAGTTTGCGGTAGTTTGATTGTGGGGGGGAGGACTCGGTCTTTGAATAGGTGGAGAGAAAAGACTTTGTTCAAGTGTGGGGGAAAGGGGAAGGCTTGGGATCACAGGGTTTGGGGAGGACCAGGAGAATATTGAGGGGGGGTGTGGGGAAGACTGTGAAGAGGAGGGGAGAAGGAACTATGGCAGGGAAGGCGGAAGGGTGAAGATTCGCGAAAAGGGAAGGATTGTGTCACATACCCACTACAGCATAATAAATTTTTCGCCTTTTCTCGAGGGACAAAATCCTCGAAATCCTACAGGGCTTAGCACAGACTAGCTCTTCCCTTTTTCCACCTCCATGTGATCGTTGATAATGATCATAGGCCAAACAACTAGGCTCCTTTTCACATTTCGCGACTCAGCGATATAAGCGAGTCGAGTCTTTCGACTCTGCAAACCCTAAAATGTTGAAATGCTGAAGAGGCTTCGATCAACAATTAGCCCCCGGGGCTATGATTTGGTCCATATGAATACTTCTCATAAGACCATAGTCTTATTCCCTTCGGGACTTGTCAATACGAGAGCCCGACCTCTTGTCAATAGGACTCCCAAATTCCCGATTTTCGATTTCCCGAAATGGCCTTTGTCACATTAGCCCTCCTGGATATGCCTTGATCCAGGTGACCATTCCTCATAAGACCTCCGTCCTATTTCTTTCGAGATTTATGAATACGAGAGCCCGACCTCTTGTTAACGAGACTCCTGAATTCCCGATTTACGAAATCCCGATGGACTCTTCCTTTCGGGACTCTCCTGAAATCCTGGATTGTTGTCACGTGTCCTCCCTCAGATGGACGATCCTCGTTGTTTCACAATTTCACGACTTGTGACCCCCAGTGACACAAATCCTCTCTCAACTCGAATCCCCAGTATCTGAAATACCGATGGACTCTCAATCTCCACCACGTGTCCTCCACGGATGGATGGTCCAGATTGTTTCGGGACTTCCACCATGGAGTGTCCCGATCTCTTGTCCTCGAGACCTCCAAAATCCTGAAGTCTAAATCCCCAAAATGGGTGATCTCGCAGCGCGTGTCCTCCCTTAATCGGACGATCTAGATATATTTTGGGACTTCCACCATGGAGTGTCCTGATCTCTTGTCCTCGAGACCTCCAAAATCCCGAAGTCTGAAATCCCGATATGGGTGATCTCGCGACACGTGTACTCCCTTAATCAGACGGTCCAAATCTATTTCGGGACTTCCACCATGGAGTGTCCCTATCTCTTGTCAATGAGACCTCCAAAATCCCAAAGTCTGAAATCCCGAGATGGGTGATCTCGCGACATGTGTACTCCCTTAATCGGATGGTCCAGATCTATTTCGGGACTTCAACCATGGAGTGTCCCGATCTCTTGCCAACGAGACCTTCGAAATCCTGAAGTCCGAGATCTCGAGATGGGTGATCTCACGATGCGTGTACTCCCTTAATCGGATGGTCTAGATCTATTTCGGGACTTCCACCATGGAGTGTCCCGATTTCTTGTCAACGAGACCTCCAAAATCTCGAAGTTCGAGATCTCAAGATGGGTGATCTCGTGACACATGTCCTCCTCCCGGATGGACGGCTCAGATCTGTTTTGGGACTTTCATTTTGAAGTTTCCCGACCTCTTGTCATTAGGACTTCCGAAATCTCGAAGTCCGAAATCCCGATACCAACTCCTCTTTCAGGACTTTCGCCTCTATTCACGAGGGATTAAACCTCATGCATCTCCTGACAGATCCAATGGCTGTCGGGTTTTCTAACTAAGAGCTGATGGTTCAGATCTGTCCTGCGCTGTGCACTCTCCCGCTGCTCTCTGGACATGGAAAAACCAACGGTCCAGATACTTCCACAGACCTTGGGGATCTACGATCTTGATTTCTTCGCTACTCACGAAGATAAAGGAAAAGGGTTAAGGCATTTAACGCCCTCGTTTCTTCCTCCAATCTAACGGTTGTGAATGACCGCAAATCCTCTGACAGGATCTCATCCGTCGATCGATACTTATCCCTACGCTGCCATTTCGGGATTTCAAGAGGATCATTCTTCCTCGTACAGGGTTACTAAGACCTGCGCCTTCAAATCCTTTTTCAGGTTCTTGGTAAGCTTTCCAAGAAGGGTTTCTCTATGGGGAGATCTATCCAGGGTATTACCTGAGATGGATAAGGGCATAGATTTCCTGAAAGCAGACTTGAAGTCCCAATTTAATTCAATATACATATATATAAATCTATTTATAAATATAAGCCATACGTGGTCCTTCTAGTAAAAGTATGCAACCACTATTTCTGAATCAAAACATCACACATGCATTCTTATACTCAAACCATTCATAAATTGCACAAACTATGAGCATACATGTCAACATATAAATTTCAAGATGCATGATGTAAAACACTTATCAGAAATAACACCAGGTGTGATTGCAACTGTTGAGAGGGGTGCTCGTTTCCACCCAACCGTAGGCTCAGCGACTCCCAATGGATTTACCACTAGCCACCCCTGAGCTGAGACCATGATGCTGTGAGACTGTGTCTCTGTTTTCCAGTGACCGAGAACAAAGGTTACTCTCCTTCTTCTCCACTATCACTCACTCTGTATTTTTTTCCAGAATTCTCGTCTTCCTCTTTCCCTCGCGTCTGCCCCCTGATCCCACACTCTTCCTGCCTTTTCTCCTTTCGGCGTGGTTTCTTGTGGCACGATATTCCTCGCAGTGGTTAGGTATGAGGACTCTACATATGGGCAGTTCACCCCCATCCCTCATTACTCGTGAGGAGCCATTTACCTACCAACTTGGCGAGTCATTTAATTCAGGGCCAGTGAGCCGCTCTTGGTTCTCCGGGCCAGTGAAGTCCAAATACGGTATTGGTTTCGATGGAAGTTAACGCCACCATTCCAGGTGCCTTCCACCAACTTTCTCCAGCCATCGTGGTCTCTATTTCAGGATACCCCCTCTCAGCAGTCCTGCAATATATATTCATAATATTATTCACATTCATCGAACTTTTTCACAAGGTCCATTCACATCACATATTCACATTTCTGAGTTTGCCACAATACTTGGTCAGTATAGTTATTTTTACAGACTGGGGGAAACGAGGTGTTACAATTCCCTCCCCCTTAAAGGAACATTGTCCTTGATGTTCTATCTATCAACTTGACATGCATGTACAGATGTAAACAAAATCGGATATGCTCGTTTCATGGCATCCTCCATTTCCCATGTAGCCTGAT
>ML783836.1:469398-484753 GCA_009831015.1 Picea engelmannii
CCATTGTATCTTTTCTGTTCTTTTCTGAATATCTGTTTACAGTAGACATTGTACAAGGTTAGAATTTACACTTGGATCACTCAAAAGTAAATTAGAGGGTTCATACACAATAATAATTTTAGAAAGGTGGGTTGGGATTAACACATGTGAATAATTCCCCCTTAGGCCCCCTTTTAGACCCTTGCCTCTCTTTTGGAAACTTATTCCCCCCATTAATTTTTCTATGTCCATTTGCAACCGGTGTTCTGTGCGTCCCCCCTTGAGGCACCCACCTCTTGGATGGGATCCCGCTCGTGACCCATTTCTTAGGCCGAAAATCTAAATGCCACACTTTGACCGAGGTACCCAGTGACCAAATTTTAGGACATCTATCCAGGTGGAAATTGTGGGCTGCAATTGCACCTTGATTGGATTTTGTGTGGCTATTGGGAAATATCATCAGTTCTTTCAGGATATACACCCTCTGCCCCTCATTATAACTTATTACTTCATTCTTCACTAGTTCCTCTTCCGGTGGCTCCAGATCCCACTGTTGAGTGCTATTGGAAGGTCCAGTGTTGTTTGAGAAGAAGGAAATTACGTCTTTTAGGACACGAGAATTTATTTTCTTTGTTCTCCCACGCAGACAAAATCCACCTACCCACATGTATGCTTCTTTATTAATTGATTTATGTATGTTTTTCTTGTAATTACATATGATTGTGAGATATATTGTGGAGGCCCAAGTTATAGAAACTCTCTTGTTCATTAATTTCTCTCATCACCATTTTCACACATCCACTTTGCTAGTCGAACATCATAGGGGACCCACAGAATCCCCGTCGTTCCAGATGCTTGCTAAATCTCCCTCCCATCCTCGGGGGAGTTCCTAGTCTTGCCAACTCATCGGCCATACTTTCCCACACCCCTGTGAGTGCTATTGTCTTGGGATCAACTTTTCCTGGTTCCACTTTGCTTGGGTCCACTTCCTAAGGTCCAACATCCCCACATTCTCCTTTACCCAGAAGCAAGGGGCCAACTTCTTCTCAAGGGGAGAGTACAAACACACCACGAGGGTCAGGTATGGAAAACACTCACACCATGGCTGAGACTAACCCTTCGCCACCACCTCAGATGCCATACTAGGCTTCTCTCAACATACCAGATCTGACTAAACTCACCAATGATCCTATATTGCACAACCCCACATGGCCTGCAATGCCTACCAAACTACCTTCAGACATCCCCAAGTTTGAAGGAAAACTAGGAGATGATCCCGCCAACCATATCACGACCTTCCACTTATGGTGCTCTTCAAACAACATCATGGATGATTCTGTCTGATTAAGGTTATTTCAACGTACACTCACTTGGCCATCAACTAAGTGGTATGTAGAAGAAAAATCTGGATCCCATGTGACCTTTGAATCCTTGGCCAAAGGTTTATTGACCTTATTTCAACTACCAATTCATCATGACAACGGCCTTGAACTACTCTCGAAATTTAAACAAACCTATGCCATGCACATCGTTGACCACATTCATGAATGGCGTCGGTGACGTAGTCTTTGGAAAGCTGAAGCTACTCCACAACAATGTCTCAATTGGTTCCTCAAATCACTTGTTTCCCTCCTTTCCAAAGATGTAGTCGCCACCTTCCCCCAGTCTGAAGAAGAAGCCATTAGCAAGGCCCAACAGTTTGAACTCATTTACTCACAGTCAGGGTACTTGTATATGTTCCTACCAGATGCCTCGAGACCCGTTCCATTCGGCCAGGACAAACTTGGGATGTCTCAATCAACGGATGGATTGAATAGTACCACTACACACCACAATTCACATCCCCAACAAGCACCAATGTATGGAACACCTCAATATCCACCAACATATGGTAGACCCCCTTCTTATAATCCTCCCCCTTATCCACAACCATACCCCTTAACCTTTTCTCCACCCACCAGTGGACCACCGCCAACACCCACAATACACCCCGCATCCTAACCTAATTCCGGTACCCCCTCTACCTCTGCTTACACCCTAAACACTAGTGAAAGTGTCATGCCTTCCTACACATCCTATGGATCATTACCACAGAATAATCCATACTTTCCTTTGCCTCCCCCGCCTAGCCCATTCCTTCCCCACACGGACAACCACATGCTGGGGTTAATTTTGTTCAACCCTTTCCCATTCAACAATATCAAAATTTTGAACAACTGAATACAGTTAATCCATCCCATAAGTCGAACAATGTCAGGAAGAAAGGAAAAAATCGAAACAATAATAATCCCAGACCAAGAGGAAACCAGAACCAACCCCAGCCGAATTACACTGTCGGGGGCAACCAAAACCAAGGGAACCAAAACCCCCAAGGGGGAAATAACAACAAACGCCAAGGGAAGAACAACAACAATATTCAAACAAACTTCCCTTGTGCCCTTTGCGGTGAGTATGGCCATTATACTCACCATTTCCCTCAAATAACAGACTTTAAATGGATGAAAGAATCTGGAAATGGACCACGTTCCCCAGTACTACCTGCCCCCCAACAGGCCCCACAAGAATATGTGCAGCACCCACCCCTAGCCATGTTGCAAAACCCCATACCACATCAAGGGGTGATGAACACCCAACAAGAGATACAACCTACCCCACCACAGGCAGGACCATATCACAACTCAGGCACTTCTGCAGATCGAACTATCCTCCTCACTAGTGAGGAATAAATCCTTCTACAAATGCACGGTCGTTAATACAACACACCCTCTGACCCTACTCCCACTACCTCGGAGGCCACCCCAGTCATGTATGGACCACCTTTGATGATTCTACGCCCTAATACTGAAACACCTCTTCACATCCCTCGCATCCTGTTGCATAGGAATGTCCACAACCCTCAAGCTAGGGCAACCCACAATTATAGTCTGGTCGATGACTTGGCACAATCCCCCGCTGCCATGTCAGTCTTAGAAGTTCTTCAAACCTATCATACTCAATATAAATAATTACTTTCCACCCTGGGGGCAGTTGACCCTGCCGATACTCGACTCATCACATTTGATCTCGACAGTGGAGAACCCCGTCTCCCCGCTCTTGTCGCTTTTCAAGTACCGGTTAAAATCCAGAATATCATAGTCCACCGCTGCATTATCGACGAAGGTGCATCCACTTCCATCATGTCCAAAACTGTATGGCAGAAACTTGGCTTTCCAGAGCTAATAACCTCCGCCATTACCCTGAGGGATTACGACGGACGACCCTCGTCTCTTGAGGGGCTCTTCCAAAATGTCCCTGTTGAACTCGGGGGAAAAACCATCCTAGCTATATCATATGTCATGGGCTGGATTCTTCTCATTTATCTAATGGTTCTATAATCCTTAGAATCCTTAGAAATGGGTCATGGGCTAAGGATTAATGAATAATCAATATAAATGAGAAGACTCCTTAGATATAATCCTTAGAATCCTTAAAAATGGGTCACGGGTTGGATCCTGTCGAAGAGGTGGGTGCCTCAAGGGGGGACGCACAGAACAACCAGACCTCGACTTTCGACCCTTCACAAGTATCTCCCTATCTTATGGTGTTAGGAACACTTGACTTGGAGGATTTAAAGTTCCCTATTTGACAACTTCTATTGTTTGAAGATGTGAGAACCAGATAATGGGGAGTTTTTTGGATGCCTATCCCCGAAATCCTACCTAGACTAAAAAATTTCTTTTGGCACCTTTTGTGGAGGAAAACTTAGTGAGTTTTTAGAATTTTTTTAGATGCGGTTGTTTGAGAGATTGGGGGTGTGAGCCAATCTCGTTAAAATTAAGGGGGATTGGATAGTTTCATCAAGAAAAGGGTGGGGTGTTTCAGAATCCCTTTGGAGGAAACTTACTTCAACCTCCACATTTTGAGATGAAAAACTATGTGAGTGAGTAGTGACTTTTGTGTGTGAACAAGTGAAAGTGTGGCAATATTTTTAATAAATTAGGTGTCACCTTGCTTGTTGGCACCAGGCCGAAGAGGAAAGAAGAACAATCGTGGGAAAGAAAGCATGCAGAAAACTGAAGTAACAACTAGAAGAAGAGTAGCACACATGCATGCAAGAAAGCGTGCACAAAGGAAAGAGAAAACTGGAGGAGGAGAAAAACGATTATGGGAGAAAGACCCAACGTAATAAGGGTTAGGTTTTTTTTAATATTCGGTAAAAGGTTGAAGAGCCCGAAATGTAGAAATATAGATACGAAAGTATCATATAGAGAGTTCGCTAGTAGTTGTTAGCGATTTTCTGTAATGTTCTAAGAGGTACGAACTGATTTTGTAAGCTGTTGAGAAAAGGAGACCCAAGGAGAGGTAGATCTAAGGATTAGACCACAGGCTGTGGAGCCTGGTGCGATCTAGTTCGCCTCGCATAGATCTTACCCAGTTTTGTGGAGAATTGTAAGTGTGAGGCACCGTAAATGCAGAACTATCATAATACAAGAGCCAAGAGACAAATATTTGTGGATGTAGCCCAGGAGGGGGTGAACCACGATAACTCTCATGTAATGTGTTAAATGTATGTGTGGTTCTTCTTTCTTTCATCAATTGATGGTTAAACTTGATTAATGAGTTAATACTTGGTTATGAATCTACTTATAGTTAACTTTAATTAACCTGTGGGATATTCGTAAGCGAATCCAAGGAATAAGTACTCTCCCTTATGGCTCATGATATCTAACCCTATTCGAGAAACCCCTATCCCATACTCTATCCTAGGCTGTAAACACTTGAGTCTTACATCCACCCATTTAAAACTATCTCGGGTGAGACTGCACAACGCTTTCTGGCATTTTGTTGCCTTCTGGTTTACCAGGAGGGCTGATAGTTTTAGAGGATTTGTTGGAACACCGAATGACATGAACCTTGGGTCAAAAATTCAAAAAACCCCTGAAGGGAAGTGAGTAACCAACAAATGGTTCCGTTGCCATGTTAGGAGGAACAAGAAAGGACCGAGTAAATGAGATGGAATGAATAAATAACTGAAGGAAGAGCAATGAACCGTTAAAAGGGGATGATGAGACCTTGGAACCCCACGAGAGAAGAAATCGAGGGTTGGTTGAGAACCAAAGAGCTAGAGTTTTCACAAAAAGACAATAAAAACCCCAGGATCACACCGCGTAAATACCTGGATAAATACATATATACAGATCTACACGAAGTTTTTTTCTGTGATTTTCTGCATCTACTACAAGAGTGGATCTTAAGTTTAAAGGATGCCCATGCAATGAACCAGATTCGACAACTATATTGGAATCTAGTACAGATCCAACAACTGCAGTAGGAGAACAACAAATTCACCCACACAGTCGAATTTTGGCTTGATAGTATTGTAGCAGGCTTTATCACAGAATTCACGGTAGACATAGCAAAGTCATACAACATAGTCGAGCAAGAGTTCCTATGAGGACCTAGAGGAAGATACATCCGATCACTATATACTTCTATCAAGATACTGCTATATAAAAAAGGTGTGATGACAATAGAATCATACAACTAGACTTCCCTGCGTGCATGGGGGAAGGGGGGAAGCACTGGCAGAGAAAGGAGGAATGGAAGGAGGGAAGGATACAAAGAAGAAGGAGGAGGAACTCTTGGACCCGATCTTGATGGATGACGACCAACTCAAGTGGATCTTGGCATCATCAGGAACGACGTGTAGTGGAACACCCTACCAACATAAGGTGAATAGCAAGAAGAGAGCCGTAGCCGAGAGGGAGGGCTTGGCCAACGATGAGGAAGAGGTAGAGGATCTCCAGGCCGTGGAGCAAATTGAGGAAATCCTACGTGTCACATATGAGAGGAAAATAAGAGGCCCAAGAACAGGAGGAGAAGAAAACCATCCCTTCAATATTAATGTCAGTGTGGAACCCATAAACCCATGTGCGACCAATACACCAAAAAGAACACCACCGTTTAGACAACCAAAGTTCGAAGGAAGTATGATAGAAGGAAGTACATTGACACAAAGGGAAACAACTGGAGGAGCCAGTTCAGGCAACCTTAGTCAACTATCTACATCACACGGAGGAGGGAGTAGCTCAATATTTGGAATGGTAGGACATGACCCTACTATCAGATTACTAGAGTTTTGAGGAGAAGCGACATAAGACCTCGGGAAGCATATGTTCATTTGCACAAAGATCTAGGAAGCAAATCAGATCACTGGTGAAGACACTAAACTCGTGCAACTAGTAATCACGCTAAGGGACCGTGCACTAGACTAGTACATGAGTCTAGACACAAAAAATGTTCCTGGAATGACAAGGACACTGGACAAGGACAAGGACACTGGAATATGAAATGCCATACCAACCGAATACAACCCGAGGAACAAGTAAGTACAAGGACAAGGGCAAGGACATTGGAATATTAAATGTTGCCATCAATGGACCATACCAATCGAATACAACTCGAGGAACAAGTAAGTATGTTCAAATATTTTTTGCAATCATGCATCAAAATGTTAAATGATCCTTCATCCATCAAGATATTACAGAACATCCTAGAAAAATGTATCGACGAGACAAAACATAAGCCAGAATTGAAAACTGTCAACCACCTACACACAAGAAGAAGAACAAGCAGGGAATTTAGATTAAATGCTTACATTGGGGATTTCAATATGGGAGATGTTATACTAGATCTAGGATCCGAAGTAAATGTACTACCAAAAGCTACATGGAAATGCATGGGAGAACCTACATTGGGATATTCAATGGTTCAATTAAAACTAGCAAATCAACATAGAGTCCTACCAATAGGTAGACTGAAAGGAGTGACAGTAGACCTGGATGGGGTGCGCACTAAGGCAAACTTTGAAGTAATCAAAATAGTAGACGACACAACACCTTACCTGGTGCTACTTGGTCTGGATTGGGTGTTTGAAAACTAGGCCATAATTAACTTAAAAACCAGAAAAATGACATTTGAGTCAGGGGACTACAGGGTGATAGCCCCACTCGACCCATTAGAAGGCGAGAGGTTCGTAGAACCCACTTTCCTGGATTTAGAAGAGATCAGCCAGTTGTATAGAAAAACTGCGCGCAATGCAGATTACAAAAACCCAACTGCAGACATGGTACTCAGTTGGCAGAGCATTACTTTGTGCACAACAGACTCAGACACTGGGTTAGAAAACTGGTAACAAAGACTACACAAATTATCTACGAGAAGGTGTGCCAGAATAGACTGTGCAGTAAGATGGATTGGCACAAAAATCAGAGAACCACCCAACTTTCATGGGCTAAATGATTTGGAAACTTTCTTGATACAATATGAAAATGAGGTACTAGAAAACCAGAGATTGCTAGCACTGGATTTAGCATTAAAGGATACACCCTCCAGGTCATGGGGTGCACACAAAGAAACTATCATAGATTGGTACCAATATAAGTGATTACTACGCATAAGGTTTGGCGTAGAACAGACAGGTAACAAACAACAAAAATATGATGGACTAGGCACACCAACAGAACACTTGGAGGCATGCCAAACGCTGTGGAAAATGATGCCACCAGAGGAATGGTCTCACCACTTCATTCATACTTTAGAGGGAATACTAGTGAATTGGTATATGAATGAGGAAATGCATAAAGGAACCAAGACATGGGTAACACTCCAACAGAACTTTACAATCACTTTCTCATTCGACCATGAGAACCCCAACATAGACGTGCCCCTGAAATAGATCAGAAACACCATATTCATTGAAGAACCGGAAGTAGAAAATATCATAGAGGTACAACAACAAAATAAGCAGACAGTCAAGGATCTACTGTCATGCTACCATGTACAGGAGGAAGCTCCGGATGAAGATAATCTGCACCATATTCAGATTGAAGAAGCTGAAGGCGAGAGAGATGTGGAAGGACCACCCTTAGAGTCAGAGGTCATCTCTGCACCAATCAAGGTAAATAAGGTTAACATAGGCATTGCCGAGCAACCCAAGATGGTCAACATTGGAGACTACTAGGAAGAATAGACACTAGAAAGTATCATAGAATTGTTGCGCGAATACAATGACCTTTTTCCCACAACCTTTACAGAGATGAAAGGCATAGCAGGAGAATTAGGAGAAATGAAGATACCACTCAGACCTTATGCGAGACCCATTAAACAATGAACATATAGATTGAATCCCATATATAAACATAAAATTAAAGATGAGATCAAAAGGATGCTTGAGGCCGGCATCATCGAACCAGTCGAAGAATCAGAATGGGTAAGTTCGATGGTAGTACATGACAAGAAACATGGAAGAGGGATCAGGATATGCGTTAACTTGAGGAAGTTGAACTATGCATGCCTACACGACCCATTCCCCATGCCATTCATAGATGAAGTACTCGAGAACGTAGGAGGCCACGAAGCCTACTCATTTACTGATGGATTCTCAGGGTATCATCATATTAAGATAGCACAGGAGGATAGACACAAGACCACGTTCGTGACAGAATGGAGATCTTATCAGTATACAGTCATGCTCTTCAGACTCAAGAATGCACCCGCGATATTTTCTAGAGTGGTCATCGCAACATTTAAGAAGTTCATCCATCAATTCCTCGAAGTATACCTAGATGATTGGATAGTCTATAGCCTGTTAAAAAACCATGTGGAAGTGTTACGACTGATGCTAGAACGATGCAGAAAGTGCCAAAAATCACTGAATATCAAGAAATGCATATTTGGGACACCATTTGGGATACTATTGGGACACATAGTATGCAAACAGGGTTTTCTAGTGGATCCAGCCAAAATCGCAGTCATTGTTAATCTACCAGTGCCAAAAACATTCCGCCAACTCAGAGCAACGTTAGGACATACGGGATATTACATGAAATTCATCAAAGGCTATGCGCAGATTACAACAGCAATGGAAAAACTGTTAAGGAAGGATAAAAAGTATCAATGGAACGACGAATGCCAACATGGTATGGATACCCTAAAGGAGAAGATGGTCACTGCACCAATATTGGTATTTCCAGATTAGGAGAAGACATTCCATGTACATGTAGATGCATCAACGATCACACTTGGAGCTATCTTGGCGCAACCAGGAGTAGGAGACTTGGACCAACTGATAACGTTTTCAAGTAGAAAATTATCAAATTCATAATAGAATTATAACACAACAGAAAGAGAAGGCCTAGCTATGGTTTATGCACTACAAAAGTACAAACATTACCTATTGGGAAAACACTTTAAGATGTTTACAGATCACTCAACCCTAAAATACCTAGTCAACAAGCCAGTGTTGGGGGGGGAGAATCTGTCGATGGTTATTATTATTTCAAGAATTTGACTTTGAGGTAATAGTTAAACCAAGAAAAATGAATGCAGGTCTTGACCACCTATCGAGGGTCACAAACGGAGAGGAACCAACAAATTTAGAAGACAACTTTCCAGATGCACAACTATTCTTAGTACAGATTGTTGACAAGCACTTCGCAAAGATCATACAGTACTTAAGCACAGGTATTGCGCCACAAGAATATACCAGTGTGTAGAAGAAGAACTTGGTAGTCCGCACAACTGACTATCAATTGATCATAGGACATATATACAATATGGGCGCATATAGTATCTTACGAAGATATGTACTAGCCCACGAACGACCAAGAATTTTAGCAGAAGCCCACGATGGAATAGTAGGAGGGAATTATGCAGGAAAAGCTACCGTGCAGAAGGTACTACATGCAGAATTATGGTGGCTAATGATCCATAGAGACTCAAAAGAATACTGTCAGCAATGTGACGTCTATCAAAGGGTAGGCAAACCCAATAGAAGGGACAAGATACCACTACGACCACAGGTGACACTTCAAGCATTTGAAAAATGGGTCATAGACTTCGTGGGACCTATTAACCCACCAGCCAAAAGAACGGGGGTGAGATACATTATCACCGCGATGAAATACCTAACAAGATGGGCAGAAGTCACGCTAGTAAAAGATTGCAGTGCAAATACAGTTGCACACTTTCTGTTTGAACAGGTGATTACTAGATTTGGGTGCCCAAGAATTTTGATGAGCGACCAAGGAATGCACTTCATAAATAGCACCATCCGAGAGATGCTGGAAGAGTTTGAAGTTCATCACCAGAGAAGCACACTATATCATCCAGATGAAAATGGCATGGTAGAAGCCTTCAACAAAATCCTAGAGAATGCCTTGACAAAGATATGCAATGTCAATAAGGACGATTAGGATCTCAAGGTACCAGCAATACTAAGGGCATATAGAACCACATGTAAAAAGCTGACTGGCCACATACCATTCAAACTAGTCTATGGTCAAGAAGAAATAATTCCCTTAGAATTCTTAATACCCAGCCTATGTATAGAAACCATTACACAAATAACAGAATGAGCTATAGTACAGGAAAGACTGAATCAGTTACTGTCAATGGAGAAAGACTAAATCTTGGCAGGATTCCATTAACAAGTACAGAAAGCAAGAGACAAATCTTGGCACAACTGCCACATCAAGAGGAAGACATTCAAGGAAGGATATCTAGTGTTACTCTACGATAGTAAAGCGTTACAACACAAAGGAAAGATGAGAATTCATTGGCTAGGACCATACGAGGTAAAAACTATAAAAAATAGAGGAGCTGTATAGTTAAGAGATCTAGCGGGCATAGACCTCAAAGGAATGGTGAATGGGAGTCAGATGAACCTATATAAGGATAGTTGACCACTCACCCTGCAGTAAAAAAAATAAAATAAAACATGATGGACAAGCCGCATATGAAACATGAAGCCAACCAAGGAAAAGATAAAGACCATATCGAAAAAGGAAACACGCCGGAAAGACCGGAAAAAGAAGGTTGACAAGCAACAAAAAGCAGAGTTAAAGTAAGGCAAGGACGGAGGGGATGCCACATTAAACGTGCCAACTAGAGATGACAGAGCATGCATAATGGAAAGTACGAAACCACCGCAGATGCATTGAACCTATAGTTATGGTGCATTAATCACACGAGGGAGGAAAACGTCCTTGACAAGCTTCATGGCGAGCCCATACAACACACGAGCACAACAACAGTTAGTCTCTTCATGGACGGAGAACAGGAAAAGAGCAATAGCAACAAGAACAGATAGAGTGAAACCACAGATCTTACCAAAGGCATTCAAACCCCGCAAATTTTCGACAGACACCATTATGGAACCACCAAAAATCGTAGAACCAGGGCATACAACCAGATCAACCAGGGATTAGACAAGGTCGCAAGGACCACCGGAAGAAAGCGAACAACAACCCCTAGAAATTTTCGATATTGACGAAATCCCATCACCAAAGGAAATTCCAGTAGAGTCTACACCCATACTTGAGGAGGCCCCAAAACCAAAAATAGAGGACATGGAATAGGATACACCAGCAGCAACACACGAGCCCCAACACAAAGAAGAATAAACCCACCAGGAAATACCACAAAAGAACGCCGAAGCAGCCGTAGGAGCCACTAGAAGCACACAGAACTTGGATGCAATAGTGCAACCAGACGCCCCACAACGACCCATCCCAGATTCTATTTCGGTCGAGCCGATGGGGGAAATGGCCACGGCTTGGGCAGAATGGATGGCAAAGAAGAAACTAGAAGTTGTTGGAACCTCAAACCAACCATTACGGTAGGAGGAAAAAATTCAGATACCAAGCTCACCTCGAAAGAAACCAACTGCAGATATTTTTCTACCTTGCATACCAGAGGGAGTACAAGTGGACCCGCAACTATTAGGTCACGTCGGGAAGCTCAAGTATTCCAACAATGACGTAGAATATGACACTAAATATCCAGAGCTTGCACCACAGGTTTTTATGCAGAAAATAGTTGTGAACCAACTCGGAGAATCCATCACTCAGCCACACCAGTGGGCTATTGGACTGGACATAATAGGAATTCTAGGGTTGCTGAAGATACCACACTTTGGCAAAGGCCAATATGCGACGACATGCGTAAAACAACTGTTAGCAGTTATGCATGGAGGGGATATATGGCTGGAAAAACCCGTCCACATAATGGTCGAACTTATCACGTAGATAATAGGACTACCCACTAGGGGTATGGATCCCGCACTGATCCTGGACGATAAGTCCAAGGAAAAAGAATTGGCAGAAGAGATGAAAAAGAAATATGGCACCGACAGGGGAATAAGAGGCATTATAATTAAACAAATCAACAATGTCGTGACACAATTGGGCGCAAAGATCTTAGCCTGCAAACTACTATGAAAATGCCGCAAGGACGAAGTACTGGCATGAGTCATTGTTGTGGAAGCTTAGTGCACAGAAGGCACCTTCATGAGTTGGGCGCCATACCTATCAAACTTGTTCCAAATAGACTGCAAATATGCGTAGGACGTAGGTACGGAATTTCGTTACTCATGGATGATCACTCTCATAGCTTTCATGGGATGGCGAGAACCAGAATATGTCGTCTTTGCTACCACATTACAACCAGGGGGAGCAAGATATAGTGTCCTGAGAGCTGGGCCACTAGCCAAGTAGAAGAAGGAGAACATAATTGTATTCAAAGCATATCTATGGGAGATACAGGAAGCCATCGGTCGATCATGGGGAATAACACCAGAGGTTGTTGCACGATACATGGACATTGCTAATTTCTGGGTTAGGTGACAAGCCATGTGGATACAACCAAGGAAAGACTCGGATAAATAGTGGCTACAGATGCTTTACTATGTCATCGAGGGTGATATCGACATGATCATCAACGAATGGCCGGATGAATGGAGGATCCCAACTATAGCCAGAAAAGTACCAGCACAAACAACATAAGGAGGTGCTGCGTAGGTGGAGACACAACCTCTAGAAATCCCATTACCCAAGAGATGAAGAATGGGCCAACCTAAGTCAACTCAGGCAGACCACGAATTAGAGTAGGCAGGGACCCAAAAGGGAGGAACAAAAACCACCCAACCGACCAATGGAAAGAAGAAACCGGCTGAGGGAACACAGGAAACCACATGGAACCCCATCACACAGAAACCAGGGGGGCTAAGAGACCATCAGTACATGACGCAGGTGTGTGCGAGGAAATGAAGGCTCAACGACCACCACCGAATTACACAATCACAGAGGATGATGGAGAGATGTTTTCCAGGATGGTCCAAGACTACCTTGTAGAATATTTCGATCATGTTGCACACCACCAGGATGAACTGTAGAAGGAACTGACAGAAATGGGACAACTCCTTAAGAAATTCGGGGAATCCCAGATCACGAGTACTAGTAGAGGAACATAGCCATTGACCACATAGGCCATAGAAAGGGTGGAGGTAGAAGAACATGACCCAGTTCTTCCGATACCACATCCACATGCCACTGTCTACATAAAGCCTAGCATGCTATGAATGAATGAAATTGTGGGACAAACACCACTGAAGGATTTGGATCATATCTAATTGGTCTTGACACAGATGCCATCAAAAGCACTACACAAACTACAGGTTAACGTCGACCACGAGATGCAGGCTTTAGCACATAAAAACTTAGTCGAGCTACAACAAGCAACAAACAAGCGGGAAGCACTAGAAACAATTTGCGCACAGGTTCAATCAGAAACCAAGGAGGAGAAAGAATGCATAAATGAGCTGGAATGCAGAGTGGAAGAAGTTTTTGGGAGACTTCCAACTACTACGCAAGGAAATGAACTCCCAACCGCAGAGAATATCGACCAGATTGCACAGGTAATTGATCAGTATCAAAAGGAGATCGAGACTCTCTGCAGATAGATTATACCAACAAATCCACCACTAATGAAGGAGAAAAGGAACCAGGAAGTAGCAATGTAGCTACAGGAGTTGGAAAAATAGGTCATCACGACAACCAAATTGTTGGATAAAGCAACACAACTTTGGACAAGGCTGGAAGAGGATCCACAAGTCCAACACTATGACAAGGAGGAGGAGAGGATCATTGCAATGATCCAAGAACTCAAGCAACGATAGAATACCATACCAATCCCAAAACGATTCAAGGGAATGCAAGAGCTGAAGAAGATACATGAAAAACTTATCACTGCGAAAACACAGAAATAGGAGTGTCAGGCTCAAATAGAATCGTTGCAGGAATGGGTAGCAGAAGTACTTGTGCAGATAGAAGAAGCCAAAAACTAGACAACACAGACTCAACTAGAATGCATAGGACTAATGAGGGAGGAAGTGGTATCTCAGACAGTTGACACCATCAAGGAGAAAACCATGCAGGCAGTGACAAACGAAGAAAAGTTGTAGGAACAGTTCCAGACGATCACCAAGGAGATCGAGGAAGCAGAAAGAAACTAGGTGACTTGGGATGAGTCACATGTGAGTGCTGGGGGTCTGTTGGCACCAGGCCAAAGAGGAAAGAAGAACGATCGTGGGAAATAAAGCATGCAGACAACTGGAGTAACAACTAGCAGAAGAGCAGCATGCATGCATGCAAGAAAGCATGCACAAAGGAAAGTGATAGCTAGAGGAGGAGAAACAAGCATATGGGAGAAAGAAAAAAAGTAGCAAGGGTTAGGGTTTTTGTAATATTCGGTAAAAGGATGAAGAGCCCAAAATGTATAAATATAGATACTAAAGTATCATATAGAGAGTTTGCTAGTAGTTGTTAGCGATTTTATGTAATGTTCTGAGCGATACGAACTGATTTTGTAAGCTGTTCAGAAAAGGATACCCAAGGAGAGGTAGATCTGAGGATTAGACCATAGGCCATGGAGCTTGGTGCGATCTAGTTTGCCTCGCATATATCTTACCCAGTTTTGTGGATAATTGTAAGCGCGAGGCGCCGGAAATGCAGAACTATCATAATACAAGAGCCAAGAGCCAAATATTTGTGGACATAGCCCAGGAGGGGGTGAACCATGGTAACTCATGTGTAACGTGTTAAATGTATGCATGGTTCTTCTTTCTTTCAACAATTGATGGTTAAGCTTGATTAATGAGTTAATACTTGGTTATGAATCTACTTATAGTTAACTTTAATTAACCTATGGGATATTCGTATGCGAATCCAAGGAATAAGTACTCTCCCTTAGGACTCACGGTATCTGACCCTATCTGAGAAACACCTATCCCATACTCTGTCCTAGGCTGTAAACACCCGAGTCTTACAACCATCCATTTAAATCTATCTTGGGTGAGATTGCACAACTCTTTCTGGAGCTGTGTTTCCTTCT
Source organism: Picea engelmannii (assembly GCA_009831015.1). NCBI lineage: Eukaryota > Viridiplantae > Streptophyta > Pinopsida > Pinales > Pinaceae > Picea > Picea engelmannii. The sequence goes on from ML783836.1 coordinate 484,588, forward strand.
GGTTTACCAGGAGGGCCGATAGTTTTAGAGGCTTTGTTGGAACCCTGAATGACATGAACCCTGGGTCAATAACTCAGACAACCCTCGAAGGAAAGTGAGTAACCAACATTGCTGCATGTGGACTTCGCTTGGTCCTTACAAGTCTTGATTACCTAATTAACTAAAT
>ML783836.1:484914-506522 GCA_009831015.1 Picea engelmannii
CTATCTTTATAGCATGTGGGCATGTATGGGCCCTTACAATTTTAAGATGTGTTTGAAAAATAAACTAAGAGGAGTCCCAAGGGGGGTTGTTGTCCTCTCCTAAAGATTTTTGTCTTTTTAAGTGAGATTAAATTTTCCTTCAATCTCTTTTTGATTCTCAAGATCGCTTTAGGGCGTGAGAGAAGAACATACTCAACGATTGATATCCAATTTCTGGTCCCAATGCAAGTTTTATATGTGATGTAGAATGATTCTAACTTAACTTTAGTCAAAGCAAGTTGTCGATGTGGCAAAATGACAAACAAAAAGAGGAAAAATTATGATTTTAACCCCTAAGTGCCTATGTTTTGACTAATACCTTTATATGGAGAGGGAATGTAAGTGTGGTGCATATTACAATATGCATGGAATCAATTTTAAGAAGGCTATGGGCCCTCCATAGATCACAAAACCTTACAATGTGTAATTTTCTGAGTAGATGCACAGGTCTCAGAGTAGACAGGGGTGCATATGACACCAATGTGCAGGTTGAAAGTAACCTTTGGGCATAGGGGCACAGGGTGCTCTGTGCAGAACAATGGGTTCGACGCACATACATTGAAGACGTGCCTATGGTTTGAAAAACCTGCGCACGTCTGACACATGGTCGTGAAGAAAATTCCGAATGAAATTATCTCAACTCAGCTTTGAATTTGACTTTTTGCAGGTCGGCTTGGGCCGGTTATGGTACCTGCAGGTTAAATAAATAGAAAGAAGAGATAAAATAACCCAAATGGGGTAGGAAATTGATACCTTTCTCCAGTGGAGTCGTCAATCTATTGCACCTCTTTTGTCACCTAAATGAGAAAAATAAGAGTGCTTACAAGCCCAGTTGGGTCAACTAGGCAAGACAACAGTAGAGGAAAGAGTTAGAAGTATAAAGCATAAAATATAAGCAAAGAATTAAACTAAGAACGATAAAAGGAATTAAACTATAGTGCATAAGGACATTAGAACAAGAAACAAACAAGACTCATTCCACCAATGGAAAGGATTATATTAGTGGAAAGAAAATACCAAAGAGAAAGGGAGACTTTGGGTCCCCTATTCCTCCAAGGGAGGGCTCTTGGACCCCCAAATATTGAGCTCTTATTACAAGTGAGGAACTAAAATGAAATGGTGAAGAGAATCCAAAGAACATCCAATATAGAGGTGATATGAATGGCTAACTAAAATGGTGCTAGCATGCTCTTGATGAGGACAGAGTATCCTCCAAGAGAATATTAGCAACATAACAATACAAATGAATTCCTTGAAAATGTAGTGCATCCATGGCCTCTTTTTATAGCATAACTTTGAGGCATTATTCAAACATCTTTTAGTGTGAACAAGGGGCCATTTAGGGCACCCTTAGGTCTTTGACCAACCACCCAGCCGGATTCAACCAAGATTTGGATGTCAAATCGACTTGGAAGATGAACCAAAAGTGGGTGGGAGGCTGACCAATATCATAAATGTGCAGTTTTGAGGGATGCACAGTTTTTTGCGTCCACAGTCGTGCATCGTGTGCATGTGTGCATTTTCCTGTTTTTTTGAATGGTTCATGTGCACGAGCTCCTTGTGTAGTCTTAGCGCATGCTTATTTTATTGCTGATTGTATAATTTTGGGCCTTTTGGGAATGTATTTTTGGTCATTTTTGGTCCATGGGTGAACTAATAGTTGTTTGAAGATGCTGGATTCCTGTAACCATTTGCGGATGAAATTTCAGTGATAACAATAGGCTTTATACAATCCTAGTTTGATAAATGATGCAGGCATATGAGAATGTTTACTTGAGTTCAATCCTTCTTGAGCAGTGACTATAGCCTAATGTACAAGTCTACCCTTTATAAGCCAAAATTGTTTAGAATAAATGACATTAGAAAAAAAGGGTTTAATTCTAACAACTATCACCTTAGAGATTATTTTATAAAGGTGGTTACATAAGGAAATATGTTTTAATTCATCAAATGTATCAAGGTAATCCTCCTCATGATTAAAAGTAAGGTGGAATTACAACTCCCTGGAATCTTCTCAATCTCCTTAATCTCCTCAACAAATCTTAGTAAATCATCTCCAAAAACATCAAAGAAGTCTATAAAGAATTTTGTAGTCCACTTGTCAAGTCCAAGGCTCTTATCATTATGAAAAGTACTAAGTACAAACATAAGTTCCTCCTTAGTCATTGGTATGTACATAATATTTTTATCTTATTCATTAACAAATTTGGGAAAATACGACACAACTTTTACTCTCTCCCATAAGTTTTCTCTAGCAAGTTCCTTAAAGATCTCCTTGAAGTGATGAACCCCCAGATTTGTCAAATCATGGAATACCCGAACCTTGTTTCCATCTGTATTTGTTGATTCCCAAATAATCTTGTTGTTTCTCATGTGCCTAGAAAAAAATTGAAAGTACTTGGTATTATTGTCACGAACTTTAATCCACAAGGCTCAACTCTTAATACTCCATTCTTTATCTTTATCCAATAAAATCTTATTCTTTTTTGTTCTAATGAAGTATCCCTTTCTAGTAGATCTTGTCTAAAGTATCTAGTAAATTGTTTAGAGTAAACCAACTCTAGTTCTTTCTCCACCTCCTTTAGTAAATAATTCCTCCTTTTATGTCTCTCACCTACCCACTAGGAAACTTTTTGCTTGACAAGCCTTATTGAAGAAGAAAACTAAACACTAGAAATTTCTCCTAAACCCTCCTCATAATGCTTCCAATTATCCTTAACTAAACGTTGGAAATCCTCCTCTTCATACCAACTAGGATTATATTTAAAATTAGCCATAGGTTTTTCTCCATCCTTGATTAGTTCAAGTATAATAGGAAAGTGATCCAAACATCTGACATTTCCAACCCAGGTTCTATATCTTTCCACCCTCTTTGGAAGAGCATTTCATGCAAGAAACTGATCTATCCTTTTAGCTACCCCTCCTGGACTAGATCTATTATTAATCCATGTTGGTTGAAACTAGACAAGTTCTATGTCTACCCAACCTACCAATTCAAATTTGTCAACAAAATAATGAGCTAGTCTATCTTCCCAAGCACAGTTCCCCAAATTTCATCCCTATTAAAAGTTAGATTCATGCCCCCCCCAATAATGAGATATCCACCTAAAAACAATTAATGAAAAATAATTTTCTCTGAACCATTTATTACCCTCATAGGGTTCATACACATTGATCAAGGTCAGAGAACATCCTAAACTCTTGCCATGTGTAATTGTGCAAGTATTCGAGCATACACCAAAATAGTTGTCTATTGTAAGATTTTTATTAAACCTAATAATTATTCCACCAGGAAAACCATATGAATCCAAACCATAGAAATCCTAGTCACCAATAATATTCTTCAAATCAAGGACCAAAGGATTCCCTTTCCCCATAGTTTCTTGAATAATTATTACATCAATATTTTCCAACTCCACCAACCATTTGAGGGAGATATTTTTATCATGTCCTCCTAGGCCTTTCATATTAATAGATAATATCTTCATGGAGGATCCACCTTAGGGATAGCTCCTTATCTAAGAACCCCTTAGATGATTCTTTGTTTAACTTGGTGAACTTCCCTAGATACTTTCTGTTGATCCTATTTGAGTTTCAATTTGTGGCCTACTTTTAAAGTGCAAGACTCCTTAATTTGGTCATATCCCAACCCTCTAGAAAACCACGTATACTAATAGTTAAATATAGGCCTCAGATGGTAGTGACCCCCCCATGGGAAGTAATTGGAGAATCAATATTAGTCACATAAGGAGGAATATAATTTTTTATAAAGGAAGGTTTATAACCATTATATAGGACGATAGAGAACTAGTCTTCACCTCCTACAAAAATCAGAGGACTAGAATTTGGAATCCTAGGAATTTATTATTAAGTGATTAGAATATATGGAATGCTAACTAGAATTGAATATGGTAGGAATTTTAGAGTCTAATATAGGTGGGTTGGTAGAATATTTAAATTTTTTATGCAAGGGAGGGTCGATAGGCCATCCTTTGTTCTAGATAGTCTCCAAATTGTTCCATTGCAAAACAATAAAGTCTAGATCTCCACAAACGTATGCAACAATATCATTTTGAAACTCCAGTTGTTGTGAAGTAACCATTAATGGGATGGACATGTCTCCCACTACCATATCCTTCAATGCAAAGGAACCCCATTGTAAAAAATTTGGATCTTTTTACTCAGACCTAGACTTCATCTCCAATCCACCCTACTCCTTGGGATTCTCAATAGGCATAGAAGAAGTAAGGGTAGTTCCTTCAAATACCACCACTTATACTTCATTATATTTCCACACTTTCTTCTAAATTTTTTCCCATATTCGCCCAAAACATCCATAATTATGGAAAAGAACACATATGATAGGGATGTTTAAATAATCTAAGATTTGAGTATAAGACTGGTCACCCACCACAAATTCTATGGAATTCAAACAAACCCTATTGAATATCAATTTGAACTAGAATATGAGCCATCAACGATGAATAAATATATTTATAGCGATCATATGTAGTGATAAAATTTCCCTAATCATCCCCAATCACCTTCAATCAGGAATCAAACTAGAATTCAATAGGTAAATTGGAAAATTTGACCCACACTCGGGTACTAGCTTTAAATTCTTCCCGAGCATAGAATAATGGGTGCCATGGTTTAATGGATAGGGTATTCTTATTTATAAACTAGGAACCCTTAATAACTTGGATTTTGTCTTCCTTTCTCCTGAAAATTAATCATAGCCAATGATGAGCTAATAGATGAACTATAGGGTTGTAGCCAATAAGTGGTGCCCATTCCTGTTGGGTCCAAGAATTTATCAAAGACATAGATACCCAACGACCAAAAAACTGACCAACCACTATTCATCCATCTAGTTCTATGATTTTCCTCACCCTAAGATCCTCACCGACCACCAAGGAGGCACCTCCTCCTCTCAATTTGATTACCCTTATTTGTTTACTACCAGTGAATATATTTTAGACCTTGGGATGGTATCTTTGCAACCCTGCAAGTTCTAGTTTCTCCCCCACAAACCCTAGACTCACAATAGAGTATGGATCTCTTCCAGTGTCCAAGTTGGAATGACTGATATAGAGGATGGGAGTAATGGGAACTTATGGAAGGCACCCAATAGTAAAAGTGTTTACATGGTGTAATGTCCCTTTCCGAATGAATCCTCTAGGATAATTAACAAAATGGCCTAAGTAATTCCTATGGGCCATAGTCAGGGAAAATAAAAAGGGAATTAATTATTTTATTAATGTTGCCAAAGTGGGAGTTAATTAAATTTAAAGGTGACATTGAATAAAGTGGAAAAAGGCACCTAGGTGACTATTGAGAATATGAAAAGTCACTTAAATTGATTAAAAGGTAAAAAGGTAGAAAAAGAGTCAACTAATGAATAAAAGGAGAAACAAGGTGCACCCTCTCTCATTCTTGCATTAGTATTTTCTAATTTCTCATTGAGAGAGCTCTTTGTGGTTTTGAAATTCTTGGGACAAAAACCCGAGGAGGATTTTCAAAGATTGGCTTCAGTGGTAAGACAAATCCACCATAGTTAGTCAGTTTGGGAAGAGATAACCTTCATATTTCTTCATTGTAATTCAATGTGGCTAAGAATTCTTCTTTTTGGTAGGGAATTTCTTCGATTGACGCTGATATTTCTTGTGGAAACTGATTTTTTATTTGGAGGTTATATCTTTTCATTGGGGAATTGATTTCTTGAAGTGGGAGGCATATTTATGCTGTTGGGTGCATCATCTCTAGTAGAGAAGTCACATTGTTCATCCAGGGGTCAAAATAAACATTGTTGGGAACATTTATTTCTTACAAGGTTGAGTTTCTCATCTGGGGTGTAATCTATCATTAGCTGGCCAATTTGTATAGTTGTGGAGGCACCATCTTCAAGGGAACAAAACTCTGAAGGGATGTTTCTCCTTCCGGGTCTCATCATCTCCTTGTTGAATTCAAGATGACTTTCTGGAGGTCATATATTCTTTGTGGGATGACTTTCTAGGATCTAGATCGAATATATTATCATTTGGTTGTGTCTTATATCTTGGCCATTATTGTTGCAGATCTAATATCCTAGTTTATCCACATTGTATCATTGTTGTTTACTTTTCATATACATACATCAATTACTCAACGACAGGTTGGAGTATATTTCCCTTATTTGTTGTTGAAGTAAGGATGAGTTTGTGAAGTGTAACAGTGAAATATCATTATGGAATTAGATAATAAAGCAGTGAAAATTTTCCTCATTTTCCCGTGTGAATGAAACTTTATTTTTCATAGTTTTGTTATAAATTTTTTGTACTAAATGTTCTTTATGAGATGCCTAATTTGTTTGAATAAAAAAACTAAAACATATATCAACAAACACAATATTCCCTACAACAATCACTGATGAATACATAGACTATACAAAAAATTAGAAAAAGGGTCAAAAACTCAGTTGGAAACATTATAGTACTATCAGAGCCCCATTCCTTCCATCCTAAGGGAATTTAAAATTTCATGAATCAAGGAGATGAAAAAGGGTAAATCACCTACATAAGTAGGAGGCAACGAGGGGAAAAAATATTTTTAACCAGGGATAGATAGTAGAAGAAAACCAACCTAAGGTAGAACAAGAAGAAGTAGTTATGGGAGATCAGAATGAAGACATGTCCTTGCAAATTTTAGAGGGAATACAGAATGGGAAACAACAATTAGCATAGATATTTGCACAACTGATTGATACCAACCAGGAAAACTTGAACCATGGGGGTAGTAATGGAAATGGAGGCACTAATGGACACCATGGGGGAAACAATGGTGTAGGTAGGGGCAACGAGAATAATGGAAACCATGCAAAGTGAAGCAATAACCATGGTCCTACACAAGTTGGTACCAGAACTATAGGAATAATCATTCCCATGCCGCTCTTACCTCAATTCACTAGGAATCAACAAGTAGGGAGTCAAGGACAATAAGGTTAGGGTGATACCTTTGATGATTATTGGAGGGCGTACCATGTTATGGGTGAGGATTTCCAGGAAGCCATGTCACTACATGACTATTGCAATATCAAGTACAAGAATAGGCCAAGGGAAGTTAATAGGGGTCAACAGAATGATGATCTCAAGAGGAAGGTTGGGAAGCTCACCATTCCCCCTTTTGATGGTTCAAGAAAATCCACATCTCGAGCACGTGTTCAAAAGTTGGATACATACTTCCAACTTAATACCATGATAGAGGATGATGTTATTAAATTTTCTACCCTACATTTGGATGGAGAGGCCCATGAGTGGTGGTACCATGGATTGGTCACTCTAGGACATGCCAACATCACCTCTTACCTGGACTTCACACAAAATTTGATGGAGAGGTTTGACAAGAAGGATTCAAAGATACACTTCAGGGAGATGGAACAACTCAAACAAGTTGGGACATCGGATACATACATCACCAAATTTCAGAAGCTTGTCATCACAATGATAGACATATTTGAGAAGACGTTGGTGATGCTTTTTTACAGAAGGTTTATCTGAGCCACTGTGTGGTTGGGTGAAATCATTCAAACAAAATACACTGTAGGATTCCATCATCTCGACATGGGACATGGAGGATGCGGTCCCCAAGACAAAAACATTCTCCAAACCATTCATTACTAAAAAAACAAAGATAATAATTCATTTTAGAAATAAGGAATGGGAAAGGAGAAGATGGATGAGGAAACTCATAATGAGTTGAGGAGAAAGAAGCTTTGCTTCAACTATAAAGACCCTTGGGATCTTGGGCATAGGTGTATGGGTAAGGAAAAGGAACATTATATAAAGGTCCTCTTAGAGCATGAGGATGAGGAGGAAGTAGATAAGGCACATGATTGTGAGAAAGACAAATTAGATGAGGAGAAACCATAGGAGGAATCCAAGAGTGGAGCTATCACCACTCTATCGAGTGTCCCCATATATCACACCTTCAGGCTCAGGGGTGTTTCATAGGGTCAAGGAGTAACTATATTGATTTATGGTGGGGAAACCCACAATTTTATTGACTCATCCTTTGTGGCTAAGAGGGGGATTCATATGATGGAATTTGAGGGATTTTATGTGGAAATGGCTAGCAGGAATGTCATACCTTGCACAAAAAATATCTCAAAATTATGTTTGACATTAGGAAACTACACAGTGACAGATGACTTCTATGGATTTGATTTGAAAGATACTAAAGTCATATTTTGGGTTCAGTGGCTTGTTTCCATAGGGAGGCATACAATCGACTACAAGGCCATGGAATTGGAGTTTAAGGAAGTGGATGGTAGGAAATTATTCTTGAGAGGCATGTCAAGTGATGCTCCCAGGATAATTTCAACTAAAAGGATGGAGGATATTCATACACGATGATGTTTATTATGCAATAGAGTGCCTGGTCACTACTAAGAAGCCTTCAGGTAGCAGCCATCAACATCATGTGGACATCTATACATTGTTGAGTAGACATTACTGGGTATTTGGGAAGATACCTCTAGGGAGACCACCCGACAGGGGATTCGAGCACACTATTGAGTTGGAGGAGGGAGCCAAACCAGTAATCACCACTCCCTACAAACATCCTAAAATTTTTAAGGATGAGATCGAAAATGCCATTAAGGAGATACTAGAGATGTGGCACATTAGACAAATTTCGAGTCCATTTGCTTCTTCAGTAGTGTTGGTGAAGAAGAAGGATGGTACGATGTAGATGTGCATCAATTACATGGCACTGAATAAGAAGAAAATGAAAAATAGGTACCCAATATCCAGAATATATGAGCTACTATATGAGTTTCACGCGATAGGATATTTTTCAAAGATTGATCTTCGATCAGGGTACCACCAGATCAGAGTTAGGGAGTAGGACATTCCAAAAACTACTTACATATGCCATTATGAGAATTACAAGTTTTTGGTCATGCCATTTGGTTTGACCAATGCACCAACTACATTCCAATACTGCATGAATCACATCTTCAAAAAGAAGCTGATGAAGTTTCTATTAGTATTCTTCAATGATCTCCGGATATATAGTTGTACATGGGAGGAACACTTGGCACATTTTGAGGAGATCATGAGCATTATGGAGGAACAATCATTGTATTCCAAAGAGTCAAAGTGTAAATTTTGGCATGACAAAATTTTTATACTTGGGATGCATGGTCGGTGCTCATGGAGTACAAGTGCACATGGAGATGATATAGGCTATATTGGATTGGCCACCACCCAAAAATATCACACAACTGCATGGATTCTTTGGGATTTGTAGTTATGACAGATGGTTTTTGAAAGGGTTTTCATAGCTGGCCGCACCATTCACATACCTCACAAAAAAAGGAGCATTCATATGGACTGAAGAGGCTCATAAGAAATTTGACCGCATGAAAGAAGTGATGAGCACCTGCCCAGTTTTAGCACTTCCTGACTTCACTCATCCCTTTGTGTTTGAGTGTGATGCAACTAGTGAAGGGATAGGAGCAATTTTGATGCATCAGAGGAATACAATTACATACGGGAGTAGAAATATCACAGATTTGAAAAGACTTTATTCCATCTATGACAAAGAAATGCTTTCCATCATGCATGCCTTGGAAAAGTTCAAACAATACTTGGTAGGTGGAAAATTTGTGGTTAAAACAGGACACAACAGTCTGAGGCATTTTATGGGGAAAAGGGACTTGAATGAAAGACAACAAAAATGGGTTAGCATGATGCAAGCCTATGACTTTGACATTGAGTACATAAAGGGGAAGAAGAATGCAATTGTATATGCTCTCTCTAGAAAATTGTTGATGCTAGGATCTGCCAAGAATGGAACAACAACCTAATGAGAAAATTATTCCCCCTTTGTTTTTAGAGAGGTGGTTCTCCTCTTTGGATAAAAGATATATCTTCAAATATCTTGGATTAGGGAGAGTGCTAGGTAGAAAACCCCAAATCTTATTGCTTGGATTTATATGAAAATGGTTCTTCAATAACCTAGTATGATCTTTATGTGCAGTAAAAAGTTCTTTACAAATAAAGGATTGAAGAGGAGCTTCAATACCAGAAAATACAAATATTCAAAGCCACATATATAATCCTCTATAGATACATTCATATCTTCTCACGAGAGAAAATAGAGAATATTTATGATCATCTCAAAGAATTTTAAAAGAGTATTTTAGTTAAAATGAAAGGGAAATTGATAGGTCAACCTCAAATATCTTATACTTAAAACTCAAAATTACAAGATACACTCAAGATCAACACCGAAAGTAATTATTTGTGGATTATTTCTCATAAAAGATATCTAACAATACACACAATCCATTTGAGAGTCACATATATGGCTGCAAATGCTCCATGATCATATATGAAAATTCTTGGAAGATTACAAGAAAAACACTTGCAAACTCATCCCCATGATTGTTTCAAGAATACAAACACAAAGCTTTGAGAAAAAAAAGTAGAAGAAGAAAAGAATGGAGAAGAATGAAAATATTTGCTTGCTGATAAAAATCTTGATTACATAATGATGGCTGGTATGTCTCTCTCCTCCTTGAATTCCCTCTCAACAATGAATTCTGGAACTCATGAAGTCTCTCTTTTCCTTTTTTAAAAGAAATGTTCTTCTAACTACTTGAGTAGTTAGGGTTTTTTCCTTTTTCTCTTTAAATTTCTTTTTTCTTTTTTAACAAATCACTTTAATTAATACAACATTGGAATCTAATTAATGAATTTAATTCATTTATATTTTTTCTTTAAAGTGGGGCCCAAAAATCTTTAAACAAAAGTTTTTAAAATAAATTTTTATTTCGAATAATTTTTAATTTGCTGCCTCCTTTAAGAGATGACTGTGTTTTAATTTTCTGGTAAGTATGTGGATATTTTCATCCATTTAAACCAATTCTTATGTGATATTCATTTTCTTATCTTTCCAACTGTATACAATTTGTGCAAATCCTTTGCCCCAGATATCAAGATATGAGCTTATGAAGTTCAGTTGTCACGCAGACTCATTAAAAAATGAATCTGATTGATATTTTAATTTCCGGGGAAAATTTAGAAACCGTCATCCCTTGAAACATGTACCATCATATTATATGTCGAAATACCTTTCCAACGGTATAAATGCTACACGACTCCAACACCCAGAGCTCAAGTTATGGCCTCCGGAAGATTAACACTCAACCACCACTGATCAAAATTGATGGGAAAATCTTAGCCCTTGGATTGAATTTTCTTTTCTTCATGCATATTCTCCTTTTTCTTCATAGACGTTATCCCACATGCATGGGATATAAAAAATATTCATGGTATATAATACTAAGTGTGTCATACACTTAGCAAGAAACAAAGAAAAGAAGTTATGGAGCTTGTAGGATTTGACCCTTGGAAATTGTTGAATAAAATAATATTTTTTTGGAACCCCGTCATCGTCCACCTCATGCCCAGTCAACATTGAGTCATCACTAATTTATTTATGAGTCATATCCCACGTGTCATAATCTCATTAGATGCCAACTATAACCAATAATATGTCGCCATGTGCCACAAATTGTGTGCTTCCATATGAAATGATCTTATTGGTTCATAATGTAATGTAATGAAACTTGAGAAAATAAGTTAAGTATGGGAGGATGTACGAGAGGGTAAGTGAAGGGAAAATTGTGGGTAGTGGAAGCCTAGGGGGTATTTTGTAGGCTGCAGGGATGGGTTGGTAATTTTGGGAGTGAGGTGAGTAAGGGAGTGAGGGATTATTGTTGTTTTCCCACCCACGAGTTATATTACTTTAAAAAAAAAATAATTAGGGAGAAGGTAAGGAGATGAGAGGGGGTAGGAGTAATTTGTAGGTAGTAGAGGGATAAGGGTGATTTAAGGGGGAATGTAAAGCGTAGGCAAAGGATTTAGGAGCATGGAGGGTTCACAGGGATGGGAAGGCAAAGGAAGTAAGGAGATGAGTCCACCAACCCGCAAACCCAATGAGGAGATGAGAGAAGAGTCCCAAAAACGTCTAGGTGTGGAGGCTAGTGGAGCATATGGGAGAAGACTGAGGTAAACTATGGAGAGAAATATGTTGAGTGAAAATTCTAAGTGTTGAGTATGAAATAAGAGAGGAGAGGAGAGGAGAAGATTTTGAAAATGAGACTAAGTATGAAAGAGGTGTGCCTTTTTTTCTTAAACTTTAAACTTGGATATCTTTAGCATATGAACTCAGATTTTTTATTCGAAAAAAGTGTGGAGAATCTGGGACTAAGGGATACATCATGGAATTATAATATTTCAAAGAAAATTTTCTTTTGATGCCATTTTTATGACTTTAAAGAGTGGAAAAATATAGATGACCAAATTTTGGTCAATAAAAAACAACGATGTTTTCACTTGCAGAAGTTTCAGCTGATTCGAAATCCCTTTTATTGGTGGAATATTCCAAGAAAAGTTTGCTTGTGAGGTGATGGAACACAATACATAGGATGATAGGTATAAGGTGGTGGATGACATAATCTATTACAAATATTGTATATATCTAGTTCTGGAATCCACACTAAAGGGGGACATCATGGAGGCTATGCACAATACACCATTTGCAAGACATCTAGGATTCTTCAAAACCTATAGGAAAGATAGGGAGATGTTCACTTGGAAGGGCCTAAAAAATGATGTGTTGAAGCACGCGAGAGAGTGTGATATTTTTCAGCAGAACAAGTGAGATAAGACCCATCCTGTAGGACTATTACAACCATTTCTCATTCTAGAGAAGAAGTGGGAGAGTATATCCATGGAATTTATCACAGGGTTTCCAAACGTCCAGGGCGAAGATTGTATATACGTAGTGGTTGATCGTTTGACCAAATTTGCACACTTATTTTCCATATCCTCAGAGTATAAGGTAGAACAGGTAGTAGAGATATCCTTTAGAGAGGTATTCAAACTTCATGGGATGCCAAAATATATTGGCAGTGACAGGGACAACAGGTTCCTCAAAATTTTTTGGTAGGAGTTGTTCAAATTTGCTGGCATAGAGTTGACTCCTAGCACTAGTTATCACACTCAGAAAGATGGCCAGACAAAAATTGTGAACAAATGGCTTGAGGGATATTTATGTAACTATGTGCTGGGACAATAGAAAGCATGGGTGAAGTGGTTTCATCTGGGAGAACATTTCTACAACACCACTCATCACATGTTCATTGAAATGACACCATTCTAATCATTGTATGGATACAATGCTCCTTCCTTTTTTGACTTAGCCTTTAGAGATAAAATGGATCCCAAAGATAAGGATTGGATCCAAGAGAGTTAGGACATACTTAGGGCTCTCAAGGACAACCTACAGACAACCCAAAATTAGTAGAAGATATATGCAGACATGCACAAGGTCGAATACACTTTTGAGGCAAGATACTTTGTTTTCTTGAGGCTACATCCATATAGGTAGTCATCACTAAAGAAGAGTGGTGCAGAGAATCTTAATACATGTTTCTATGGGCCTTATAGGGTGGTTCATAGAGTTGGAAAAGTAGCTTATGAACTGGAATTGCCGGAGGGAAGAAAAATTCATAATGTGTTTCACGTCTCATGTATCAAAGAGGAATTGGGATAATAAGTCACTACTTCAACAGAGATACCTCCATTGGATGAGGAGGGGAAAATAGTACTAGTTCATGAATAGGTATTAAATATCATAGAGAGGATATTGCATAACGGGGTGATTTGGGAATACCTCGTTAGATGGAGGAACTTACTAGTAGAGGATGCCACATGGGAAAGTGACCAGATCCTACAGCATCCAAATTTGCATTTGCTTGAGGACAAGAAATCTCGGGAATGGAGGACTGTAATGACAATTTCCAAATGAGTCCTCTAGGAGAATTGATGAAGTGTCCTAAGTAATTTCTGCGGGCCATAGTCAGGGAAAATAAAAAGGAATTAATTATTTTATTAATGTCACCAAAGCGGGAGTTAATTAAATTTAAAGGTGACATTGAATAAAGTGGAAAAGGCACCTAAGTGACTATTGAGAATATAAAAAGTCACATAAATTGATTAAAAGGTAAAAATGTCACAAAAGAGTCAACTAATGAATAAAAGGGGAAAATGGGGGCACCCTCTCTCATTCTCGCATTAGTATTTTCTAATTTCTCATTGAGAGATCTCTTTGTGTTTTTTGAACTCTTGGGATGGAAACCCTAGGAGGATTTTCAGAGATTGGCTTCGGTGGTGAGACAAATCCACCCTAGTTAGTCAGTTTGGGAAGAGATCACCTTCATATTTCTTCATTGTACTTCAGTGTGGCCAAGCATTCTCCTTTTTGGAAGGGAAGTTCTCTGATTCAAGCTGAGATTTCTTGTTACAACTGATTTTTTGTTTGGAGGTTGTATCTTTTCATCGGGGAATCAATTTTTTGAAGCGGGAGGAAAATTTATGGTGTTGGGTGCATCATATCTAGTAGAGAAGTCACAGTGTTCATCTAGGGGTCGAAATAAACATTGTTGGGCACATTTCTTGCTCGGAAGTTTGAGCTTCTCATCTAGGGTGTAGTATATCATTGGTTGAACGATTTGTATAGTTATGGAGTCGTCATCTTCAAGGCAACAAAACTTAGAAGGGACATTTATCCTTATGGGTCTCATCATCTCTTTTTTGAAGTCGAGATGACTATTTGGAGGTGTATCTTCTTTGTGGGATGACATGCTAGCATGTGGATAAAATACATTATCATTTGGTTGTGTCTTCTATCCATACCATTTTTGTTGCAGACCTTATCTTCTATTTTATCCACATTATATCATTGTTGTTTACTTTTCATCTATAGAAAAAATATGTTCAAGGATAGGTCAGAGTATATTTCCGTTATTTTTTGTTGAAGTAAGGATGAGTTTGTGAAGTGTAACATTGAAACATCATTTTGGAATTAAATAATAAAGAAAACAATTTTTCCCTCATTTTCCTGTGTGAATGAATATTTATTTTTCATAGTTTTGTTAAAAACTGTGTACTAAATGTTCTTTATGAGAGGCCTAAAATGTTTGAAGAAAAAAATTAAAACATATATCAGCAAACACAATATTCCCTACAATAGTCATTGATGAATACATAAACTATACAACAAATCAGAAAAAGGGTCAAAAACTCAGTTGGAAACATTACACATGGGATCCACCCTTAGATGCCAACGTGGAAGGAAAAAATGGCTTGTTGGATAGATATGATCCTCCTTGAAACCAACGGGATTGGACTCCAATAAATGATTCTTAGATAGTACATTCACTCCATGCCTAACACACTTTCCTAAGGTATTATTTAGTGAAGGATTATCCAAAAAAAAACCATGATGATAGAGGACTTAGTCTCTAAGTCTCCCAACAAGGAAGGTGAGTAGAATATTTGGTCCTCAGAGAGTGAGTCCTTTGGGTAGTCCATGATTTGGACTTCACCTTACTCTTCTTTCAATTAATAAATTGTTACACCAAATTGTTTCTCATTCCGTCATGTTATTTCAACCTAATATTATAAAATCCTATGGCATGTTGTACATGATTGTATTCTCATACTATTTGTCTTTTCCTTGGATTCAATTGCATAGAACCTATGTTTTGAAAGGATTTGTCCTTAAATATTGCTAGAAGGAGATAGTGCTCTTGGGATTTTTTCCTCATAAAGAGAATGTCCATATCAATTGTGGAGGGAGTTGAAATAAACCCTAGTAGTGGATACTTTGAGAATAAGGGGTGGTTTAAATGGAACACTCCTTGAATGTTATTGGAATGAGATTGTCATTTTATACTTTTTACATCATGAATTGAATTTCCATCCCAATTGTGGTAGGAGTTGAAATAAACCCTAATAGTGGATACTTTAAGTAGAAGTGATACAATGAAAGGCTCTTACTCTCTCCTTCAATGATATTGGAGTGAGATCATCCTTTTGGTAATTTTGAGCTACATAATTCCCATCCCAAGTGTGATGGGAATTGAAATAAATCATAATGTTGGATACTTTAATATAAGTGACATTGTCAATGGTTCTCTCCTCCAATGTTAGCGGAATGATCAATCATCCTTTTATTTGTTTTATGACACAAATGTAATGGTCATCGCAATTTTGGGGATGTGATTGTGTTGGCCCTTGAACAAGTTTTGGGAGATCCAAATTTGACCTATTTTGGGACTTCGACAGCTTGTCGAAGATGGAGCGCAAGATGAAGCACATATCATGGGATCTCGACCCCTTTTTGGGTCCTTTTTTTGGATTTGGGAATATGTAACAGGAATGGGATGTCGGCCCATGGGTTTACCCATGTTTTATGCCTATTTTGTATGTATAAATAGAAGGCTAGGCAATGTAAGAAGTAGTTGAATAGTACGCAAGAGTTGTGCAAGTTGGCTAAGTTCTAAGAGTTGGATCTGTGTGATCAAGAATTGTATGGATTTGTGCATACGGTATGGGACTTGTAGAGCTAAGTGAAAGTCATTGTAAGATACTGTGAAGGATTTGTGCTATAACACAAGGAGGAAGGATCTAGCGAGCTACGCAGATCTTCTTTCCTATGCAGAGTAAGGGTTTTGTGGCTCTGTGCATGTAGATGACTGGTTGAAGCTAATAAAGAAGAAGAGTTGGAGGGTGTAGCCCCAGGGTGGGGGTGAACCACGTAAATACTGTGTTATTATGCTCTGTGCGATGTTCTGATGTGTTTATGTGTTATTTGCTAAGTGATTTGGTATAAATAGATAGATCTGTTTATGCTTTGTGCTTATGATGAATCTGGATGCTAGATCTAACATCTGTGAACTTTCTTAATGCTTGAGTTTGCTAGGTATGATCTAATCTCGTGTGCTAAGTGATTATATACATTAGATCTAGGTGAATGCTGCGATGCTCTATTTTATCTACGAAGTAGATATTGGTTAAATAGTAACGAACTGATGGTGCTAAGTTCTCTATTAAGTATTATAATCATAGGTTTGTGTCCTAGCTAAGGTTGTAGACACCTGAGTCCTGCAACCACCCCTGCCTCTACCTTAGGTGAGACTTCATCTTCTTTGCATGTGTTACCGAAAGGGACGATAGTTAGGATTTTGTTGGTGTGTTGTTGTAGTGTTGAGCCCTGGGTCTGCCCCTATGCCAACAAATGGTTCCATTGTTGAGACCTGAAACTGTGATTGCTGGGAACTGAGGAAGAAGAAGCTCTGTGGAAAGATCCGACCTGAAATTGTGAAATCTCTGTTTGTAGATCTGTTGCTCTAGTGCGCAGTACGCTACTAGTTTGGCAAGCTCTGTGCTAAGGAAAAGAAGTCTGATCTAAAGAAAAGAGGTAAGATTTGGAAGCTTTGTGCTCTAAGAAAGGTAAAAGTGATAATTATTTATTAAAAGAGGTAAGATATGAAAGCTCTGTGCTCTGATAAAGGTAAGAATATTAAAAATTTCTAGATCTGAAAGCTTCGTGCTCTGCAGAAGTAAGATAAGTGGAAATTTTTGTTTCTAAGGCATGGATCTAGGTATATTTGATAGATTCTATCCTAGCTTGAAAACTAGGATATTCATAGATGAGAGAAGGCTTGATATGAATAGATATGATAAGAATAGTGAAAAATAATTTATACCTATGCATAGAAATAATGTTTGGACTAATAAGTGTATGAAGGATCCTAGAAAGAATTGTTTGCAGGTTAGCTACCATGATCCTAGTGCGTAGTACAGGAAAGGATGATGATCATTTAAAAGAAAGAGATGATTAACCCTCTGTTACAATTGCAGAATATGAGGACATCTTGCTAAGGAAGGCCCTGGGAGATGACCCAGTTGTCTTTGTTGTAAAGCTATGGACCATGAAGTATTGGATTGTCCTAGAATGATTGCTAAACTTTAAGGAATGAACATGATACAAGAAAACCCTAAGGCGGATCCAGAAACTAAGATTATGATAGAATCCCAAGAAGAATCAGAGAAAGTATTGCTACAGATAAAAGAAACCCTGAATGATCACCGAAATGTCATAAAATCAGGGATCTTCAAAGAAAAAGAATGCCTTGAAGCAAGAATATGAGACTTCGACATTGACTGTGTTCTAGATATAGAAACACAGGTGAATATCATGACAAAGAGAACCTAGGAAGCTATAGGGAGGCCTGCTATGATTACTTCCTTAGGAGGAATAGGACTATTCAAAGGAAAGCTGATACACCTATGTGGAAAGCTCACCCGGATACCTATGAATGCCAATGGAACTTCGACAGAGGAGGATTTTGAGATTAATAAAATTATTGAGAACATTGCCCCATTTACCATGCTACTAGGAAAACCTTGGATTGAAAGAGATTAGGCCAGAAGGAAAGAAGAAGAGGAAGTTTTAGAATAGAAGAAGCAAGAGTTAAAAGAATTCATGACTAGAAAGATCACACACTTGATTAAAGAACAAAAGAACATATCAAAGCCATTTAACACTAGAGATCCGGATGTCGAAGTTACAAGAACACTATATGAACCACTGAAGATTGAAGTACCTATTCCAGATAAAGAAGAAGGATCACCTGCAAATATTAGGAAAGGATCTCAACATCGTGAAGGCACTATGTCAAAAGAAGATAAGAATCAGAATGGAAAAAGGAATACCGAGATGAAGCTCACTGGGAATAAGGCTAGAAATATAAGCAAGAAGTGAGCTAAGATCGACAAGTTGCAGAAGGTTCCAGAGGAAACCTTACAGAAGAAAAAGTTGCAAAATTAGAGCTTCGTCGGGATATAAGAACAACGACACATGGCACTTCACCATGGCGAAGAAATATAGTCGTTGGGGACATTATAACTGTTAGACCAATGCTCTGAATGGGCATAAAGACATTTATGGAAAGACATCTCACCATACGACCGTTGGGACCGTGCCATAACGGACATAACAAAGTTAATGAAGGCTTCATACTCGTTGCAAGCGACCCATTGCCGAGTTACCTATTTATCCCATTGAGCCATGCACCAAGAACACTTTTTCCAACTGAGAATTTGAGCCCGTAGATTATGTTGATTTATACAGTGATCATTGTGCTCTTTCTCTCTATCTCATTATTGTTTCTAAGTTACCCCCTGAACCCGAGATTGTTAACCCCGGGTGTGTATGTCGGACGAATTGAGCATTGTAGAGAAAGATGTTGGAGAAGTTTTGATCGACCTCATGACTGAAAGAGTCATGTCAATGTGTACAGGTGTACAAGCATCATTGACAAGAGGACTGCCAACCTCTCCATCCACTGCTCACGGAGCTGGACCATCCCGACCATCTGATGAAAAGAAAACCAAGAACAGGGACGATCTAGCAAATGATAAACTGATCTCGACCATATTACCCACCTATATTCCACCCCTGAGTGGCACAGTAAATCGAGACAACATGCCCAGAGACTTAGAATACACCTTGGTCACGGCGTACCTCTAGAAGGGGATACGCACAGTTCGAGCGGACCAAGATAAGATTGCGGTGTTGAAGTTTAGTGAATTCAACCTCGGAGATCAAAAAGTTTACGACATGCTCACCCCACATAAGTACCTGACCCAGAATAAGGGGAATCATTCGAAGATAATCCCCCATTTGTGGACTATGAACCTCGTGCAGTCCACCCTGTTCAACGTCATGAAGATTCCTCACTTCGGATGACACCAGGAGGTGAATGCATGTGTCAAGTTACTTCTGTCTTGTTACCATGGAGGTTATTTGTGGCTAAAATGTCATATAACAGTTCATTCAACTTTGATCAATTAGATCACGGGGTTGAGTATGCAAGGACCCGATCCACAAGAGTTTTACCCTGGAAAATCCATGGATCGCACTCTAGCACAGTGAATCAAGGACACTTATGGCGATGTCGAGAAGGGAACGCAAGCTTACAAAGTAGCTTCTCTCCAGAGTGGCGCAGCGCACCTCACCTATTAGTTGATTGCAGGGAAGTTAGTCTGAAAGAACCGACCCACCCAAGTCACCGGTTTTGTAGTCGACCTCGCAGGCAAGTGTGCGGACGACCTTCAGATGAAATGGGCAAAGTACCTAGTGAACCAGTTGGAACTCAACTGTAGAGAAGCACAAGATCAAGGTATGGAGGTAACTCAGAAACTCCAACCTGTGCAAGATAAGGCCTATCAATTGTTTGCAGAAGTAGAAAGCCAAGGAGCAGAACTAGAGAAGGTTGTTACTACAATTGAACAACGTTTAGAGGGACCGATCAATGATGCAATCATCCAAGCATTCGATGAATAGGAGGCCATATAAAAACAACAAGTTGAAGTAGCTCAAGTCAATCTTGAGGCATTTGAAGTAGAACTAGTCAGGCCATAGTGACTCGGAACGAGTCACTGGTGAGTGTTGGGGGCCTGTTGGCCCTTGACCAAGTTTTGGGATATCCTTGGTCAAGTTTGACCTATTTTGGGACTTCGACAGCCTGTCGAAGACGAAGTAGAGATAGCAGGATCTTGACCCCTTTTTGGGTCCTTTTTTTGGATTTGGGAATATGTAACGAGAATGGGATTTAGTCCCATGGGTTGGTGGACGTAGCCCCAGGGTGGGGGTGAACCACGTAAATAATGTGTTATTATTCTCCGTGCGATTTTCTGATGTGTTTATGTGATATTTGCTAAGTACTTTGGTATAAATAGATAGATCTGTTTATCCTTTATGCTTATGATGAATCTGGATGCTAGATCTGGCATTTGTGAACTTGCTTAATGCTTGAGTCTGCTAGATCTTATCTAATCCCATGTGCTAAGTGCTTATATACATTATATCTAGATGAATGTTGTGATGCTCTGTTTTATCTACGAAGTAGGTATTGGTTAAATAGTAACGAACTAACGGTGCTAAGTTCTCTATTAAGTATTATAATCACAGATCTGTGTCCTAGCTAAGGTTGCAGACACCTAAGTCCTGCAACCACCCCTGCCTCTACCTCGGGTGAGACTTCATCTACTTCACATGTGTTGGCGAAAGGGCCGATATTTAGGGTTTTTTTGGTGCATTGGTGTAACGTTGAACCCTGGGTCTGCCCTTGTGCCAAGAGATTGCCATTTTAGACTTTTTTCACCATAATGTGAGAATCCATCCCATTTGTGGTGGGATTTGAGATAAACCCTAATAGTGGATACTCTAATAATAAGTGACATTGTGGATGTCTCTTATTCTCTCCTTCAATGTTATTGGAATGAGATCATCCTTTTGAGAATTTTGAGCTATAGAATGCCCATACCAAATGTGATGGGAGTTGAAATAAATCCTAATGGTAGATACTTTAATATAAGTGACATTGTTAATTTCTCTCTCCTCCAATGTCATTGGAATGCTCGATCATTATTTTCAATGTTTTATTCCATAAAGGTAATGGCCATCACAATTTTGGGGATGAGATTGTCATTTTAAAATTTTTCACCATAAATTGAGTGTCCATCCTATTTGTGGTGGAAGTTGAGATAAACCCTAATAGTGGATACTTTAAGAATAAGTGACACTATGAATGTGTTAAGCCCTAATATTGGCTCATTACCCCTTAATTGGGGCAAATTATATTAGTAATGTTATTTTATTTATGT
>ML783836.1:511645-534733 GCA_009831015.1 Picea engelmannii
TTGTACTTGAACATTTAAGTGGGGTAAAAGGAGGTTGCCCCCTCGAAGAGGCTCATTATTTGAAATTATCTCTTTTTCAAGGCGTTGAGTACTTTTCTTGAGGTTTTTCTATGCTATATTGATGTTTGGTTCTTAACAGAATGTCTCTTTCTCTCTCATTCAATGGTATTGTAATGATATCATCCTTTTGGGCATTTATGAGCTATAGAATTCACATCCCAAGTGTGATGGGAATTCAAATAAATCCTAATGGTGAATACTTTAATATAGGTGACATTGTCAATGGATATCTCCTCCAATTTCATTAGAATGCTTGATCAACCTTTTCAATGTTTTATGCCATAAAGGTAATGGTCATCACAATTTTGAGGACGAGATTGTCATTTTTTACTTTTTTCACCATAAAGTGAGTGTTCATCATGATGGGACAAAGAATAGACACAATAATGTTGCACTCATCATCTCACAAATTTAAATTTGAAGCTAAGGTTCATACAAACTTGAGAGGTATTGTGCACTATATGTGCAAATTCCATACACATGTATCTATATACAAATAAAAACCATGGCTATCTAATAAATACAAAGGTTACCTAAATAGGGAATAAGCACTAATAATAAACCTAATACTACAAAAGAAAAATATGGAATGCAACTAAAAGGGAAGATGCAAAAAACTTGAAAGGAAGGATATAAACGACTTGAATGGAAAGCTACAAAATAGGATTTAAGGGATCATACAAACCAATGACCAATCCCTTCTTATCATGACAATGAAAATATAGGGTGAAAGACTACAAGGATCATAATGCAAGGTTGTAAATATAGGTGAGATGATATGGGTTGCTTGATCCAAAACCAAGAAGTAAACTTGATGGAAACAAAGTTGCATCTACTTAAGTTATGCTAAGGAAAGAAAATAAAATATTGTAGTACATTATTCTATTACATAAATTGAAATAAAGCATGATAAAACAAACAAATCCCTTCTTAAGTAATAATAAAGTAATCCATGGCTTAAAACATCTCTTTTGGTGATGGAAAAAGACCATAAACTTCTTAAAACAATGTGTTGGAAGTATGCTACATGAAACAAAGTATTGTTGTAATGATATTATATGAAATGAGAATATAACTGGAAAAATTAAATTGTTTCTACATGAGTTTCATAAATATATGCTAAACACGTAATGTAATTGAAATGAACTGAATGCGATTGAAAATGAAGTAAATAAAACATGAAATGTTGTTGTATGAAATAGATTATTGCTACAGGAAACATATTGCATATACTAGAAATGAAAAAATTATGCACAACCTAACTTATGAATTAAATGAACTACAAAATGTTGAAAGTAAAGGAAATGGAACAAAGTATAGAGGTCCCTTAGGTAATCTTGAGTGGACCCTACCCAAGTAATTTGCAAGGAACCTTAAAAAATACTATTGACTACAAAACTAAAAGTGCAAATTCTCCATTAGCATATTATCTAAAAAATAGAAATACATCTCAAGGAAACTGGAGTTCTCTCGCAATATAAACTACTTAAAAAATGACTATAAACATGAATATCTCCTTAAGGATAGCCCTTTCCTTATACCTATACTAATAAGGTATATCAGTTGTCCCCTTCAATCACTCCTTGGTTGAAGAGATTGTGTCCCCTAGGATCCCTATAATCAGGGTCCCTAATTCTAGGGATCACATCACTTGACAAATTATCTCTCGTGAGTCAACAATTCAAATGGGTTAGGATGGACATGGTGTCTTGAAGTATTGGAAGCCTATGAAGGAGGATGAGGGGACACACTCCTCCTTTTTGGTCATGCCATGTTGGAGTAAAAGTACTTTGGTGATTCAACCTACTTGGACCATGGGTTAGTAGGCATGCAAATATCCATAACATCATGAAATCAAGAGATAAAATCAAATACAACACACTCTTTATCAATGAACACATTCCATTCATCACTTAATTTCACAAAATCATATTCTTGTATTAATCATGGTCAAAATAGGGTTCATTAGGTACAAAATAAAGTCAAAATGTATCAAAGATGGGCCTTATGATCTACAATGTAGAGGCCATCATCACCCCCCAACTTAGAGTCTTACACACCCTTGTGCAACAAAATTGATGAAAGTAGTGTTGTTGTATCTTCGTTTTTTGAGCCACTAATGTTGTTCATTGTACCTTTGCCTTAGATCCCATGCTACAGATATGGTGATGTCCCCCTAGCCATAGTACCCAACAGTCTTCTCAATCTCTTTCCATTCCACCTTATATTTTTCCTCATTCAAGGTTGGTGGTGGTGAAGGCTAAATTAGAAGATGCGGGTTAAACCCCAACTCGATCCATTTCAACTTTAGTCTCCCAGGGATTCCTTGCAAAGTTGGGCCTTGAATAGGGAATCTTGCAGGTTTCTTAGTGAATGAGTTTTTCTATTTTAGAGACCATGTGAAAATGATTGCCACCTTCTTTTTCAAGCCTGGGTTGCCTCCTCATTTGAAATCCTTATAATATATTTGAAGTGGGAAATGTACTTTCTTTGTTTCTACTCTAGGATGGGAGCCAATTCTATATCATATGTGAGAGTCTCATATCTATACATGAGCTCCTATAGCTTGGAGACATCAACCCTGATACAAATAGGGTTGTTAAACTCTTCCTCATATTTTTGAAATTATTCACAATGAATCTAGGAAGATAGTTCCCTTTAATTGGACTTCCTCTACATATGGATTTGGATTTCATTTGTAGGGGTGTGGTAGGGAAAGGTTGTGTAAATAAAATTCACACAATTGATACCTTTCTTCCTCATCACCTTCCTAGCACAGATCTACAAACTCCTTTGGGTTATCTATCTTGAATGAGACCTATTGTACTAAACTTTACATCTAAAACCTGTTCCGCTACTCTTTGAGAAGAGGCTATAGAACTTTGTTGGTTGTCTACAACTCATCATATCTTCTTCCACCTAAGAAATCATGGATATAGATACTTTCATCACTTTTTCTCTTTCAATTTGGTTAGATAACTATTTCTTAGTCTTATCAAAATCTTCCCTCAAAGCCTTATATTTCATTTCAAGTTGGTTATGGTTGTCAGTCCCTTGCATCTTCATAATATTAAATTTTTCCTGTAGATGGTGAAGTTACTGCTCCACATCTTCTATGCTTATTTGTTCTTGTTTTTCCTTTCTGAATTTAGTATTTTCTATGTGTTATAGAAATATTTTCCTCACCCTATGTAATCTTGCATAGAGGGCCTTTTTCCATTTCCCTATGTAGACTTTTCATCCTTTTTTGCAAAATCCCAGAGATAAAAATACATTTTTTCCACATGTACACACATTGCTTACTATACATCATGCGTATACACAGGCTACACCACTACAACCCGTGTACATTGGGATTTGTGCCCAAAAATGAAAAATGGTGTCGAGTTTCCATGTCATGACAAGAGAACTATGATCCTCAGCCTTACATATACTAGAAACGTTTTGACTCGGCCCTTCAGATCCATTTGAAGGCTATAAATGGGCCAATTCCGAGCTATGTAAAATAGGAGAAAGAATTCAACTTTGAGAGAAAAGTTACTCTGGAGAAATTATTTACTTCATATTGAGTCTGCATCCCTTTGTCCTTTAAGTCTGAGCATAGTGTTCAGCCCCCTAAGCTCTTCCCTTATTGATTGAGAACTTCATTGTTTCTCATTTATGAGCTTGCCTTTGGTGGAGGATTGAAGTGGTGGAGGCCCAGCTGTCAGGAACTTAGTTTCTCGGTTCCAAACCATGCCGACACGGAAGTCTGTAACATTTTCACTTTTGTTGATCATATATTAATAGAAATACTCTTTTCCCATCCAATTGATATCTTGAAAATATTTGATTTATTATTCCATAGATGTATTTGTTATGTATATTAATGGATTATTCTATTGAATGTGATAACATCATATATTACCACCATATGCTTGTTTTCTTGGTTGTTGAGGACTAGTTGCAGGTATATTACTTTGGGTCAAGTGCTCAATGGTGGACTTCATCGAACGTATGGATGAGGTAGGCCTTTTATCTTGTCTTGCTAGCATATTCGTTTATATAGCATACTTGAGAATAGAGTTGATTTCTATAGTCATTTCTGTCTGTTGCAGTTTACCCCTATCCATAGAGAGATTTTCCTCGCAACAGAATTGACGACCATACTGGGGACTAAATCTTCTTTCTTGGGGTTTGGAGTGTTTTTATCCTTAGATTTCTCTCGTTCCTATTGTCTTTCTTATCGTGCCATTGCTTGACACACTCTGTTCACTCTGGGTCTGAGTTTTTCAGCCTTCTCCCTTGCCTAGATTTTTTTTTGAAACATATACATGGGTTTTTTCTTGACACTCACGTATATACGCGTGATGTCCTTCTACAAGTTGCGTACATATGCATTGTTTCCCTGAACAGTCGTGTACATCAACCTTCTTTTCTTGTTTTCTGGGTTTGGTGGTTGATGGGTAAGTTTTGATGATTGTTGAGTCTTCTTGGGTGTCTGTAGTGATTGTTAAGTGTCTTTGGGATGACAAGAAACCTCTCTTTGGTTGAATTTATGGGCGGAGTCTTTCTCATTGTTTTTTCATTTTGATTGTCCTTGTCCATCGGGTTGGGTGTCTTGATTCTTGGTATTCTACTTGCGTTGTCTCTTTCTATACACAATAGAGTTTTTATATATCAAGCTTCTTTTTAGTCCATGCATCTTCATTTTTCTTATATTGAAAATACAAAAATATTAGTCATTTTTCATTGCTTGACATTTTGATATTTTGAGTCTTTGTCATTATCTTAGTGTATGTAAAGAAAGATTCCAGTGTTACTTCAGAATTGCAAAGTTGAAATTGAAAATTGTATTTGTTTTAGGAAGCATATCATTCATTGAAAAATGATGTTAGGACTTTGCATTGTATTCATATTTACTTTACTTGCTGAGTCATAACATTATGATTTTCACTACCATACCTTTTTTGAGTAAGCACGACCACTAAAATTAACGCTATAATTTAAAATTGATTAGTCACGATTTTATTTTCTAGGGTGCACAAACTAGCTTAGGATTTTGTGAGTAAACTTCTCAAAGGCTATTAAATCAACATATGTGTCTGACAAAGGGAGTGGAGAAATCCATTGTATAATTGGTAATATCAGGAGGCTCCGTTTACATCGGATTTAATCATGAGGTCGCGCGAGGTTGGTTGAAGGGATATCCCCCCGATACCTTCTTAGTGTCAGAGATATTTCTGGGGATCTATTCGTATCTGGGGACCTTGCTAGTGCCTTTACCTCCGTGAGAGGCAGTTCTTTCAAGGTTTTGGGCTTTGCTACCCTGCCCATACGGTGGAACTGACTTACGACTACTTGTCTATGCATCGATTATGAATTGGTTTCTTAGTTGCTTGACTTAGGTGCCACATAGGTTACTTGCAGGGGTTATTATACAGGTACCCTGGGTCAGATAAGGGTCAGACAACACATATCCTTTATGGAGGATTACCTCTCTAGGGGGATCTGACCGACTAGTTGTTAAGCCCATGAGGGCCCTTATAACTGATTCTGTTACCTCCGATATTTAGCAGGGAGTCTCATGCCCCTCTTGGATGAGACATACCTTGTTTAGGGAGGGAGGCCCCTTTCAGCCACTTTACCCCATTTGTGTGCATATTGGCCATTTTATTTTTGATGTGCTCTTTGATTACTAGTTGTCCCTAGGATTTATTTTTTGTATCTTGAGTCTTAAGTCATCGTGGAGTCAGACCATCATCCCCACCGGTCTCGTTGCTTGTTACAATTACCACTGGATTTCGAGTCTTTTCCTTCTAAAAGGTGTAGAGTTATTAGACATGGTACACACACCTCCACTGTTTAGACTTGTGATTATACAAGGATGAGTATTGAATCAAGTATTCATAACACTGGGATCGTTTCAACTCCCACACCTGCTATAGTTAATGGAACCCATTCGACTCCTGCAACCACAATGGTTGTAGTGCCAGAGGAACCTATCATTACTACTGCCCATCCAATAGTGAATGCTCAATCTCTTGCCTTAAAACCATTTGGGTCTCTTAGTCACTCACCAGGCTAGTCAGTCCATCCCTATGGCCTCTAGTCCTTTTTCCTATGGTATGCTGAATTTTACTTCACAGTTTTCAAACTCCATCCTAGTTGCTTTCCCTAATGCTAGAATTGGACTTGGGGGCACTACACCTCCTTATACTTCATTTTCATTTGGTGGTTCTCAAATACCTCAAACGACTCCTAATATGGGGGACATTCCCCATTTTAACCCCAGGCCTAACCCTCTTTCTTCTGGGTGGAGAAACCAACCTGGCGGACAAGATTCTACTCAAGTTTCATCCTATACCCTCACCTCCTTAGTGATGATTCCAAACAACACGTTTAGCAAGACGAATCCACCTCTATCCTTTGGATTCACACCTGGAGGAGTTCAGTTTCACACCTTGGGCAACCCCCAACCTAGATCCAATCCTTCTGGGGGAAACTTTTTTAACCCCTATCGGAACATTTCTACTAGAATGATGCCCAACCAACCTCTTATGAATCATCCTAGAGGAGGGTCTTACAATCTTGGATAGGGCCATGGTGCTTACCAGAACCCTGGATGGGCTGCAGTTCCTCAAGCACAATATTTCCAGGGAGCTTGGGGCTAGATTCCACAACCCCATCTCCCTTTTCTGGCCACTCTTAATCTTCCAAACTTGTCTAAGTTGATGAACGACCTTGTGTGTCATGATCCTACATGGCCCCCCATCCCCACCAAGATTCCTTCAGAAATTCCAAAATTCGAAGGTAAGAATGGAGAGGATCCTGGTGATCATGTTACTACCTTTCACCTATGGTGCTCCTCGAATTCCCTTAATGAAAATTCCATTCGGTTAATATTGTTTCAACGCACCCTCATTGGGTTCACTGCGAAATGGTATATTTAGCTACCTTGGGGAGCATATGGGACCTTTAGTTAGATGGTGTTGGTCTTCCTTAACCACTTCCAATTCCCGGTTCATTATGATGTTGGACTAGAACATCTGTCGACTTTATGCTAGGACGAAGCCACTCATATCTCGGATCATATATAGGAGCAACATATATGGAAGAGGTTGATTAAGACCTCCATACCCCCAACCTTTATTTTAGAATGGTTCCTTAAGTCTTTGTAGCCTCCTATCTCGAAGGATGTTTCTATATCCGGGCTTACCATTGAGGAAGAAGCGATCTTCAAAGCCCAGTAGTTAGATCTTATATATGCTTAGTCTGAGATGTTATACCACATTCTTCCGAATGCACTGAGGTCAACTTATGACCCTAGAAAAAATCCCATACCTCATGCCGATGTAATTGTAGGCTCCGCCAATGTAAAGTCCATAGACTCAGAGACAAGCCATTTGAAAGAGTTGACTCTAAACTAGTATGCATGAGGACCAACTTCGTTTGTGTCTTCCAATCCCACTCAGTCGGTGGATGTACATTTTGTGCAATCATCGACTGACCCAAATGGTAACTAGCAACTAGGAGGGAATAGGAAGAAAGGACGTAATAATAATCGTAAGGGTGGGAGAAATAATAATAAACCCAAGGACAATTGTAATAATGAGAAGATGAATAATAATGCTTGAGAGGGCAAGAAAGAAAGTCGTAAGGTGAAATTTACTTGTAATATTTGTACAGATGATCACCTTACTCATTTATGCCACAAAATTGTGAAAGTTGTGATGCTATTTACTTTACCGCCTGTCGTGCTGATGAATCCTTTCCCACATAACCAACACATGGCCTCGAGCTCCTCAAATGTCGAAAATGCGTCCGGTGGGAGTCAAAAACCACCGTCGCAAGACGATGATCATTTGTGTATCAATATGGTCGATGCTAAAGTTCACGTAGCCACTTGATCTCATGATTATAGTTCTTCACATGATATACCTAGTCTAGAATATCCTCCTCCTCCTAGAGATGACTTTACAGATTGAAAAACCAGAGCCACCACCTCGTATTACGAAAGGAGAACTCAAGTGATATACCCAAAATCCAAATGCTAGAGCTACCCAGAACTACTCTATTGTTGAGGACCTGGGTCAAACCCCTTGTGCAATGTCGGCTCTGGATGTACTCTAGACGTGTCCTTCACAGAGGAATGCCTTGCTATATGTGTTAGGAGATATAGAACCCAGTGGCTCGAAAGTTATCAAGTTTGACATCACAGATGTGAAGCCTCACTTTCCTTACCATGTGGAATTCTAAATCCACGTGGGGTACTCAAATCATACCATCAAATGTGCAGTTGTTGATGAAGGCGTTGCTACATGTGTGATGTCCCTGATCTGTTGGAAAGCTCTCAGATCTCTGAATCTCTCTCAATCGTCGACCATGTTGACTACTTTTGATGGCTGTTCCTTCTGCCCTCATGATATTCTTCCTTTCTTTATGGCCTAGTTAGGTGGGAAGATGGTAGAGGTGGATGTTGAGGTAGTTGATGCACATCTTGATTATAACTTGTTACTAGGACGCAATTGGACCTATGTTATGACTATCGTCGTGTCATCTGTTTTCCACACTCTTTGTTTTCCACTTGATGGGAAGATTGTGACAATCAACCAATTATCCTTTTCATATGATAGTCCCAATGCATCTGTTGGATCGTCGATCCCCGTGGTCGAAAATTCTCAGTCAAAAACTGAGAATATCGGTGTCAGAATGTATTCTTCCCTTATGGGTACTTTTGACTTCATGGCACCGATTCACCATGTTTACGCCATGTCCAATAGGCCCATTTCGTCAGAGAGGTCCGTTCCTTTCTACACTTCTTATTTTAACGATCCTTGGACCCTACCTTCCTTGACTGCGTCTTGTGAGGGTTAGCCACATACTTGCATTATATCACCAACCTCTGCCAGTCATGTTGGATATGGGTCAACAACCTCTGCAAGTCATGTTGACAACCCACACCTAGCCACTGCTAGTCATGATGGGGGCATCACTCTAGTCGCCACGAGTCATATCAATGTCACATCCCCAACCTCTGTACACCATGTAGGAGATGACCCTCTCTCCTCTGCCAGTCACACTGAAAGCATGTCACCAACCATTGTGAATGATGTTGGGGGAATTGAGAAGCCTAGACACCTTAGACGGAAGCCTAATTTCCTTTGCAAGACTTGCCAAGGAGATCACCTTACTCGTTTATGTCCAACTACTACTGGGATACCAGAAGTGTGGTTCTCACCTGAGGGCCCTTTGGGTTCTGAAGCGTCTTTGGTTTCCCCACACCTTGTTTCTCCGTTGATTGAAACGACAGTCATGCCACTAAAATCCTCTCTTTACTATACCCCCATTGTTGAGGGAAATGTGTCCCCTATCCCTATTATCATGCATCCTCTTCAACCAATGGTTGAAGAAGTGGTCATACCAGTGAAATATTTGATCAATCCAACTATCCTTTTGGAGGGTGATGCATCCTTTAACCATGTCATTAGCATTCCTGATAGCACTCCTTCTGAATAAGAGATATTTCTATTCTCCCCAAGTACTCTCCCTTCAAGTCCTAGATAAGTTCCCTTCGATTGGGATGGTCTTGTGGGGTATTCAATGCCCCCACCTATGTCCTTTCTAGTAATATACATTATCCAATATATCACAGAGACGATAAACTCCGCTAGCACTTTATCCTCCTCGAATTGGAGAGCTTTGGGTTTTCCCAAGTTTGTTCTGGCTATTCGTAAGATACTGACATTCCATAGGAGTCCTGCACAGGAGCCTTGGACGTGACTTTCTGCCTAGAAACCTCTTAACGAGTTTGATTTAAGCTCATTTCTAACTCATCTAAAAAGAGAAAATATTACCGAGTCAATTTGTCCCTTTCAAAATTGTTAATTGGACTTGAAAGATCATGAGTCTTGGTTAATCTCTTTTCCGAATCATTTTCAAAAAGAGAAAATATTGCTGAGTGAACTTGTCTCTTTCACACTCGTAAATTAGATTTGAAAGGATGTCTATTTGGTACAAGTTTATCCCTTTTTCACACCAAGTAGAATAAAGATCATGCAAAAGGACATTTGTTGGCATTAAGTTGTGATTGCATATCATGCCCTTTCTTGCAGTATTGAGCCTATAGTCAGTTCTAGCTTTTCGTTATAAACTGTTTGCCTCAACAATTTTGCATCCTAAACCAAGTAGAGCCTTGTTTATATCCTTCGCAATTTGACACCCTATACCCAGGAGGGAACATTCCCCTGAGTGTGAATCTCCCGCATGCATCTCCTTTCATTGAGCATAGGTATGTTCCACTGCTGGAACTATTTTTTCTTACTTGCGACACTTGTTTCCTCCTCTGTATCATAACATTCATTTGGCTATGAAAAAAACCAAATACAGGCGGGAAGGGAGTATTATCTTATATTGGAAGCAATCGTGTCGCCTTTGAACATAGCACAAAGTTATTGAGTCCATTTTTCATCATAATTTTGGGTTTAGCATGGACTTAGGAAGCCGATCTCGTTACAGATAATCTTCTCTACCGACTGGTTACTCTTCCAGTCCCTATGGAGAATTTCATTGATGCCAGAGTCTTCCATATGTCTCATGCTCTTGTTCAAAGGAATTCTATCAACCTATGTCGGCCATTCCTTAGAACTCTTGACTTTGCATGTCGGCCATACCCTCATTTTGTCTCATAATCATATGATATTGTAGTCCTATCACGCACCCTAGCCCTACTTTCATCATTGGTAGGTAACCTTGAAAACAACAGTCGACATTTCATCATTGGTCATTGACTAGGTGGTTTCCCAGTGTTCAATGGCAAGACATCTATTCACACATTGGGATTCATGTCGTGTCTTATATGCCATTAGCCTTATTAGTGGTTTCCTTGCCTTTGTCAGCAATTTTACTCATTGGTTGTTATTCAGAGGGTATTTTTCGTGTACCTCTTTCACTTGGCACACACGAAAGATGCACATGGTCCTTAGTTCATGAACATGTTCTTTGTATGATTTCCTCCAAATCATGAATCTCCTTATTTGTACCTCATGATGAATGATGAGAGATGCCTTAATTCTCTCCTTTCAGTGAGTCTCCTTCCATCAATTTCAGCTCATCTATTCTGGAAATGAGACCTAGAGTATTATGAGTACCTTGAGGCTTGCAATCATTAGTGGTAGGATATCTCTCCATCGACAGTTGGGAATACATCAATGTATCCTAATCAATGGATTCTTCAAGTGTTCGACCTCGACTCCTTTATTCACACTTGTAAGAATGTACTTGGTGCCTTGATACCTACTTTCATTATCTGTAGGTTGTCTCACGTTTGTTAACTATATGCCTCAATGACTGGTAATCAAACGATGTCTCATTGTGTTCGACCTCAACTCCTTTATTCACATGATGTAGACTTGCACCTCTAGAGGATTGTGTAGAAGACTTGAAGACATCGATATGTGGCCACAGCTTTCCTAAGTTGTTTCTTCCTTTTCATTGGACCAATACCTATATGACTTCAGTGATCATGGGAGATCATATTGTACTCCATAATATACAATTATCTTTAAATTGATTTTGAGACTGGTTCTACTGGGCCTTGTTTGTGACTATGACAACCTTTGGCATGTAACCGCATTTGTATTTTCCTATTCATGGAAATGAACAGTTGTTTGGTATATTTTCACATGGATCTGCAGTGTAATTCAAATTAACAGCCATGTATGCAAAGTCAGTGTAGAATGTAATGAGAAACTAGTTCTTCCAGCTGGTTCCCCATCACTCCACTTCTGGATTTTTATAATGTATTTCAGCCATCGCAGATACTCCTCTGGCCTCACACATTAGGGGGCATCTTTTATAGCAAGATTTTCCTCACCCTATGCAATCTTGCACAGAAGGAATTTTTCCATTTCCCTATGCATACTTTTCATCCCTTTTTGCAAAATCCTAGAGCTAAAAATATTATTTTCCACATGTACACACATTGCCTACTATACATCATGTGTATATGTAGGTTGCACCACTACAACCCATGTACATTGGGATTTGTGCCCAAAAACGAAAAATGGTGTTAGGTTTCCATGTCACGATAGGATATCTATGATCCTTGGCCTTCCATATACTGGAAACATTCTGACTCGGC
This sequence comes from Picea engelmannii, assembly GCA_009831015.1. NCBI lineage: Eukaryota > Viridiplantae > Streptophyta > Pinopsida > Pinales > Pinaceae > Picea > Picea engelmannii. The sequence goes on from ML783836.1 coordinate 523,827, forward strand.
CCTTCAATTCCATTTGAAGGCTATAAATGGGCCAATTCCGAGCTATAGAAAAGAGGAGAAATAATTCAACTTTGAGAGCAAATTTACGCTGGAGAAATTATTTACTTCATATTGAGTTTTCATCCCTTTGTCCTTTAAGTATGAACACAGTGTTCAATGCCCTAAGCTCTTCCCTTATTGTTTGAGAACTTCATTGTTTCTCTTTTATGAGATTGCCTTTGGTGGAGGATTGAAGTGTTGGAGGCCCAGCTGGAAGGAACTTAGTTTCTCAGTTCCGAACTATGCCGACATAGAAGTTTGTAACATTTTCACTTCTGTTGATCATATATTAATAGAAATACTCTTTTCCCGTCCAAATGATATCTTGAAAATATTTGAATTATTATTCCATGGGCTTATTTGTTATGTATAGTAATGGATTATGTTATTGAATGTGCTAACATCATGTATTATCACCATATGCTTTGTTTGTTTGGTTGTTGAGAACCAATTGCAGGTATATTGCTTTGGGTCAATTGCTCAATGATGGACTTCATCGATCATCTGGACGAGGTAGGCCTTTTATCTTGTCTTTCTAGCATATTCATTTATATAGCATACTTGAGATTAGATTTGATTTCTGTAGTCATTTCCATCTTTTGTGGTTTACCCCTAGCCATGGAGATAGTTTCCTCATAAAACTATGTTTCTCAATATAATGGATTTAGCCTAGTTGATTCTAACTCACTCAAGGTGAGATGCAAAGTGGAACATGTGGGTGTTGTTGATTTTTATTCCTTTGGTTCCCCTAATGGGATCTTTGTAGGATTGGAAGAGTCCTCTACATTCACTATGGTGGAGGATATTAGTGTGACCAACATAGGGGTTTCTCGGGACTTGGTCCTATTCCTCCTTGAGGGCTTCCCACTCCTCCCTAAAGTTGTGGTATTCTCTTTAATCTTCAGAGGTGATGATTTCTAGTCTTCCTAATCTAATTAGGGTAGTATCTACTTCCTTGTCTATATGTCCAAAACTTTTATATTCTTTTTAGCTTTATTATTTCTATAGGTTTCTATCTTCCCAAACCTGATTTTTCCTTGTTATATCTTTCTATAGGATTGGTTCTTGAGAAGGTTGTTGGGAATATAGGAAGCTCTTCCTATCCATGCTTACAAACTCCTCCCATGGGATCTTGATATATTAATTCCTTTCCAAGGCATCACAAACCAACAATATTATGAGGCCATGGTGGGCCAAGGCCTCCTCCTCACCTTTATTCACTTTTGTGCTTATTTCCCTTAAGGATTGCACCAAAAAGTATGGAACACTCGAGTTTTCTTTAGGACTCTAATGTAATAAATGCCTAAGCTAGTGAAAAAATATAAAATGATATGCATAAATTTCAATTAACCTCTCCTCACATGTGATCTATTTCATCATGTGGTATGCCACCTCATGCCATGATCTGGGAGGCTCTCCATTCCAACCCCATTCTTTTCCTCCCCGGGTTGTTCATAGATAAGTAAGAATAGATTTTGGCATATATGGTTGGTTTCCTTTCTTGGTTATTTCTACACTTACACATGCCCTTATTAACGTTGGGGGGGTTGAAGCCCCACTCCAGATTTGACCAACAAAAACTGCAAGGCATTGGCATATCAATCCTCAACCAAATACTGAATAAGGTATCACCCGAGATGCCATGAGAATCATAGAGACCATATGGTCTTGTGTCAGTGATAAAGGATTAACTACATATGAATCCATTTGAGATGACATTCATACATTCCATTGCATTGTACTTAACCATTAACATCATGTAACATTAGTGCATACATTCAATTAACACATGATCAACTCATCATAAGACAATAATCATTGCAACTTTATTATTTTCATCCAACCATTCACATAAACAAATTAAGAAACTCATCAATTGATAACAACATATCCCTTCACTCTTATACAATTTCCTAGTGTTACATTACATAGAGACATGCACTTTCTTTCAAAATTGGTAGGTATTAAAGACACAGACTCAGAACTAAAAATATTACAAAACATAGTCTCAGAGCAAGCTCAAGGACATTGACAACAATCAATCACTAGATAACCAGCTAAGTAGATGAAATGATTAAACAACTCTCTTTATGTTTTTGTTTCTCCCTTTTATCTTCTTCTCTTCTCCGGTGCTCTGTCACTTTCAGTTCTGGCCCATTCACTCCTTCTTGTTCCAATACCACATGCTTCTATCATGTGCATACAGTACATGTAACCTTTTTGGAGTCATGGCAATCTTAACTACCTTTCTAGTTCATCTCCTTACTACTCCACAACCTCTCGTACTTCCTGTAGTAATCATTTGGGAATATTTCTCGAAGATTATTTTCTTTATTCTGTCGTGCATGCAGTGTCTTCTTAGTTTCTAGCATGCATCAAAAAACTTAGGCCGATGTGCATTGGTATAAATTGTACTAGCATGCATTAGAAAAACTTGAACTGGTCTGCATGCTTCCTATCACCCAATATGTAGCTTCTTGAGTGCATGAAAAATTGAATAGGAACGGACAAATTCCTTTGTGCATGTGCGAAATATTTACCCAAAACTTTTTGTGCCAACATTCCCCCACCACTATTATTTGGCTCATCCTCAAGCCAAGTTCCTCATGGAGTGATCGAAGTGATGGATGAAACTGTATTCATGAGCTCCTGAAAGAAATCATTGAATTGGTTATCAGACTCACTGAATGTTAGGGACCTAGCCTCCCTAACCCCTCATGTAGGTAAAATAATATAATTTCATGTAATAAAGGCCAATATTAATAAGGCCTAGCAATAAGGAAGAATAGGTCAAATGTAAGAAGACCTATTATAAGCTTTTGCTTCTAGAAGGATCTTCCTCTAGATTGTTCTTTTGGATAGATAGAGTATAAATAGAAGTAGAGGGTATGAGAAATCTTGTCTTGGATATTACTGTAATAGAGATCTGCTCTACTGGAGGTTGCCCCTTCAAAGAGGCAAGTGAACATTATTATCAATAATAAAATTTCTCTTTCTGGTGTTATTCTGGTATTATTATGGTATTTTTCTGATTATATCATTGCTTCTCTGCCATTTCTAGATAAAATATTTATGTTCTGCATACTATTTTATATCTAGAATACTACAAGTGGTATCAGAGCACCTTTCTCAGTAGAAAATTGTGGGTTAATTTTTTTTTTCCAGCGTAGAGACGTATTCAGGTGCCTTAAAGCTATAAAGATCTATCATTACATGCATAAACCCATGGTTGGGGAGTCATACAGGTAGGAAATAAAAGTGGTACCTAAGCACACATCTATTGGCCACCCTTGTAACCCCTGTTGGTACCCCTTTGAGTGATAGCGCATCAGACAACACCTGTATACGGATCGACCTAGATATCCTGAAGCCTTCCATAGATAAACTAATCAGCCACCTAACTACTATAGTGCCACTGAGAACAACACTCGAGAAGAGACTCTTTAGTACCTGGGTAGTCAGGTAGCACAACTAAGGGCACAGTCTAGCCTCCTTAGTTGGTGCCCTGAGATATTGGACCGAGTACTATTGTTGGACCCCTCACATATATCAGAGAGATATAACACAGGCAAAAACCCTTGTCTGTAGAAACCTTGAATATCCTACCCCTGGGGGCGGAAACAAAAATCAAATAGACAAGATATATTTCTTTGCAACCGCGCCTTCTGCATTCTGGTTGTGAAATTAATACACATTTATTTCTGTTAAGAATTTGGGCATTTCGTCACTGCAATATTATTCAGGCCGGAGTATAAATCCACAAGAGTAAAAAAAAATTATAGTGGCCTCACTGACACACTTATTTGGGACACATCCCACATGGTTCCTCTCTTCACCTCGATTCTAATGATACCTATCATTTTTAACACAATTTATTTTTGTGTGTGTGAACTTGACCCATATTCGACACCCTTATTTGGCTCCTATCCCTTTGGATCTCCCTTTTCTCCCTGATCATAGTGGTACCTATCATTTGACACCCTTTTTCTTCGTGGTCCCACCGACACCTCCAGACCCCTTTTGTTTCCCCTATACCATTTTCCTACTCATTTGTTGAAATGACTACCACACGAGACCAAGAACTTAATGCCTTGATTGATGACAACTGCCAGAACAAGGAAGATATCAAGAATCTCAGTGCAAACACTAGCTCCATCAATTCAACTATTGAAATCCTCAAGGAACAATGTTCCCACATCAAACACCTCAAGTAACAATGTTTCCACATCAAATACCTGAAAGAACACTTCATGGGCCATTCCTAGAACCCTTTCTCTTCTGAACAACCATTTTATCAGGATGACCATGACTCTTCCCATTACCAAGGCCCTCATACTACCCACTTTTCCTGAGACCTCCGCTCTCCTAGAATTGAGGTGAACAAATTTGATGGATCATATCCTACAGGTTGGGTCACCCAAATGGAACATTATTTCTCTTTGCATGTCATTACTGATGATTTAGCCAAGCTTCATTATGGTTTCCTACATCTGGATCTAGAATGATGGAAATAGTGGCAATGGCGAAAAAAGGCATGCCAAGGGTATCTTGCTTGGACACAGTTTATGGTTGAACTTTATGTCCGCTTTGACTTTGAAACCCACCATTTAGGTTGTTTGACCAAGTTAAATCAATATGGGATAGTGGAAGAATTTATTTCCGCATTTGAGCACTTGGATTTCAGAAAAAAGGGCATGTCAGTTGCTTTCTTTAGGGAATGCTTTATCAGCGGCCTTAAATATGAAATTCGTGCCCATATTCTCATGGAATGCCCCCAGACTTGGTTGGAAGCTACTCAATGAGCCAAGGAAGCCCAACAGATTGTGTCCTCCCAAACCCCCAAACCCTCCTTTCCTCCTCACCCTAAACCCACCAATTTTTCCCCTCCTACAACTCCACTAAAGATATAGAAATTAACTAGGGCTGAAATGGATGAATGCCAACTCAAGGGTCTTTGTTATAATTGTGATGAAAACTATTTTCCCAGACACAAGTGTAAGGAACAAAATATTTTTATGGTTGTGTCTGAGGATATTTCTGAAGAAGATGTTGTTGTTCCTCCTATGGAGGAACTAACACTGCCTTCTAACCTCACCACACCATCTAACCCACCAGATGTTGACTCGATGATTTCACTTAATTCCCTCACTAGATTCTCTGCTCCCCAGATGTTGGCAGCCAAAAATTCTGTCAAATTTTATCATAATAAAAATTCATCACAAAGGGATAAAAATTTCCTGTAGTTGCCTCCTCCTTATACTTACAAACATTTTTGTATTTTGGTTTTGAGGAGATTCATTGGCCTAGCTAAGTATAAGAGTTTTTTTGTTTTTAAATACATTGTTTGTTTTGTTTAATTTCATGATTGAAAGCATGAAATTGGAACAAAATTATGGCTTGGGTAATCATTTTATAGTTTGTGATTTCTTTGTTTCTTTTTCTAAAGGGATTACACTTAAAGGGAATCTATATGTTTATAAATCTTAAAGTTTGTAAGCTAATTGATTGATCCATTTCCATTGATTTATTCACTTTGGGATATATAATTGAGTCTCATCTATGGTTGATTATATGATTTTTACATTTGATATGCTTAATTGCACAGAACCTTGGGTTAAAATTCAAAATATGCATCTTTCTCTTACCAGTCGTATCACAATCCTATCACCCTGGTACAGGACTGACATGCTTACAATTTCACATCATCCTATTGTCCTACATAATTCAGACTCGCATTCATTTTTGGAATAAGTTAGTGGTGGTGGTTTGGGTTCAGTGTTCATTGCACAGAGTGGTTTACAAGCATGCGCGTCCTCTGGTTCTAAGCCACTCAAAGCCCAAATTACCGAGTATGATAGCCTCCTGAGCTCGTAGTTGTCAGGCATCTCCCGATTTTACAGACCTCTTCCTACTGTTTTTGTATTGGAAAGAGAAACCTACCTCTCGTTTCTCTTACTGTGTCTATGTGATAGAACCCATGGATTCCGTGGTAAGAATTGAACCAAATGGTTTTCAAGCCCTCCTCGCTCACGATGATTCCATAGGCGATATTGTGGTGCATGCTGGGACATTTTTATCAAAACGTTTGAGGGTTATAACCTAGCAGTTGCATAGGATTTCACTCAGTCGTTTGATGGATCCAAAGCTAATATTGGGGATCTGCATCTCAAAGTGACCGAGGATTCCATAGCACAAGCTACAGGAATATCCCAGGAGGGAGAACGATGGTTCAAAAATGCCAAAATCGAGCGTGTGCCTTGGAATTTGTTCATGGTCTCTAAGAAATCGAAGTGTTTCCCAAAAGGTACACCGATTACTCTGATCAAACTCTAATGGCATGGTCTTATTATAATTCTTGGGTTCAGTGTTCATTGCACAGAGTGGTTTACAAGCCTACGTATCCTCTATTTCTAAGCCACTCAAAGATCAAATTACCAAGTATGATAGCCTCCTGATCCCGTAGTTGTCAGGAATCTCCCGATTTTACAGACCTATTTCTACTGTTTGTGTATTGGAAAGAGAAACCTACCTCTCGTTGCTCTTACTGTGTCTATGTGATAGCACCCATGGATCCTGTGGTAAGAATTGAACCAAATGGTTCGCAAGCCCTCCTCTCTCATGAAGATTCCATAGGTGATATTGTGGCACATGATGGGACATTTTTATCAGAAAGTTTGAGGGTTATAACCTAGCAGTTGCACAGGATTTCACTCAATTGTTTGATGGATCCAAAGCTAATATTGGGGATCTGCAACTCAAAGTGACCGAGGATTCCATATCACAAGCTACATGACTATCCCAGGAGGGAGAAAGATGGTTCAAAAATGCCAAAATCGAGCATGTTCCTTGGAATTTGCTCATGGTCTCTAAGAAATTGAAGTGTTTCCCAAAAGGTACACCGATTACTCTGATCAAACCCCGATAGCATGGTCGGCTTCTAATTCTTGTATCACATCTGCCTACTGATGATTTTTCTATGGTTCAAGTTAAATATGCCTTTCTATCTGTTTATGAGTCTGTAGAAAATGTCCAAACTTTATCAAAAACAAAAATTTAACCCATTGTCGAGCCTTTTTCACCATGGTCTTATTCAGATCCTTGTGTTTTCGCATCTATCCGGGACTAGGAATACTTGGGAAGATTTCTTATTAAGAAATAAATTTACCCTACCCGAGAATGCAGTAGAATCGCTTCACCACCTCAATGAAAATCCCAACCCCTATTTATCTAAACCTGTTATTAAAAACTTGTGTTTTGATCCACGAGAAGACCATGTGACCACAGAATGGAACTATGTTGCTATTCGAAACCCTTTGGGAAAAAATCCACGATATGATTTCATGCCTAGAAAATCATTAGAGGAATTTTTAGATGTGTTAAAGGATAAAAAACCTCATGTTCCTATAAATGATCTGACTCGGGGTGTTATGAAAAAATCGATTGTCAAGAAAAATCGCAAACATAAGGGACAGAGTAATTCAGATTTAAGTTTTGTAAACAAGAGACCAAGCAGGTTAGTATTCAGAAATATGAGAAATCGCCAGCAAGATCATCTGAGCTCGATCCCATTGATCGAGGTCGATGATCACTTCTCTGATGATGAGATCGATGAATTTCTTTCCCGAGAAGATGTATATGATCAATGCCTTAGGAATGAAACTAGTATTGAAGCTATACAATATGATTTCATTTTTGAGCTACCTCCGTTCCTAAAAAACCAAGAAGGATTCGCTGGTATACGCTACAATCTGAAGCAAGTTGCGGAATAGACCAAAGTGTCCTCTGCGAAAAACACTCAACCTCTACCTACCATAGCACTTGTACACTGTGAAAATTGCCTTGATTGGGTTGAACGATACTACATGGATATACCTTATCTCCAAGCACAGTTAAACTATATGTTAGCTCGAAACTCCTTGCTTGAGAAGTAAAATGAAGAATTAAAGGCATGAATTCAATCCAATGCTGACAGGGCAAACAAAAGGTTTAAAAGTGTTGGTAATGTGATTATAAAAAATGCAACGAATTTCAACACTATCATTAAATCAGACTTATCATATGCTTCATTGCCTAATCTCTAAAACAATAAATAATTGTTTTGATTCTGTTGGAAAAATAAAATAGATAGATTTATTTTGATTTTGTTTTTAATTTAAGAATAGCTATAGAATCGTGAGATTCTGTAGCCAGTCCATTTGTAAATATTAGTTTGTATTGTTATCTAAAAATCAATTTCGTTTCATCATTTTCAGGAAAATAACAGTTATGATGATTTTTTCAAGGAGAAGAAATCATGGATTAATGCACTCCATAGCTTAGTAATTTCTTATTTTGATAAAACAATGTCATTATGTAATTATTTTTTGATCTAAGGACTCCTACATGAGTGTTCCTTTGTTATCCTATTTTTGTAAAGCAATCTAATTTTCTGGGATTATCCTCTATCTTCTATGATAAGAGGTTATTGATCCAAGACATGTTTAAATAGTGGTTGTTGTTTAGTGTTAAGGACACATTTTTTGGGACTACAATATGGACATGTAATTTTTGGGAATTGATATGGGAAAGCAATTCATTGTTGGATTTAGACCTGTGTGAATTGTGCAATGCTTACTCCATTGTATTCTCCTGTTATTTCTATGTTATGAATTATCATCCTGTCGATTTATCTTTAGCCTTGTCTTCGCATGATATTTCATATAGATGATTATTTGAATGTTGTCCATGATATGTTGGTTCATTTTGTATGTGTGATCAATCAACCATTTAATTATTATTGAGTTTATTTATGATGTTAAATTATGGATAATAACAAGGCTCAGACTTGAGTTTTCTTTCATTCTCAGATATTGATTATCTTAAGATCACGGGATTTTTAATTAGTTATATTTCTGTTGTTATAAATTCACTCCAAATATCAAACACTTCTTTGAATTTATTTTGGAAGTACTAGTATTGTTCTTTCATAGGTTTCCCTTAAATGCAGGACAAGCAGGAGCTCAAACAACACAGAGAGATAAACTCAGTTTTGTTGATCAGCTAGAGGTTAGTTTGTGTGTTATTTAATTAAATTGTTTATTAATGAAACGATGATTGCATTAATTAGCTTTGATTGTTTCTGTGCCATTGTTTCAATCATATTCGCTTAGTATTTATTATTTTGATATCTTTAAACATTAGAAATATTTATGTTCTTAATTTTTGTTTTAAACTATTACAAACATCCATTTTTGCAAGATTTCAAGCAAATCTTGTAAATTGTATATAGATTGTTTATAATCATTTGTACATTCACATTTGTAATTAGTATATCAACTGTTAGAATCATAGCTTTAGATTAGTTTATTTATTTTACTATTTTTAGGACCCCAGTTGGCTAACAGAGCCATTAAACCCATCGGGTCAGATCATACCAAATGAATTAGGTTAATTAGACAACCTGGTCCGGATCTAACCTTCCAATTGACGGTGTGTCACTTACGCCCGTCAACATCAGACTCTCAAATTAATTGGTTACATCAAAAATAGGAAAGTCATCATCCTTATGGAAAATGGTAGCACCCATAACTTAATTCATCGCTGCATTTCCCAAGAAGCCAATTGTTACATCTGTGTTGTCAATAATTTTCAAATCATGATTGCTAATGGTGGTTCCATGAAATGTGGGGGACGATGTGAAAATGTGTGACTCCAAATTGGTCAGTATCACCTGAAATTCCATATGTTTGTTATAGACATGGGTGGTTGTGAAATTGTTCTTGGTCCTGAATGGTTACACACTCTAGGCCCCATTCTCATGGATTTTAATGACTTAACTATGAAATTCCAACAGAAGGGACAACAGTATAAGTTCCAAGGTATCACCACAGACTCCCTTGAGATCATCAGTTCCCATCGCATGGAAAATCTCCTCAAAAAAATTCATTCGGGAATTATAGCTCAACTCCACTCCATTCATAATGTCGAGACACATTCTATGCATCCCTACCTCCAATATATTCTCTCCCACCACCATGTTGTTTTTACCACACCCCAATACCTTCCCCCTTCATGTGGAGTCCATGATCATTCCATCCCTCTCATTCCATGCAGTCTTCCTCCCAATGTTTGGCCTTATCGTCGTCCCTTTTCCCAGAAGAATGAAATTGAGAAAATTGTTCACGAATTACAAGAAGCCGGTGTTATCCATCCCTGTACTATCCCCTATTCTTCCCCTGTGGTCATGATACTCAAGAAATAAGGTGCTTGGCGCATGTGTCCTGATTTCCAAGCCCTCAACAAACTCATAATCAAAGACAAGTTCCCCATTCCTATCATTGATGACCTCTTGGTTGAATTGGGTGGTGCTCAGTACTTCACTGAATTGGATCTACGTTCTAGCTACCACCAGATCCATATTAAAGAAGAATACATTCCCAAGATTGCATTTTACACTCATGAGGGTCATTGTAAATTCTTGGTAATTCCCTTTGGATTGTTTAATTCTCCTTCCACTTTCCAAAGTCTTATGAATCATGTCTTTTGTCCTTTTCTCCATCATTTTTTCTTAGTTTCCTTTGATGATATTCTCATCTATAGTAAAAAATTTCCATCCCATCTCTCCCATGTGAATCAAGTTCTCCATATACTCTCTAAACATCAACTTTTCCTCAAACAATCTAAATGTGTCTTTGGTGCCTTAGAAGTGGAATACCTGGGTCATATTGTCGACAAATATGGTGTCCACGTGATCCAGGTGGATATCGGTGGCCACCCACCATTTCCAAATGGCTCAAAACAGTTTTCTGGTCATTTTGGCAATTTACTATTTTTAGCAGGTTTTAACTTCCGGGGCCATTTTGAGGGTCCAAAAGAAGGTTTTTCGAGAT
>ML783837.1:0-58886 GCA_009831015.1 Picea engelmannii
TTGCAACTTGATGCCTTATCACTTTGAGGCATCCACCTACTTATATGATCTTTCCATGCACTTTCAAGCCCCATTGTTCCAAGGTGGAACCAAGTGTTGCATGTTGTCACTTCAAGACAATCATCCATCGAGTCAATTCAAATAATTCCAAGTCATGATAGGTCTTCCAAGTCATCTCATATCATTCGATATGTTTGTCCAACTATGCCCAAGTGCACCAAGTGGGATGACATGTCTCAATTTGTTCGAAGGAAACTCTAGGATGATTTTCTCCTTTTGCTCTACACATATATCTCGTGCACCCAATGAATTCCAATATCCATTTAAAGGAAACATGAATGGATCACCACTCCATCCATGTGATCAAGTAGGTGCATCTAGTATCACAACCTTCTACGACAACCTTCTACACCCATCTTTCCAGCGTGTCTACTTCCATCTATAGGTGTATGTTTTATAGAGTTCCTCTTCACTACACACAATGATTTACTTTGCCCCCAAATTTAGTGTGCCATAATTACATGGAAAATTGAATATAGTTGAATCTTCAACAAAAAAATATGCGTGTAATGTTCCCAAGCCAATTTTTGTTGGAAACACTAATTGTTCACTGTTTATTTGATATTTGGTTATATGTTTGCAGGTTTACTCATAGAGTTGCGAATTAGGGTTTATATTATGAAGATTATAGCAATTAAGTGATAGATCTGAAGCATATACCATAAACAAAGACAAGATATAATAAGGAACACCAATATAGAGCCAATAATGTCATATCTGAACTTTATTTAGATAGTAGATAGATACTGTAACCAGAGATATGTAGATATGGAATACAACCACAATAATATCCAAAATGGGACGATAGTTGCTACAATAATAACCAATACTAATGATAATATCCTTCAAATTCACTTTGAAGAGAAGAGAGAATCCTCCAAAGGCCAATATACGCAAGAGAAGACTGATAAGATGGAACCCTAGCTCAATGCAGTGCCAAACCCTCAAATTGGTTGAGTTGCACATTGTCTTGGTGGTTGTAGACACCCTAGATTTCGGCCATCCTCTTCCCATGCTCCAAATGATTCAAAACTCTCCCAGAATGTAGATCAGGCCACTAGAACACTCCTAGAAAAGTATCATAATGAATGGTGAAGTTTTATCCCTCCAAATGGGAAAAACCTCAACTAGTTTGTGCTCCCCTGGTTGACTGACGCTCCAATATTTCGGCCTCCCCTCTAGAGGCCTCCAATTGCTACAAAATTTACTGAGATGATAGATCGAGGAAACACAAACCCACTAGTGAAGTCTCAGGATGAACTATGAATATCTGGGCCACCAAATGATGAAAACCTCCTTTTGCAGTGCGCCCTTCTCCTCCCCAACTTGTGCCAATCTCTAGGAAATAATCTTCCATGAAAACCTCCTCTTGAATAGACTATAAATGATTCCCTAGACCATAAAAATAAAACCTATATGTTCCTTTGCCAAAAATCCTCCTCCTTACTTCATATCAAACTGATCTCCACAAGGTGGTGCTCCATCCTGCTAGAAACCCCCTTAGATTGCACACTAGTACTCTTCTAGCAATAGATCTACCCTATGTAACACTGTAGAATGGCGTGGGAGGATTGTTACACCTCTGAGACCAAGATTGTATCAAGGAAGGTGTAATCATTCACCACCGAGTTGATATATAGGTTTTTAGTCTCAAAACCCTCAAAATTGTTTGTGCTCAAGAGCCCAAATGCAAAATATGATAATAATCTAGAATGCCTTAGAAGTGCTCCCTTCTTCTCTTTTGTACCCCTAGTCTATTCTTTTGTTGAGTTAGATAACCCCTAGGGTTAACTCCTAGATTTTCTCCACATGTTCTTTTCTTTCATTGAGTTACCTTTTTCACACAAAGTCAACTCAATAATATAATGATTTGCTTAGGAAATGAATTTTGGTTGACTTTCCCCCCATGATGCATGAGACTATAGTCTAGTGGGGATAGCTAGAATACTGAGTCTCTCCAAAACTCTTCATCAAGAGGTGGGGGACATTACAGTCTCCCCTGCTAGAAATTTCTTGCCCACAAGCAATTCTGGACCTGACTCCTTAATCATATGTTCACCTTCCCAAGTGGCATCTTCTATGGGTAGATTCTTTCACTTGAACAAATATTCCTTGATGATTATTTTCCTTAACTTCTTCTCCCAGACTTCTAATATCTCCTCTAGTACCAGTACTAATTGTCCTTCTTCATCCAAAGGTGGAAATTCCTCAATAGGAATGATGTGTTTACCAATGTCTCTCTTCAAGCAAGACACATGTAAAACATTATGTATTTTGTTGTCGTGTGGTAGATCAAGCTCATATGCCACGACCCATACCTTCCTGTTGATCCTATATGGACCAAAAAAGTGAGGTTGGATATTCTTTGCGCCACTCCTCTTAATGGATTTCTATCTATACAGTTGAAACCTCAAATAAACCAAATCACCAACCTCAAATGTGTGCTCCACCCTATGCTTGTATGCATGTACCTTATGTTGATTATGTGCCCTTTGCAGGTGGTCCTTGAGTTCTCTGAGTATATTCTAACTCTGTTGAATCCAATCCTGAACCATGGGAGCCCTTCTCTCGCCAAAGACGATCTCCACAAATGAGAGGGGGTCATAACTGTATAGGGCTCTAAAAGGTGGCATACCAATGGACATATGATGGGTGGTGTTGTAGAAATATTCCCCAAAATGAAGCCATTTAATCCATGTCTTTTGCTGCCCTAACACATAATTCCTAAGGTATCCTTCAACCCATTTGTTGACTATCTATGTTTGGCCATCTATTTGAGGATGACAATTGGTACTAGGTGTTAATTTCGTACCTACCAACATGAATATTTCCTGCCAAAATGTGCTCATAAACCTATTTTCCTTGTCACTCACAATGGTTTTGGGTAAACCATGCAATATGAAGACCTCCTGAAAGAACAAATCTACAACCTCTATTGCACTGTAGTCTGTTCCAATGGTGAAAAAATGCACAAAAATAGTCAACCTATCTACCACCACGAAAATGCAGTCTTTGCCCTGAGCCTTATGCAATCCTGTGATGAAATCCATAGATATGATTTCCCATTTGTGCTCCGGAATGGGAAGTGGTTGTAGTAATCCTGTTGGGTGAGTGTGTTCATCTTTGTTTACCTGAAAATTGGTGCACTCCTTGATGTGGTGCATCACATCTTCTTTCAATCCCTTCCAAGTGAATCTCTCACGTATCTTCCTCTATGTCTTGATGAACCCTTGATGCCCTGCTACTGGTGAATCATGACATGCTTGTAGCACTTTGGCCTTAAAGGTTGACTCGGGGACCAAGAAGATTCAAACCTTGTAGTATATGATGTCATCCATGATTCTAAAGTTGTCATATTGTACCTGTCAATCCATCAATTCACATGAAAATCTGTTCTTTGAGTATTCCACCAAAAGGTGGGCCTTCCAGTCCACTGAGATGTCAGTCATGGCATAAATTGATGCTCTTATGGATAAGGCATCTACCACGACATTATTCTTCCCTTTGAAAAACTCATTGTCAAATTCATAAGCCTACATTTTTCTCACCCATTTCTGTTGCCTCTCAGTTAAGTCCTTCGGATCCAAAAAGTACTTAAGGCTATTTTGATCTATCCTCACAATGAATTTTTCTCTAACCAAATATTGCCTGAACTTAGCCAATGCATGCATGATGGCTAGAATATATTTGTCATAGATGGTTTAGATAAGCTCAGGACCCCTCAATTTTCAGATTTCATAGACAATAGGGTGCCTATTCTGCATAAGTAATTCTCTAATGCCTTCCGCTGAGGCATCACACTCCACTATAAAGGGTTGTGCGAAATCTGGTAGGGACAATACTGGACAAGCACTCATCACCTTCTTCATTTTTTCAAAGGTCAACTCTACTTCGAGAGTCCTCTTAAATTCCGCTTTCCTTGTCAAATCAGTCAAAGGTGCGCAAAGTTGAGAGAAGACTTTGGCAAACCTCCTATAATAGAAACATATGCCCATAAATCCCTTTAATTATGTTAGTGTCTTAGGTGTGGGCCAATCAAGTATAGCTTGTATCTTCTCTTGGTGTACCTGTACCCCCTTCAATACAATGATGTGCCCTAAATAAAGGACCTCTGTCATTCCAAACTCACATTTGGATTCCTTAGCATATAAATATTTCTCTTCCATGATAGCCAAAATCTTCTCTACATGTTGAAGGTTCTCCTCCCAAGTTTTGTTATAGATCAACAAGTCCTCAAAGAAGACTAGGAGGAACTTCCTCAGTTGCTTGTTGAAAACATGATTCATGCAAGACTGGAAGGTGTTAGGCACATTAGTCAACCCAAAAGGCATCACCAAGAACTCATAGTCTCCATAGTGACATCAGAAAGTAGTCTTGGGGACATCTTGCTCCCTCATCTTTATCTGATGATAACCAAGTCAATATTTGTGAAGTATACATCCCCATAGAGGTCATCCAATAGCTCATCAATCCTTAGGATGGGCTATATATTCTTGATTGTCTTCTTATTTAAAGCCATGTAGTCACTACACATGCACATGGTCCCATCCTTGTTTTTCACCAATACTACTAGAGATGCAAAGGGGATGGAACTTGGCCTAATGTGTCCCATGTATAGTAGTTATTTAATGGCCTTCTCA
Source organism: Picea engelmannii (assembly GCA_009831015.1). Classification (NCBI taxonomy): domain Eukaryota; kingdom Viridiplantae; phylum Streptophyta; class Pinopsida; order Pinales; family Pinaceae; genus Picea; species Picea engelmannii. Next base: position 4,701 of record ML783837.1, read on the forward strand.
ATTTATTCTTTATATTTCTTGGGGTTCCTGTAGGGAGTGGTGATGATAGGTTTCTCACCCTTCTCCAACTATATGATGTGCTCAAACCCCCTATCTGGCGATGCTCCTAGTGGTATGGGTTCAAAGACCTTGTTGTGCCTATTAATGATTCTATGAATATTTGGTGAGTCAGTTTCCCCCTTCTTATCCACCCTAACCAATATTCTACACTCTCCTTCATAAGTAATGTCTTCCATCCTAAAGATGGCCTCCATGCACTTTGTTGTCACCACTCTTTGTGTGTTGATTTTCATGCCCATGAGAACCACCTTTTTCCCATTTTCCTTTGTAAAAGACATCTCCATTGTCTTGTAATTTGTAGTGATTGGCCCCAACATACTAAGCCACTAAAATCCAAGGATGATGTTGGTTTCTGGAAGGTCCATAACATATAAATATTGTGCCAAATCATGCCTTCCCAATGTAAGCTTCATTCATGGGATGTATCTGTCACAGGGCATAGTGCGCCCCCCTGCTACCTCCACATGAAATCCCTCAAATTCAACTATATGTATGTGTCTCCTTTGCAGTAGGGATGAATCAACAAAGATGTGTGAATCACCCCCATCGATGAGAATTTAAACCTTTTTCCCTTTTATCACCCCTCTCATCCTGAAGGTGTTGAATTTAGGTACCCCGCTAATGGATTCTAGTGTTACCTTCTTATCTACTGCAAGGCCATGAATTGCATCCTCCTCTTGTGTGTTTTCTGTGAGATTTGCCTCTATGTTTTGTAGATGGTTGAAACCTTCCTCCTCCTCCTCATCAGAGATCACCTCAATTTAGTGAGCCTTTCCCTTGCCCATGCATTTGTGTGTTGGATCCCAAGGCTATTTGCAGGTGAAGAACACCTGCTTCCTTCTCAATTCCCTCCTAGTGGTCTCATCCATTCAACCTCTTCCCTGGTCAAAAACCCTTTGGTCTACCCCCCTTGGTTCATTGCAGATCTTTGGTCTCTACCCCCTTGGTTTATAGGAGGTTTAGGGGTAAATCTAATCTTTTCTGCTGAACCCAAGTCCCTATTCTTCCATATAGTATCATGCAAGATGGTAGGATTAAAATCCTTGACCCAACCCCTTAAGGGCTCCATCAACCTCTCTATGAAGAGCATCATAAGTCTCGCTTGAGACACATACTAAACCATAAATTATATCCTATGAAACTCTTCTATGTATAGCTCTGGTGATCTTGACTATCTAAGCTAGGTGATTTCCCTAAAAGGTATCTATGGATCCCCCTAGTCAAACCTGTTAATGAGCCTCTATGTAAAATCTATGTAAGTTGTGATCTGATTGTGAACTAGTGTATTCAATCCATGATACCACCAATTGTGAGATTTTCCCTCCAAGTACATGGTGGAAAACTTGATGGCATCCATCTCTCTCATGGGGTTAAGTGATAGGTAGGTATCAAGTTTCTACACCCATGCTTGTGAAATCACCTTGGAAGATCCATCAAAGTATGGGATTTTCATCTTGCTTTCCTTGCACTCCAATTCATAGTTAGGACTTTGATATTGTTTAGGATTACCCCTGAAGTTCATCCCACAATACTTATCCAGTCTAACTTTCCTCTGGAACCTTTCACTCAATGTGTGATATTCCATGGCACACTGCTCAAAGTTGTCCTCAATTTCATCATCATAGTTGTGTTGTGGCTAGTTATCCAAGAATGTAGGTAGGTAGGGTCTAGGGGTGGCCCTACTATGTGTTGGCCCCTGAGGAGTTCCTCTTTCATAACTCTGTCCCTCTGTGTGATAGTGAGGGATATTCTTCTGATGAGTTCTAGTACCCCCATTAGACCCATTGGCTTCCTTGTTTGCATAAATTTCTAGTCCCTTACTTGCATGGGCTATCTATAGTAGGATTTACACAATATTCATCTAAGTGGCATTTATCTTCTCCAAGGTCTCTCTCATTTCAACTTGTATCCTACGCATAATTTCCATATTTTCTTGTAGATGATGTTCAAGTGCACTTTGTGTCTAAATTATGGAGTGTTGTAAATCCTTAGAAAAACCTACTAGAATTTGTGTCTCATTGTCCTCACCTAAACCCTCCATCTTTGCCTTTGTTTCACCTGTCTTCTTTCTGCGTCTGCCCATGTAAATAACACTGAAATTTTGCATGCGCTAATCCCCACTGGTTGGGAGGATCAACACTATGATAACACTGTAATGTTCCCAAGACAATGTTTTTGCTGGAAACGCTAATTGTTCATTGTTTATTTGTTATTTGGTTATATGTTTGCAGGTTTACTCATAGAGTTGCGCATTAGGGTTTATATTATCAAGATTATAGCAATGAACTGATATATCTGAAGAATATACCATAAAAAAAGACAAGATATAATAAGGAACACCAATATAGAGCCAATAATGTCAGATCTGACCTTTATTTAGATAGTAGATAGATCTTGTAACCAGAGATCTGCAGATTTGGAAGACAACCACAATAATATCCAAAATGGGAGGATAGTTGCTACAATAGTAACCAATAGTGATCATAATATGCTTCAAAGGAACTTTGAAGAGAAGAAATAAGCCTCAAAAGGCCAATAGATGCAAGATAATATTGATAATATGGAACCCTTGCTCAGTGTAGTGCCAAACCCTCAAACTGGCTGAGTTGCGCACTATCCTAGTGGTTGTAGACAACCTAGATTTTAACCCTCCTCTTCCTATGCTCCAAATGACTCAAAAATATCCTGGAATGTAGATCGGGCCACTAGAACCCTCACGACAAAGTTTCATACTAAATGGTGAGGTTTTGGACCTCCAAATGGGAAAACCCTCAATTGGTTTGCACCCCCCTGGTTGACTGATGCTCCAATATTTCGGCCTCCCCTCTAGAGGCCTCCAACTGCTAAAAAGTTTACTGATATGATAGATCGAGGAAATACAACCCCATTGGTGAAGTCTCAGGATGAAATATGAATATCTGGGCCACCAAATGATGAAAACCTCCTTATGTAGTGCGCCCCTCTCTTACCCAAATCGTGCCAATATCTAGGTAAGAATCTACTTTTAAAACCTCCTCTTGAATAGACTATAAATGATTCCCTTTAACATACAAAGAAAACCTAGATGTTCATTTTCCAAAAAGCCTCCTCCTTACTTTGGATCGAATTGATCTCCACAAGGTGTTGCACCCTCCTGCTAGAAACCCCCTTAGGTTGTGCACTAGTACTATTGTGCCAATAGATCTGACCTGTGTAACACTATAGAATAGTGTGGGAGGATTGTGGAACCTCTAGGACCAAGCGTGGATCAAGGAAGGTGGAATCTTTCACCACTGAGTTGATCTCTAGGGTTTTAGTCTCAAAACCCTCAAAATTGCTTGTGCTTAAGAGCCCAAATGCAAAATATGATAATAATCCATAATTCCTTAGAGGTGCGCCCTTCCTTTATTTTATACCCCCAGTCTATTCTTCTTTTGAGTTAGTTAACCCCTAGGGTTAACTCCTAGCTTTTCTCCACATGTTCTTTTCTTTCATTGAGTTACCTTTTTTCACACAAAGTCAACTCAATAATATAATGTTGTGCTTAGGAAATGAATTTTGGTTGATTTTGTCCCCATGATGCATGAGACTATAGTCTAGTGGGGATAGCTAGACTACTGAGTCTCTCCAAGCCTCTTCATCAAGAGGTGGGGGGCATTACAATGCGGGTTGAAGTCACAAAAATATCACACCAAAAAAAAAGGCCAGGGGTACCCAAAATTAAATGATCTCACTTGGGGGATAGAGCCAAAAGGATTTATAAAAGGAAGTACTTCCTTGGTACAATCACCATAATAAATTCTCCAGGGACATAGTGGCTTGGAGTGGGAGAAGTCCACAAGAATCCCCCACAACAAAAGAATCACAAGGGAAGATCACAACCTCAAATAACCTTGCAAAAATAGATCATTGATGACTTGCACATACCCAAAAATTACATGGGATGTAATGCCCAAAAGATGAGATCATGTGTGGAGAAACAAAAATGAGCCTTAGATAGTATAAAGGTAAACAATGTGTAGCTAATAGACCTTCACCTATAGATGGTAATAGGTGCAATGCCAAGCTAGGAATGTAATATTACCACAAAATGTTGCAATGCTAGACACGCTTGATTGATCAAATGGATGGAGTCGTGAGCCATCCATGTTTCCTTTATATAGATATTGGTATGACTTGGTCACATGAGTCAAACATTAGGACCCAAATGAGTGAATCATCTTGGAGTTTCCTTCAGACAGATTGATATGTGCCCATATTTTTCAGCCCACATGGGAACACTTGGGGTGCACTTGATCATGGTCAAATAGATGGACTAGTTGAGTTAGGATGACTTAGATGGACCCAATATGACTTGGAATGATTGGGAACAAATCAGTGGATGGTTGGATTGAAGTGACGATAGACGACACTTGGATCCACCTTGGAATGGTGGGGCTTACAAGACCATGGAAAACTCATATAAGTATGTGGATGCCTAAAAACGATAAGGCATCAAGTTACGAGAGAATATATTCATTAATTGTTCTGCAATTATCAAGTTTAGGGTTTGGGCACAATAGAAGACTTGTGGTGGCTAAGTGAAAAAGAGATGAAAATAAGACCTGCAAAAGGTAGGTCCACAATTTATTTAGGGGTTGTATTGATAGTATCATTAGTTATTTTCCATTGCAATTTTAGTCAATAAATGAGTTGTAGGAAGATTGGTTGTGCTCCTTTGTTGTACATGTAACCGACTTATCTTATTAATATGTAACCTGTTATCACATGATAATTTGTATTAATTTTTCCAAAGCATCTTGTCCTTGTGTTATCTTTCCACTTAGATTTTAAAACTTTTTCACTAGCTCTGTCATGCTCCCATCACCTAGATCCTTCACTCATCTAATCATCCAAAATATTCATGTCCTCCATGAGTCAAAATTGGAAAATATCCCAAACCTATATATAGCCTTAATGATTATATAAATTCTTCGATCCCATCACTTCATTCATTTTTACCCTTATTATCATAATCCCATTGAAAATTAAAAATATTCCTTTCATTAAGATTAATCTCCCTTATCCTATCCACAAAGTCATGTGATAAACCTCATATGCCCAAAGTCCTTCGAAAAATGGAAAAATGTTTATTATTATTAATATAAATATTTTTATATTAAAATATGTATATTAATATTTAATCCAAGATTTAATTCATGACCTCACATCAAGTCATGGGAACGAATCTCAATTTTTAATATTGAAAAGTCAAAGGGTGGATGGAGGGCGCATATCCATTTCGAGGGTTGAAAGAGATCGGTAGTTATTTTTTTGAAGTGGTCCTGAAATCCAAACCACTGTTTTGGTGTTGGGATACATGTTCTTACTTGGTGCATTTAGGGAGATGGAGTGGTAATTATTAAAACCACTCTCCACAAGATACAAAATACTATGGCAAACATTTACTATATGATTTGGTTTCAGAAACGTGTGGCATATGAGGATAGTTTTTCCAGGAGTGCGTTTCAATACTAATCATGGAATTTCCAATAAATAAAATTCTTCCACACAGTGAAATTTTTTTACAGATGTAAAAATTAAATTTTACAGAGAAGAAAGACTAATGTTTATTTCTATGGAAAAGAGTCATAAAGAAGAAGATGTACGTGAACAAAAGATTTGGACAATTGTTTATCCAAGGTTTTTACAGAAGTAAAAGGGAAAGATCAAGGGATATTTTCATAGTTTACCAAGATGGTTTCCAAGACATGGTTTTCAAAACCATGGGAAAAAAACCAATAAATAGTTTTCACAGTGAAATGGTAAATTGGGAAAAACAAGACATGGTTTTCAAAACCATGGGAAGCAAGGAATAAATGGTTTTTCAAAACCACGGGCATGAATTCAAATATGGAAATTTAATTTTACAGGACATTTTTTTGGGGAATTATTTTTATTCAAATATATTATTCCCAAATATTTAAGAAGAATATGGACAAATACAATTAGATTTGAAAAAAGAACAAGTGACATTTCAAAGAGGATGTGGCAGTCAATTTCCTTAGCAGTTGAGACTTATAGGACAATTTACGGATGAACCAGAATGAATTTTCAAAATTCAAAGGAGGCTATTGTCAAGCACAAACCCTAGAACATTAACCTTGTTCATTTTTCACACAACTGTCACAGATTGGGATATTCAAAGGGATCTTGGAGCCATATTTTTCAGTTATGATTTCCTGTTCGAGACATGTTTTTGTGGCATGTGTTATCAGTCCAAGAAACTCTTTGAGGTTGTGGGTCAAAGATGCTTGGTAACTTAAGGTAAACTTGTTTTTGTATTTTGTATGTGTGGATCAATGGGATAACTCAATTACAGTATGGTATTCAAACAGTGAAAATGAGAATCAAATGAACTAGTGCTCTCAAGGATCAATAATCAGATGATAACTTTTAAGTGGGTGGGAAAACAATGCTTATAAACCAAATACAAATGTAGGGTTTAATCAACAATGATAAGAAAATATTAATCAAGTTATGAGCTAACCAATGAGATGACAGTCATTCTGTAGCTAAAACAACTTGAATAAGAGTACAGAAGGAAAGATGAGAATTTGACATCAATAGAGAGAGAAAACTGTTATTTGTATTATCATATGGAAAAGTTTGTTTACAATATAGTATCTTCTGTATCCAAAATCGAACCTTTACTTTATCAAAATGATAAGTATTTATAACCTTTACAATAGATCTCAGATCCCTGAAAAATGGATCTAGATTTCTAAATATAGAAAACAGAGTGCAAACTAATTACAATCAGAAAATTGAAAATATACTTTATATGAATCGAACTGTCTTCAAAAGGTATTTATAATGACATGCCCCTAATGTGTCTCTGATGTGTTGATACATGTCTTCAAAACTAAAAACTTTAAACAGTTGTGAACAAATTTTTAGTTGACCATTTAGGCATTCACCTCCTGTATCTCCATGAATCTTTGAAACTGAATATTTCATGATTTGGTGATTAATCTTTTTGATGCCCTCTTATCTTTTAAATCACCCAAAATTCGCTTTGTTCGAGCTCAAAATCTTCAAAATTCTTTCTCTGTGGTTTCACCAGCTATTCTGCCTTAGAATTTGCTAATTAGCCGATGAAAGATCTACTTTTCAATAGTTAATTGGTTATAACTGTGCCTCCTGTGCTGGTGAAAATTATGTTTTAATCAAAAGGAAAAAACTTTCGTGTTCAAAATAAAAAATCATTGTTTGTATTAGTCTTGATTAATCTCCCTGCAAATTTACAACGACCTGTGCCAACACTTGTAAATCTGGATGTGTGGTAATTCTTGCTTTCAACTTTTGATTTTCCTCTTCAGACGCTTAGATAACCACCATAAGCTGGTATAGTCCTTTGTGAACTTTTTATTCTTCTTCTTATCCTTTATGCTTTCAAGTTCTAGCTTCTCAAAAACTGCATTGGTCTTTGCAAAATTATCTGATAAAGTTTTATATTTTGCCTTTATCACCCTTTCTAGAATCTCCTACTGTGCTATTATCTCTTTCATCTCCTTAATCTTTTGTGATTTCTTTGATTTCTTATTTCTTGAGGTTTCACCTTCATCTTTGGAAGTAAAAACTTCAAAATCCTATGCAGGTTCCATGGAGTGCTCTAGACTGTTGATGTTTGGAATTTCATCATCTTTTTCCAGTTCTGTATCTTAATCTGTGTATGGAATGTTTAGAACATTTGCCTTCTTTATTGTGGATTACTCTGGGTTTGTTTCGAAATCTAGTTACTTTTTATCTTTCTTGGGCTTTACACTAGATTTTTTCTCTTCTGGTGACTTTGGGTAAGCTCTCCTTTTCCTTGAGCTACTCTGAGTAGTTGGCTGCTTCTTGCCTACTTTCTTCTTTTCATTCATAGGTTGAGTTTGGGCCTCAAAACCTTCCCAAAAGACAAAGTGCTGCCAAGTTATTTTTCTCTGTCTCAATTCTTCCAAGATGATCATTTTAATCAGGCCATAATGACAAAGGGAATTCTTGATGTTGAATGGTTCGTCTCTAATCCTATTACACACCTTTGTTAGGATTTTATGAAGAAAGAAAGGCATATTTAGAAGGACCTTCCCTGTGAAGTGATCTAAGTGTCTAAAGTGATATAACATCAACTTGTCATACCTGCCCTCTGAGGTTACATATAGATGAATTCCTTTGAACAAAACTTGCCATTCATCTTCAAGGTAAGAAACAGGGATACTTTTCTTCCAGGTTATACTTCAGAACTCTGTTTTGAGGTATGATCTAAAATCCAAATTCTTGGTTACTATTGTTTTAAACTAACTTTGACTTGTTCTGGGTAAGCTAGTTACTGAAGTAATGACAGCTTCATCAACTATCAGTTCCAGAGAACCTACTGTAGCTTTCTTTCCATCATATGACTTTGCAAATGTCTCTGCTATCGCCTGGTGATAGCCCTCCTGCAACTTTGCTACATAGGTCATACATCCTGCATCTGAGAAATGCTTCTGAACCTCTGGATGAGACTGCAAAAAAGATAACTTGTCTAATTCTTTCCTCAGAAGTGAGCCTCCTTGCTTCATTGTCATATGCAACTTAATCACTAATTAATTTGTACATGGTTAACACAGTAATCTTTCTAAATAAACAAAGGGTTGGCGCTGGTGAAAATGACCCTTTGTTATCAATTGACATATGAAAACCCATAATAGAATTTTTGAACACCGTGAGTTTAAAATAACAAATGATGATTTGATTTGATGTCAACAGATATCTGGTACTTTATCCTCTGGTTGTAATGATGATTAAGAGTTCTTCACATCTTCAAACCCTTCTCTATTTTCCACACGAAATACGTGATCATAATCTATCATGATATCCTGCTAGATCGTGGTGAAGAGGTGTAACCACTCATTTGCTTCCATTAACTTTCCATGATGATCGTATGACATGTTTCCAGCGAACCCTTTTTGGGTTTCTAAAGTCGTTGGATAAAAACCCGTGTTAATAGTTTCACCGGCTCGCTTACTGCTAAGAGTACCCTTTAGCCATTGAAAAGCTTTTTCTTCATTTTTTGAAAAGACCTTTTGAGGATCGATTTATTTCTAGAATAACACCTTAAATCCTATGTTTTGACACTTCAAAATTCTAAATATATATATATATATATATATATATATATATATATATATATATATATATAACCCTATTTATAACCATGCTATCACCTACAAAATGGAACAAATTGAGTGATTCATTTTGGGAGATAACATTTGGCTCTAGCTGGGATGGAGACATCCCTGTGAGGTTTCCAAGAACCTAGTTTGACTCAGTAGCCTTATTTACAACTTAAATTCAAAACGTATTTTACTCAGTATTCCATTGGGCATGGAGTTATTGACAAAACAAAACAAAAACAAAAACTGAAAAGAATATGTACAAATACAAGGCTTTAAGGAAAGCCTTATGAAAAGTAGAGTTTCAGAAACTGCCCATTGAATGGGCCACCTGATACTTCTTCACCTGCAAGATCTTGTCTGAAAAAAGTATTGTTTTGCTAAGCTGATGCTATGACAAATGGACCTGTCCAGAGTGCATCAAACTTGCCATGTTTTCCCTTTTCCTACCTTGTTGCATCCCATTTCATAACCATATTCCCTGCCTTAAAAATATCTGCCTTAACGTTTCTGTCAAAAGTTTCTTTCATCTTCCTTTGGTAGTTGCTCTCTGTCTTGCTGCAACTCTACCAAATTGTGGATCCTCCTAGTTAGATCATTTGGCTCAGAGTCAACTTCTTGTAAAAAAAATTCAACTGGCAGTGCAATTTGAACATGAAAGATGGCTTCAGTGCCATATACTAACTTGAAGGGGGATGTGCCAATTGAATTTTTATTTGTAACTCTGTCAGCCCACAAAGAAAATTACAACTTGGAATCCCAGCCCTTGGTATTTTGTTCAAGCAACTTCTTTATGATTCTGACTAAACTCTTATTTGATGATTCAGCTAAGTCATTTCCCTATGGATAGTAAGAAGTAGAATGTACTATTTGAATTCCCATCTCTTCACATAATTTTACCAAGTGTTTATCATTAAATGCAACAACGTTATCTGTGACTATTCTCTTAGGGTAGACAAATATGGAGAATATGTTTTCTTGCATAAAATTAATGATCACTGTGTGATTGGCATTTCTTGTAGGAATGGCCTCAATCCATTTGGTAAAATAATCAGTAGAAACAAGGATCCATCTATAATGATTGCTATAAGGTGGATTAATCTCACCTATGAAGTCCAAACCCCATTGTTGAAAAGGAATCGTGACCACAACAGGTTTGAGGGGAAGAGATTTTAGCTGCTGTTTGCCTGCAAACCTTTGGCATTTGTCACATGTTTTCACAAATTTACACACATTTGAAAATAAAGATGGCCAATAGTAACTAGCTCTCAGAATTTTATGAGCAGTAGTCTTCCAATAATGAAGTCCTCCACACTCACTATTGTGAAATTCAATCATGATTTTAGCTGATTCCTCTTGGTTTATGCACCTCAAGAGTATCCCTATTGGATTTTTCCAAAACAATAACTTGTCATTAATGTAGAAATTTATGGCCTTAACATTTAAAGCTCTCGCTTGTGTTTTTGTCAATTCTGAAGGAACTATTAAATTCTGCAGACTAGGTGAGGAGAAACCTACAAATTATCACTACCTCTGTCTTTTGAAACCAGAATGTTCTCTGCATTTATACCCACAAAATTCATCTCAAGCAACTTACAATTTTCTTGTGCAAGGAGCTTAGCAAGTCCTTGACCTTTCACAAGTTTTACTGGCTTGATCTCAACATCAAATTCAATTAACTTTGCTATCCATTTACTCCTTTTACCATCTATGTCAGGTTGTATAAGCACATCTTTGTACATAGGCTATTACCTTGGCTTGAAGAATGTAAATCCTAAAGGATTTTAATGAATTGATGAGTGCATATGCTTGTTTTTCCAATGGTTCATACTTTACTTCAACATCACTCAAGACTTTATTGAAGAAGGCAATTGGTTGCTCCTGACCATCAACCTTTTTCTGCAATAGTACAACTGCAATTGTATCTTTTGAAGTAAATGAGAATATGTAAAACTCTTTGTCAAAGTTGGGACTGATTAAAACAGGGGTTGTTATAATGGCTTCTTTGATAGCATTGAAAAAGTGTTTATCTTCTTCAGTCCATATTACTTCATAATTCTTTCTTAACATACAAGTAATGTGCTTTGTAAGTTTTGCAAAGTTTGCTATAAACCTTCTGATAAAGTTTATAGTTCCAAGGAAAGACTGGATATCCTCTTTTTTTTTTTATCTAGGAAGAGACAATTTTTTAATGGATTCTACTCTTTTTGTGTCAACCCTTACCCCATCAGCTGAAACAATATGTCCAAGCAATTTCCCTTCTTTAAGTGCAAAAATAGATTTCTTAGGATTAAGAAGAATTCCATACCTTCTGCATTTTAGGAATGCCTTCCTCAAGTGCTGCAAATGATCTTCATGGCTTCTTGGAAAAACATTTATGTCATCAAGATATATCAAAACAAATTTGTCTTTCTCTCCAATGAATGCAATGTCCATTTCTTTCTGGAAACTAGCTCCAACATTCATCAGTCTGAAAGGCATCTTTTCATACATGAAAGTGCCCCATGGAGTGGTAAAGGCAGTATTTTCTATGTCATTCGGATGGACAACAATCTGATTGTATCCTGAGAATCCATCAATAAAGGACATCACACTTGACCCTGACACCTTCTTTAAAATGTGTTCCATATTGGGCAACGGGTAGTTGTCTTTCCTAGAACACTTGTTTAAATTTCTGAAATCCACACAGAGTATGATCTCTCCATTTTTTTTTTCTAACAGGTACAAGGTTAGAAATCCAATCTGAGTATATGAGAGGTATAATAATTTTAGCATCCAATAATTTCTTGATCTCTTTTTCCATGGTAGGCAGCAACATAGGACTGAAAGATCTAAGCTTCTGCCTAAATGGTTTAGTATCTTTGTTTAAAGGAATCTTGTGTTGAATTATCTCAGTGTTGAATGTTTTCAAGTCACCATATTGCCAAGCAAAGGTATCAACAAATTATTTTAACAACAACCATAATCAACCTTTTCTTCTTCAGACAGATGAGAAGCTAAGTTGACATATTTAGGATCTTGTTCACTGGCTACATTATACTGAAAGACATCTGAGTCCTCTTCCTTCTTTCCCAATTTTATAGCCACATCATTATTATCAAAAATATTTTCTAAAGGGACCAATCCTTTAGGAATTCTGTTAGTGGACAATTGAACAATTTCATGTGCTCCAATTTTACTTTTGAGCTTTGGCTTCTCAGCTTCTTCATCAAGTTCATTTTCCAAATCAACCTACAAATCTACAAACTCATCCATTACTGCAAGGAATCTGGTGAGTTCAACATCATCTTCAAAAAACTTCCAAAACTTTACATTATTAGGGAGTGATGGCCTATACTTTACTTGGAATTCATAGTTTAATTTAGGAGGTAATGGAGGTATGAAAGAGAAGGCTGAAACAACCAATGAATTAGCTAGTTCATTCATGGCTCTAGAAACATGAGTAATCTTGAAATCTGTAAAAGAATGAATCACTGTCAAAACTTCATCTCTATAGGCTTTTAACTTGACATGTTTTTCTTGATAGGACTTATTTACCTGTTGGATTATCATATCTGCATCCCCAAATACCTGCAAATTCTTAATCCTTATATCTTTAGCTGCATTTATACCCAAGAGTAATGCCTCATATTTTGCAATGTTGTTTGTGACTTTAAAGTCAAGATTAAAATAAAAATGAGTGGTTTCTTTTTACGGGGAAATGATGACTATACCTGCTCCAGCTGATTCTCTTGTACATGCCCCATCAAAGAACATTGTACACAAATCATTCTCACCTATTTCTGCTGGCTGCACAATGGTTTGCTTAAGTAATAATGATTCTGAAAGAGTGTCATCGATTTGAAGTATACATGACCCCATACCTGTGTCCACTGAATAAATTGGGTGATTGACTGGATTTTGATCATCATTGATTATGTATGCAAGATAAGATTCTCTGTACAACCTTTTGTTTTCTCCATTGAACACTGGAATTATGGTGTATGATAGATCCATTTGCAGAGTTCCACCAAGTCTTTTCATGAAATATCTAGACAAGAGACATCCAAATTTGGGAGGGATGTATGCCACAACCACATCCATCACCATGGTTTTCATTGATGTTGAGGTCAAGGTCACTGCCAAATCTTTAATAAGTCCAAAGCATTTAAATCTCTTAGAGTCAAAAGAGAAAATATCATGATAATTCTTAGTGATTTCTAGACCAAGTTATTCCATCACAACCTTTGGCTTCAGATTATGAGATGCACCTGAATCTAAGAGACAATTATGGAAGATTTTGTCATGAATTTTCAAGGAAATGTAAAATGGTGGACATCTCTCATCCCTATCTTCAATAATAGGGCCTAAGACAATAGTAGACTAATTATCTTGAATGTTGAGGACATCAACAGAGTCAGAACTGCATCTAGGATCAAGGGTGCTCAAAATGTTTTTCTTAAATGACTCATTTTTCATCAGCTCAACTAGAGGGATTGGAATTTTAATTTTTTGGATTTATACTTCAAGATTAAATGATAATGAGGTCTTGTCAGATGTTTTGACCTCATGGGATGGTTCTTTTAATGCAATCCATTGTTCCTTTAAGTTCTACTGATCTTGATTCTGTTGCTTGACAGGTAAAAAAAAATTCTTTTGAGGAGGAGGTGTAGTACTTTGTTTTGCAACAGCTACCTTAGATATGAGATTGTATCTATTTTTCTCATATTCCTGAAATACACCATTGTCATTAGAAATTTCATTAATTTGTTCATTTGTAAGGGCCTCATCATAATCATTTTGAGTCAAAAATGATTTTTCTAGCTCTGCTTTGACACAATGAATATGGTCTTCTTGATATTCTAGACATTCAACTTCATCATATTCTTCCATCATAGCATTTTGAAGAAGAGCCTTTATCTTCTGATCCTCAGTAGGATTTCTCTCTCTCTGCAAAATCTACACTTGCTGATTATTTCTCCTGAAGTTGTTTCGATTCTTACTGGAATTTATGTTTGTATAATCATAAGTACCCCTTCCCTTGATAGGCTTCTTGTTTTCAATTTTAAGTTTAGATATCTCAGAAGTTAAAGACTCTAACATTTTAGCCATCTTGTCTAATTTTGGATTAGTATTGGATGAAGAAGAAGCTTCATCTCTAGGCTTTCTTCTATCAGTGTTTCCCTTCAACTTATGAGAAGCCAATATATTTGATTCCACTTCAAGGGCATAATCGTGCATCAGATATAGTGTAGGTGACCTTCTTTCTTTCAACAACATAATGAATTCCGAATCAAATGAATTTGCATATGTTATTTTGGCAGAGGTATCTGAGGGCTTTATCTCAGCTGGTATTTTACTATACATCCTATTGAACCTTTTAGTGAAATCAGACACTGATTCACCATTTTCTTTCCGTAGATTTCCAAATTCAGTAATATAGTACAAAAAATTTCTTCTATCACCCTAGTGCTTAAAAAAGATATCATCCAATTGCTCTATGCCAGCTATTGAAGCAGTAGGAAGTCCTTTGAACCACTTCCTGGCATGGATGTTACACATTATTTTCATCATCCCTATGACCGTTAATGACGTAAACCTACTGTTTCCTTCAAAGGGGTCAATGGTCTGAGTTCCTGAAGAGAGAAGGGAGAAGAACTTTTCCTCAGAAAAGAAGTTGCATTTTCCTTTGTAAAAACCCTATAAAAAAGGAAATTCAGAGGCTACATTATAGCTAGGGTGCGAGAATGCTTGATTCTCGTAGTTGCACCATAGATGGGTTGCGAGATGTTTGTAGGTTTCTCTATAGGAAGGGTGCGAGAATGCTTCCATGTGGGAAAAACGAGCATTTTCTCGAATCTTCTAGAAGGAGAAACTTCCACGGTGAGGTGGCATCCGAATGGTTTGGATCTTACTTGCTTTCATGATTTAGTGGGATCATCCTAACCTCCTCACCTTATCCTCTTCATCTTATAAAAGGAGAGGATCTCTCATGGAGAAGGGCTAAGTTGGATTTGTCTTGGAATTATTAGCTTGGTTAGAGTTGTTTTGAGTTTTTCCTTTGTCAAGATAGATTGTGAATACTATCAGATCTGTTCTCTCAGAATTTTTGGAGTGAAAGTATGTGGGGAATGAAGGACAGTTGGAAGGGACCTTACGACATCAAGGCCATGGTTGTAATCTCTCTTTCATATTTAATATGATACAGTAATATGATTCTTTCCTATAAAGCTTGTTGTGTTTTATTGTATGATTCCTTGATCACATACACAGGTTTATATTGAGTTTATGCTATTACTATCACTTTGGTTGGTTGCATTCTTTTGCAGGTTCATCATTGTATGAGCGTTGAAACGGATATAGGATGGCGATGGCGAGATGAAGTGGCATTTAAAAGGTATGTCACCTATTCCTCTTTAGTTAGTAAATTCAATATTTAAAACTTAAGGAAAGCGTGATGTTCTAGTGTGTTTTGTTCTAGATCTAGGTGGATCTAGGGAGATCAGTTAGTGTCCGCACCTACCAATTTGTCCAATAACAAAATTGGTGACTATACTAGGGATAGATTGTTTCCTAGTTAGTCTAGTTTCCCTTTCTTTGATTACTTTATTTATGATCTCTGAGTCTATGGGAGATCCATCCAAACTCACTGAATCTGAAAATTCACTCAAAAATTTTGTCCTTTTTCCAAATTTTCTTGATTACAAACCTTCTTGCACTGCACCTTTCTGTAGCTTGTGAGAATCACTAAAGTTCGCACCCTAGTGTTCAGTTCAGTGCACAATTCTCGCAACCTGCCTATGTCTAGCCTGCGATAATTCCTAATTCTCGCACTATACCCCACTACCAGGCTGTGAACTCACTTGCAAAATTTTTGGAATAAGTCTTTTGTGTCCTCAGATGCCCATTTTTTCTTTGATCCGCTAGATTGAACTTTTGGAGCCTATATTGATCTATTTACAGTCTGCTTGACATTCTTTGAGTTGGTTTTAGCCATCTTTTCTTTGTTTGGTTTTGAAGGATTAGTCTCTTGCTTTGAGTGTCTTTCAATTACAAAGCGTGTGTTTTCTTTAGAATTGTTTAGGGAAAGATCAGATTTCTTCTGAATAGTTCGCTTTAAAAGAAAAATTTTAGTTTGGGGTTCTTTGTTTTAACAAAGTTCATTATTTCTTTGAGTGAATTTTTTGAAACAAAAAGATTCAATTTCTTGCTTTATGTTAGATTGGGGGAATCCTCGCATTTGAAGTAGCGAAATTGCATGATTATTGGCATTTTTTGGTCTTAAATTCCGAAAAGTTAAGACCATGAATCGTGCATTGGTGTATAGTACTTTTTTCTCATTTCTTGAGAATCTTGATATTGATGAGTTTAATATTTTTTGGGACATTGTGTATATGGGAATGATAAATGTTTTCTTCTTCTCGTAGCATAGCTTTCATCGAAATGAAAAGATTGCATCTTCATCTCTTTGCATAACTTTCGAGTCGGTGAAAACACCATATTGTTCATGCCATTTTCCTATTAAGTAACAACAACCATAAAATAAAGTGCTTATAAAAACTGATTAGACATTTTTTATACTTTCTGGTAGCAAACCTACATTAGATTAGTTGTAGGGCTTTGGAATAGGTGTGAAAGATAACTTTCCAAAGTTGCAAACAAACATAGAATCTTGAGTTAGGGAGCGATTAAATACACTTATTACATTTTGTCTCGGGAATCCCTTCTAACACAAGGGTCAATCATGAGGTCACATTAAGACTAGCAGAGTTACTCACCCTGTTGGTCTTGGTGTAGAGATTGTGCGTATTATGGGGGTCGCTCGAGAGGCATATCCAAAATGATGAGTGGAAGCCTTTCAAGTTGATTTTGGGCTAGATACCCTGCCCTTGTGTGTGGATCGGACTATCAACTATTTCCCATGCATCATTGTAGTAATTGGTAACCTTAGTGGCCTATCTCTCTAGGTTCTTCACACGAGGTGACTATGGAGGGGCAAGTCTTCACGATACCTGGAATCGATGTTGGCCAAACTCACTCGGGCTCCTTGGAAGGTATTCCCACGATTATGTGTGGGATATTGCACCAGGGTGTAAGTCCGTTAAGCAGGTCGTCAACATAACTTTTCCACCTTCTCTATCTCAGCCCCTTCTTACATTGTTCTCGCGATGTTTGATTTCATCACCAACTAGTGCGTTCATTGTGAGAAGGTTTTGTTTGCTGGCTTGCTTACTATATTTTTAGCGTGTGTTGTTTGTTTTCCCTAGAGGACTCTAGATTGGATATTTATTTAATGGCATCAGTTCCCGGAATGACCAATGAAGGAACCCATGCTCCAAGGGAACCTTTTGTTTTTCCTTCTTATGGAAACATTGGTCCTCCTCACATCACTACTTTGAGCCTTCCAAGTCTCACTATTGGATTACCGATATGGTTGTTTTCCACTTAGGTAATCCCAAATGAAGTTAGTGCTTCAGTCGCAAGCACTTCCCCCCAAGAGAATCAACCTCATGTTGATCCTTCACCTTCTTCACTGGTAAGGTCTTCTTTGCCTTCTTCACTTGTAAGGTCTCCTTTTGTTTCATCTTCTTCATTGAGTGAAAGTTCTCAAGATAGTAACTTGGTGAATAAGAAGAAGAAGAAAATGAAGAATAAGAAGAAGAAAAATAAACAAGGATCAACACTTCCAACCACTGCCAGATGTGTTGGAAAGAAACTAGTTACTGTTGATCATGCTGGGAGTGTTGGTGATGTTAAGATCACCCAAACAACCTGTAAGCCCAAGTACCTTTACAGGCTTTGTAAGGGTAGCCATCTTCTTAAGGATTGCCCTGGTCTATCCAAGGTTATATAAGCATGGTCTACACATCCTCACCAACCCATGTCGTTAGCCTCTGAACAACATGTTGATGACCTCCCGTCAGCTAGTCACGATATATTTGGGAAGAAGAAAAATAGAGCCAAGTTCCCATGTATGTTATGCAAATGGATTCATCTAACTCACCTTTTGCCTCATATGGGTGAAGCCTCAAAATTACTAGAAGACATGACTCTTTCACAGCCTCAAATTCCAGCTGCTTATCACAAGCTTACTCTTGAACTCCCTATAGTTGATGGAATGATCACTCTGGTCCCTTCACCGGTCAATCTGGTTGATGATGTCATCAATCTAGTCACTTCCTTAGTTAAACCATTTGAAAAAGTGGTCGATATGATCCCATACTCGGTCGATCCCACTCTCCCTTTAGATATTGTTAACAAAGTGGTTGATTCAATCCCATCCTCGGTCAACCCCACTCTCCCGTTAGAGAGTGAAACTAAAGCGGTCGATCTAATCCCATCCTCAGTCGATCCCACTCTCCCATTAGAGAATGTCACCCAAGTGGTCGATGCTTTTTCACCCATCAATCCCATTCTCCCCTTAGAGAATGAAACCCAAGTGGTCGATCTGATCTCATCATCGATCGATCCTACTCTCTCGCTAGAGAGTAAACCCAACGTTGCCCACGTTTTTCTCGTTGATACAAACTCTACCGTTTCGGGGGGAATTCCTCCTTGTCCCATGGAACCTCCTCCAAGTAATGAGGCCATCCATTTCGATTGGGGTGTGCTAACTGGAACTCATCTTCCCTCTCACATTCCTTTCCAGATTACAACACAGGTTTGTGGTCGGGACGTTCCTCAGATGTTGATAGATGAAGGTTTGTTTGTTATTATTTTTTCCTCTATTGCTTGGCAAGCTTTGGGTTATCCTCCGCTTGCACCAGTTACACAAAATCTGTTATCTTTTAACAGAAGAACTAGTCAAACTTTAGGGACCCTTCCTCAGTTTCCTGTAACTTTGGGAGGGAAAACTGTCTTTATTGATGTCATGGTAGTCCAAGACCCCTTGGATTTTGATTTACTCCTTGGGAGGGATTATGTCTATGCCATGAAAGCTATTGTTTCCACTCTTTTTCGTGTGATATCTTTCCCTCACTATGGAAGAATTGTGACTATTGATCAACTTTCATTCATCGGTCCTAATTGGATTGCTTCCCTAAATGGTTCTTATATGCAGACAGTATTGCCCCCACCACATGTTAATTATGTGGCGTTGTCACCCATGGCTTCAACTTCTAATGAATTAGATCCAGTAGTTGACATAGTTATCTCTTCGATAGGGTTGTTAGATCCTGATCTCTTTACTCCTGTCGCAACCCTCGACATGTGTTCCTTTCAGAGTGTGTTTCTTCCGTCAAATGAAGATCTCTTGGAAGCCATGACCGAGTTTTGTCCCTTGACATGGTTTCCTTCAAGAGAAATGTCCTCTTGAAAGTCGTGATCAAGAAGAGTTTGAGCATGGTTTTCTGATTTCAAGCTCATTAAAAAATGAAACCAGCCTTGAGCATGGTTTTCTGATTTCAAGCTCATTAAAAAATGAAACTAGTTGTGAGGATAGTTTTGCGTCTCTGTGGCAACCTCGTTAAAAAATGAAACAGAGGTTACGAGCATAGTTCATGTTTCTGTGTCAAGGTCGTTAAAAAATGAAACTGAGGTCTGGGGATTACACCTAGAGTCACGAGCATAGTTCTTCTCTTGTGTCAAGCTCGTTAAAAAATGAAACAACTTCCCCCTCTCTGTTGAGTCAAGTCCTTCATCTAGTATTTGAAGCTTCCTTTCCTCTGCCTTTTTAGTTGGAAGAAACGAAGCTTGGGGGGGGGCAATTCTTTCAGCCTCTAGACTTCATGCTAATTTTAGAGCCGCTAGTTTCTTAAGCTGGGGGCTAAGTACCAACCATCCTTGGGTTATGCATTGGGAAGTCACAATCATAGTTTTTACTTGGTTCAAGCTTGTGTAAAAATGAAACCACTTACCTCAAGAATAGTTTCCTCTGGTTCAATCTTGTGTAAAAATGAAACCAAACCCAAGCATAGTTTTGTTTTGTTTTAAATCTTGTGTAAAAATGAAAACAATCCCGAGCTTAGTCTTTATTCTTTCTCATGCTCGTAAATACACGAGAATAAGTTACCGAGCTTAGTATTTGTTCTTTCTCGTTCTCGTAAATATGTGAGAATGTAACCGAGTATACTTTTATCACTTTTTCAGACTTGTAAAGGTTATACGAAAAAGGAACCCACTGGAGTTCCCTTTAATCTCTTTTCAGACTCTCTAAACATGAAAAGATTGCTGAGTGACCTTGTTCTTTTTACGCTCATTAAAGTATTTGAAGAAAACGTCTGTTGAGCGATAGTTTATATCTTTTTCGGTCTCATTAGACTACTTTACGAAAAAGGAACTGAGAGAGTTCTCTTTAAATTGTTTTTTAGACTCTATAAACATAAAAAAACCGTTGAGTTTTCTTTCTTTGGACTCACAAAACAAACATTGAAAGGCTTATATGGGACCGAACCACTCCGTCCTAGGGTTCGTTAAACATACTATGAGGGACTCGTCTGAAGGATGAGCTTACATTTACAAGCATATGTTATCCTCCTCAAGCTTGTGTAAAAATAAAGAGGTACTTGCCAGAAATGGTGGGGGGAAAATTGGGAAAGAAATATGTCTAAACATGTATTCCATGGAAGAGTCGCTTTTGAACATGACACCCTTTCACTCACCTTGTGTCTAGGTTGGAAAATCCACTTGTCTCTTGATCATACTCCTTTATAAGATTAAAAATCAGTCTGTGATCCCTGTTGTTGAGTTAGTGTTTCCAAGACAGTTGTCGTATCGTCAATATGTTCAAAGAGATGTCCAACTTGAGAAACCTTCTATTGCATCGGTCATTTCTGTAGTCCTTAAAGTATTCTATTGCGTCAGCCATCCCTGAGTCAGTCCTGAATCACTTGTTACTCTGATATACATAAAATCTTGTTACCTGTTTCGTGTCATTGATGTGGGATACATTAAGGCCCTCCTGTGACGAGTCTTTTCCTATCGACTTCAATTCATTATCCAGGAATTAGACTTAGAAACCAATTGGTACCTTGGAACTTGCATGCCTCAATGGCAGGTTTCCTCGCTTTTGACAGTGGGTTTTCATTATTGACCCCTGACCGGGAGATTCCGCCGAGTGTTCGACTTCAACTCATTTATTCACATTCGTTGGATTGTACTAGTGTACCTTGGGAGTCATTGACATTAATGGTGATTTCCCTCACACTTGTTAATGGTATACACTAATGACCGGTAATCAAGTGGTTTCTGCCATGTTCAACTTCAACACATGTATTCACATGGTTAGATTCATACTATAGAGTGGCGGAGATGAAGACCCTGGATATTTTCTGATAGATCCAGGTTGCGTTGGAGTATATTCAGTGTACTGTTGGATATATCCACAGTATATTTTTGGTGGCTATGTTTAGATTTGATTCATAATGGCATGGATCCACGGTGTATGTTTGGTGGCCATGCCCTTGTCTTACTTGACATGGATATTTGCATGTCAGAATTTATGCTCTCAGTCATTTGTATTCTGAGTATGGGAATGCCTACCTCAGTGATGATGTATTATTGTACTGTATATCCTTGTTTGTTGGCAGGTTTCCAACCGACTGTTCCTTGTTCCCTACACACACTCGACAAAGTATTTCAACTATCACTCTATTCTAACTTCATACTTTAGGGGGATCTCTGTTACACATTATTTTCATCATCCCTATGATCGTTAATGATGTAAACCTATCTGTTTCCTTCAGAGGGGTCAGTGGCTTGATTTCCTGAAGAGAGAAGGGAGAAGAACTTTTCCTGAGAAAAGAAGTTGCATTTTCCTTTGTAAAAACCCTATAAAAAAGGAAGTTAGTAGGTTGCATTATAGCTAGGGTGTGAGAATGCTTGATTCTCGCAGGTTGCACCATAGATGGGTTGTGAGATGTTCGCAGGTTTCTCTATAGGCAGGGTGCCAGAATGCTTCCACGTGGGGAAACTGAGTGTTTTCTTGAATCTTCTAGAAGGAGAAACTTTCATGGTGAGGTGGCATCTAAATGGTTTGGATCTTACTCGCTTTCATGATTTAGTGGGATCATCCTAACCTCCTCACCTTATCCTCTTCATCTTATAAAAGGAGAGGAGCTCTCATGGAGAAGGGCTAAGTTGGATTTGGCTTGGAATTATTAGCTTGGTTATAGTGGTTTTGAGTTTTTCCTTTGTCAAGATAGATTGTGAATACTATCATATCTGTGCTCTCAGAATTTTTGGAGTGAAAGTGTGTGGGGAATGAAGGACAGTTGGAAGGGACCTTACGACATCAAGGCCATGTTTGTAATCTCTCTTTCACATTTAATATGATATAATAATATGATTCTTTCCTATAAAGCTTGTTGTGTTTTATTGTATGATTCCTTGATCACATACATAGGTTTATATTGAGTTTATTCTATTACTATCACTTTGGTTGGTTGCATTATTTTGTAGGTTCATCATTGTATGAGCGTTGGAACAGATCTAGGATGGCGATGGCGAGAGGAAGCGACATTTAAATGGTATGTCACCTATCCCTCTTTAGTTAGTAAATTCAATATTTAAAACTTAAGGAAAGCGTCATGTTCTGGTGTGTTTTGTTCTAGATCTAGGTGGATCTAGGGAGATTATTTAGTGTCTGCACCTACCAATTTGGACAAAAAAATGGGTCCAAACATCTTCCTCCTCAATGTTAAGGTTTTTTGCATAACTGTAAAAAGCCTCTATATGTTCTTCAACGGTCACATCACCTTCACCTGTGAATTTGGGCATGTACTTCTGATAGTCTCCTATAGGCATGGCTGATATTGTATTTGTCAATATTAATGGTGCATACCTATCAGCTAGGATTTGTTGCATCTTGGTCAAAGGAGGAGGTGCAACCATAATGATTATTGGTGAGAGAGGTGATAGAATTTTCTCTGATTCCTCGGCACTGGGGCGATTTAATTTAAAAGGGGGAGAACTCTCTGATGGGAAAGAAGTTTTGTATGAGGCTATATAAAAATTTGTAAGTTGTTTAGCCAAGTTTTCTTCACCTTTAGCAGACAGTTCTTGAAGAATATGCTCTACAACAAGGAGGCTAGTGTGAATATTTATATAGTCTTCTTCCTACTATGATTGAAATGACTCAAGGGATGAGGAGTTGTGATATCTTTTTAAAGTTTTAGATGTTTCTTCAACCAAATTTGAGCCTATCAATTCTTCTGCAATGACATTTTCCTCTTGATAAGAAATAATTGATTCTTCTGCAGTTGTTACAGATGCTTTTTCACTGATAATCTTAGAGGAAGAAGATTCAGTGTTTTCTTATATGGATTTCTTAGAATGAGAAAGAGGATTACTTTGGGTACCTGATTTTGAAGTCTGACCTTGAAATGATCTTCTTCTTCTGAGAATTAGTTCTAGGTTGGGCACTGGTGTGACATGTGATTCTTGTGGATTCGCTCTGGTACTGATCTTCTTTGGAGCCAGGATGAACTTGTGGAGTCACCAGATAGATGATTACAACCAATGAAATGTCTAATCTTTGTCTATCATCAAAGATCATCTCCGTGTCATCTCCCAGGAAATCTGAGCTTCAATCTCCTCTCCTTGGCAATGGCACCAATTTGTTATCACTCCAAGAAACTCTTTGAGGTTGTGGGTCAAAGATGCTTGGTAACTTAAGGTAAACTTGTTTTTGTATTTTCTATGTGTGGATCAATGGGATAACTCAATTACATTATGGTATTCAGATAGTCAAAATGAGAATAAAATGAACCAGTTCTCTCAAGGATCAATAATCAGATGATATGTTTTAAGTGGGTGAGAAAACAATGATTATAAACCAAATACAAATGTAGGGTTTAATAAACAATGATAAGAAACTATTAATCAAGTTATGAGCTAACCAATGAGATGGCAGTCATTCTGTAGCTAAAACAACTTGAATAAGAGTACAAAAGGAAAGATGAGAATCTGACATCAATAGAGAGAGAAAACTGTGATTTGTATTATCATATGGAAAAGTCTGTTCACAATATAGTATCTTCTATATCCAAAATCGAACGTTTACTTTATCAAAATGATAAGTATTTATAACCTTTACAATATATCTCAGATCCCTGAAAAATGGATTTGGATTTCTAAATAGAGTGCAAACTAATTACAATCAAGTAACTGAAAATTTACTTTATATGAATTGAATTGACTTCAAAAGGTCTTTATAATGACATGCCCCCGATGTGTCTCTGATGTGTTGACACATGTATCAAAACTGAAAACTTCAAATAGCTGTGAACAAAGTTTTAGTTGATCATTTAGGCATTCACCTCCTATATCTCCACGAATCTTTGAAACTGAATATTTCATGATTTGGTGATTAATATTTTTGATCCCCTCTTATATTTTAAATCACCCAAAAATCGCTCTGTTCGAGCTCAAAATCTTCAAACTTCTTTCTTTGCGATTTCACCAGCTATTCCACCTTACAATTTTCTAATTAGCCGATGAAAGCTCTGCTTTTCAATAGCTAATTGGTTATAACTGCACCTCCTGTGCTGGTGAAAATTCTGTTTTAATCAAAAGGAAAACCTTTCGTGTTCAAAATAAAAAATCATTGTTTGTATTAGTCTTGATTAATCTCCCTGCAAATTTATAGCGACCTGTGCCAACACCTATAAATCTGGATGTGTGGCAATTCTTTCTTTCAACTTTTTGATTTTCCTCTTCAGACGCTTACCTAACCACCATAAGTTGTTATAGTCCTTTGTGATCTTTTTCTTCTTCTTCTTTTCCTTTATTATTTCAAGTGCCAACTTCTCAAAAGATTCATTGGTCTTTGCAAAATTCTCTGATAAAGTTTTATATCTTGCCTTTATCACCCTTTCTAGAATCTCCTGTTGTGCTATTATCTCTTTCATCTCCTTAATCTTCTGTGATTTCTTTGATTTCTTATTTTTTGAGGTTTCACATTCATTTTTGGAAGTAAAAACTTCAAAATCCTATGCAGGTTCCATGGAGTGCTTTGGACTATTGATGTCTAGAATTTCATCATATTTTTTCAGTTCTGTGTCTGAATCTATGTATGGTAGATTTAGAAAATTTGCCTTCTTTACTATGGATTTCTCTGGGTTTGTTTCAAAATCTAGTTTCTTTTTATCATTCTGGTGACATTGGGAGAGCTCTCCTTTTCCTTGAGCTACTCTGAGGAGTTGGTTGCTTCTTTCCTGCTTTCTTCTTTTCATTCATAGGTTGAGTTTGGGTCTCAAAACCTTCCCAAAAATCAAAGTGCTACCAAGTTATTTTTCTCTGTCTCAATTCTTCCAAGATGATCATTTTAATCAGGCCATAATGAAAAAGGGCATTCTTGATGCTGAATGGTTTGGCTCTAATCCTATTACAGACCTTTGTTAGGATTTTATGAAGGAAGAAAGGCAGATTTAGAAGGACCTTCCCTGTGAAGTGATCTAGGAGTCTAAAGTGATATAACATCAACTTGTCATACCTTCCCTCCGAGGTTACATATATCTGAATGCTTTTGAATAGAACTTGCCATTCATATTCAAGGTAAGAAACAAGGATACTTTTCTTCCAGGTTATACTTCGAAACTTTGTTTTGAGGTATGATCTAAAATCCAAATTCTTGGTTACTGTTGTTTTAAACCAACTTTGACCCATTCTGGGTAAGCCAGTTGTTGAAGCAATGACAGATTCATCAACTATCAGTTCTAGAGAACCTATTGTAGATTTATTTCCATCGTATGACTTTGCCAAAGTCTCTGCTATCACCTGGTGATATCCCTCCTGCAACTTTTCTACATAGGTCATACATCCTGCATCTGAGAAACGCTTTTGAACCTCTGGATGAGACTGCAAAAAAGATAAGTTGTCTAATTCTTTCCTCAAAAGTGATCCTCCTCGCTTCCTTTCCATCTACAACTTAATTACCAATTAATTTGTACACAGTTAACACAGTAATCTTTCTAAATAAATAAAGGGCTAGCGTCGGTGAAAGTGACCCTTTGTTATCAATTGACATATGAAAACCCATAATAGAATTTTTGAACACCGTGAGTTTAAAATAACAAATGATGATTTGATTTGATGTCAACAGATATCTGGTACTTTATCCTCTGGTTGTAATGATGATTAAGATTTTGTCACATCTTCAAACCCTTCTCTATTTTCCATGCGAAATACATGATCACAATATATCAGGATATCCTGCTAGATCATGGTGAAGAGGTGTAACCACTCATTTGCTTCCATTAACTTGCCATGATGATCGTATGACATGTTTCCAGCGTACCCTTTCTGGGTTTCTAAAGTCGTTGGAGAAAAACCTGTGTTAACACTTTCACCGAATCGCTTGTTGTTGGGAGTACCCTTTTGTCATTGAAACTTGAGGCTTTCACCAGCTAAGTTCAACTTCAAAATAGATGTTAGTCGTTGAAAATCTTTTTCTTGATTTTTTGAAAAGACATTTTGAGGATCAATTTATTTCTAGAATAACACCTTAGATCCTATGTTTTGACACTTCAAAATTCTAAAATATTATATAGAAACCTATTTATAACCATGCTATCACCTACAAAATGGAACAAATTGACTGATTCATTTTGGGAGATAACAACACGCATTCCGGACAGCTAGAGCTGAATTTCAAGAAAATGAGAGAGGATTTTCTTTAGAACGAGCTTATCTACAAAAATCGTTCTCATATTTTACACATCTATTACAGTTTGAGAATTATACGTGGTGTTTCGAAGCCTATTTTTTCTCTTGAAATGCATGAGATTAGTTAAAATGTGGCAGTCAGTTTCCGCATAAATTGAGACTTATAGGACAACTTACGAATGAACCAGAATGAATTTTCAAAATTCAAAGGAGGTTATTGTCAAGAACGGACCCTAGAACATCAACCTTGTTCGTTTTTCACACAACTATCATGGATTGAGAGATTCAAGGGGATCTTGGACCCATATTTTTCAGTTATGATTTCCTGTTCGAGACAAATTTTTCTGGCACGTATTCTGACCATCTGGAGATGAATTTCAAGAAAATGAGAAAGGATATTTTTTAGAACGAGCTTATATACAAAAAATGTTCTCATATTTTACACATCTATTACAGTTTGATAATTACAGATGGTGTTTTGAAGCCTATTTTTTCTCCTGAAAAGTACGAGATCAGTTAAAATGTGTCATGTTCTATTTGTAACTGTTCCTATTTTGGGAAAGGGGTTGGAGTTCAAAATTGTGAGCTAGAAAGGGGCCTTTAGTGATATATATTTCATTGTAAAAGAGTAGATAAAGGGGGGGACTTTCATCCAGGAAGGCGAAGGGACTGCATGTAAATTTCTTTGAATGTCCTTATGAATTAATACAGTAGTACAGTGCTTTTGATAGCCGAGATTCATCACGGTGTATTCTTTAGTCTGTTTTCCTCTAATTTACATTCATTTCACTTCTGTTATTTCTTCTAAGCATAACCAAGAGTACATGATTGAAATTCATCCTTGATAGATGCTTCTTTCATATAGTTAATGCAGTTGTTGTGTTTAATGATTAGAGGTCCAAAATTCACTCTTTGTTAAGTGCTTTGTTCATTGTATTCAGCCTTATGTTATTTCTTCTAAAGTTACAACTGAGAATTCATCTTTGTTTGATGCTCTCATTTGTAATGTGATTTTCTCTTTTATGTATTTCCACCATATGAAATACTATTTATTGCTGAAGGATATGCTTACTTTGCCTCTGTTCCCTCAGGAGTATATTTGTTGTATTAATATTCATAGTATATATCAGGATTTGACCCCATTTCCCAATGTTTTCTTCCTCTTGTTTGTCCTACCAACCCTTTTAAAAACCTAAAAAAACTTGTCCTACTGAAGAATCTGACCCCTGTGTGTCCATTGAAAAATCTTTTTGAGTATTTTCAGTCTCTACATGTTTGAGAGATCCCTCTCTAGTTGGAAGGGTCAGAATCCAATCTAAAGTTGGTTTGTAGGTTACCTTGGAATTTCTTTGATGTAGCCCAAAGAATTTACCGAATGCTAACATTTTGGTGCCGTTGAAGGGGAAGAAAGTGAAATATTCCCTTGGATAAATGACAAAGTTCAGATCTGAGTAGTGATGGTGAAAATTAGTCTGACACAGAAAGGTTGTACATCATTCACTTGGCAACTCCATTTTCAAGAATCTAGAATTCAAAATTTTCATGGCGACTCCACTGTCTAAAGACTCAGTAGCCTAAAGATTTTATTGATGACTCCACTACTTCAAGATGGATCACATATATGCAAGGTATGCTCCAATGAATCGCTCTCATATTCTTGGATTTCCAAATCATATTCCGTAGATAGATTGGGAAAAATATTTTTCTAAATTCAAATATGAGAAAGGAAATGATGTCATCATGCACTTGATTATATTTCACATGCACATACGTAAGTCGAGGGTTGAATTTCATGAGGATTTTTTTATGAAAATGTTTATGGCTACTCTAGAGGGGAAAGAAAGATTATGGTATGAAGGTTTAAAAACAGGTAGCTTATACTCTCTTAAGGATTTCAACATAACATTCTTTAAGCATTATGGAAAATCTAATCCTTCATTCTTGGTGTTTGAAGATTGTTGTGAATTTTGTGAACATTTCATTAAGTACCTTGAAAATGTTTTTGGTAATGAAGAGTGTATGAATGCTGAAATCATAGAATCCCTTTATGAATATTCATCCCAACAAAAAATAGTAGCCCCTCCTTTGGCTGAAGATGAAGATGATCAAGAAATTGTTGCTAAAAGTCATTTTCCTTCTCCCGAACTTGATGAAGATATTCAACAAAATTTTGAGCAAGACAAAGTGTTTCAAAGTTGTCTTTCTTACCCTATGAATGATGTGGTTGTTCAAATTCTAAGTGGCTTAGACATGGATGAGGGTTATAAAACTGCATCTATGGAGACTTCAAGCATTGAACAAACAAATGACATAGATTTTCAGGAAAGGAACAAAATAGTGTATGCCACTTTTCAATCAGAAATACAGAAAAATAATGAATAAGCAGTTGTTTTATTTGATCCCTTTGAAAATCATAGTTTTGAAAATGCATCCATGGGAACTCTAGACCATGAAATAGTTCATGTTGTTATTTTTCACATTTTCAAGAAGATTATGAACAGGAAATTATTCCCCTTCATTCATTTGAAAGTCAAAATGATAGTCCTCAAGCGAAATTCCCGAAGGTTAATGAAACCAAATCAGAATTGTTTGATGAACAAGAGGATAGCCTTGATGCACATAATATGATTGTCATATTTGAAGATGTTAATGAATGTAAGAATGATTTTTTTGATATGCATGGAAGAGTAGACAAACCTATTGCTTCCATTTCATTTGAAAATGTTCTCAGAACTAAAGAAATAGAGCAAGAACAATAAACACTTATGAAAGAGGCTAGTCTTTCTATTTTTTTTCATCAAGAAGAAATTATTTTTCATGGTTTTCAAGATTCTTTGACCATCCTGTTACAATCATCAGTGAATGAGGAATTTGTTTCATTCATAAGCTTAGATTTGGGATTCACTTTTTGTTTTCAACTGACATCTTTTACATTTTTCTACCCGCTAAAACAAACTGTGAGCAGGGGACAATCGGGAAGCCAACTGCTTGATTGGCTGCATTGGCACTTTAGCATCACTTGATTGAGCATTCATATCAACAGTTTTAGAGTAGATATGAGTTTGCAAATAAAATTGTTGGTCAAGCAGTTTTCAGTTTGGGTTTTCAGCAATGTGTACATTCAAATTGTAGTAGCGTATTTAGAGTTCAGTTTTCATTTGAGAGAAGTGTACAGACTTGGGTTTTTAGTGGATACTGGTGATAGTTCAGAAACATTTACACACATGTTTTGGGAGAATCCCAATGGATTAGGAAACGAGTCTATGATTTCTTTGCTACCTCACTGGGAGGATAGCAACCTCGTTGGAGCCAATGTTATCACATGTTAATTTGCATTAATTTTTCCAAAGCATATTGTCCTTGTGTTATCTTTCCACTCATATTTTAAAAAACAATCGCCAGCTACGTCAATCTCCCATCACCTAAATCCTTCACTCAACTAATCATCCAAAATATTCATGTCCTCCATGAGTCAAAATTGGAAAATATCCCAAACCTATATCTAGCCTCAATGCTTATCTAAATTCTTTGCTCCCATCACTTCATTCATTTTTACCCTTATTATCGTATTCTCGTTGAAAATTAAAAATATTCCTTTTATTAATCTTAAGCTCCCTTATCCTATCCACAAAGTCATGTGATAAACCTCATATGCCCAAAGTCCTTAGAAAAATGGAAAAAAGGTTTATTATTATTAATATAAATATTTTTATTAATAATTAATCCAAGATTTAATTCATGACCTCAATTCAAGTCATGGGCATGAATCTCAATTTTTAATATTGAAAAGTCAAAGGGTGGATGGAGGGTGCATATTAATTTTGGGGGTTGAAAGTGATCGTGAGTTATTTTTTTGAAGTGGTCCCGAAATCCAAATCACTGTTTTGGTGTTGGGATATGTGTTCTTAGTTGGTTCATTTTGGGAGATGGAGTGGTAAGTATTAAAACCTCTCTCAACAAGCTCCGAAATACTATGGAAAACATTTACTATATGATTTGGTTTCATAAACGTGCGACATATGAGGATAGTTTTTCCAGGAGTCTGTTTCGATACTAATCATGGAATTTCAAATAAATGAAATTCTTCGTCACGGTGAAAATTGTGTACAGATGTAAAAAATAAATTTTATAGAGAAGAAAGATTAATTTTGAATGCTATGGAAAAGAATCATAAAGAAAAAGATGTACGTGAACAAAAGATTTGAACAATTGTTTATCCAAGGTTTTTACATGAGTAAAAGGGGAAGATCAAGGGATGTTTTCATAGTTTACCAAGATGGTTTCCAAGACATGGTTTTCAAAACCACAGGAAACAAACCAGTAAATAGTTTTCACAGTGAAATGGTAAATTAGGCAATACAAGACATGGTTTTCAAAACCACGGGAAGCAAGAAATAAATGGTTTTTCAAAACCACGGGCATGAATTGAAATATGGAAATTTAATTTTACAGGATAAAAAATATTTGGGAATTATTTTTATTCAAATATATTATTCCAAAATATTTAAGGAGAATATGGATAAATAAAATTAGATTTGAAAAAAACACAAGTGACATTTCAAAGAGGATGTGGTAGTCAATTTCCGCAACAATTGAGACTTATAGGATGATCGTCGATTTCTGGATGAACCAGAATGAATTTTCAAAATTCAATGGAGTTTGTTGTCAAGCAAAAACCCTAGAACATTAAACTTGTTCATTTTTCACACAGGTGTCATAGATTGGGAGATTCGAAGGGATCTTGGAGCCATATTTGTTAGTTATGATTTCCTGTTCTAGACATGTTTTTGTGACACCTATTCCGATCAACTGGAGATGAATTTCAAGAAAATGAGAGAGGCTTTTCTTCAAAACAAGATTATCTACAAAAAATGTTCTCAGATTTTACACAGTTGTTACGGTTTGAGAATTACAGGTGGAGTTTTGAAGCCTATTTTTTCTCCTGAAAAGTAGGAGATCAGTTAAAACATGTCATGTTGTATTTATAACTATTCATGTTTTGTGAAAGGGGTTGGAGTTCGAAATTGTGAGTTGGAAAGGGGACTTTAGTGCTATATATTTCATTGTAAAAGAGTAGAGAAAGGGGCAGACTTTCATCCAAGAAGGCGAAGGGATTGTGTGTAAATTTCTGGTGTATTCTTTAGTCTGTTTTCCTCTAGTTTACATTCATTTCACTTATGTTATTTCTTATAAGCATAGATAAGAGTACATGATTGGAATTCATCCTTGATAGATTCTCCTTTCATATAGTTAATGCAGTTGTTTTGTTTAATGATTACAGGTCTAGAATTCACTCTATGTTAAGTTCTCTATTCATTGTAGTCAGCCTTATGTTATTTCTTCTAAAGTTACAAATGAGAATTCATATTTGTTTGATGCTCTCATTTTTAATGGGATATTCTCTTTTCTGTCTTGCCATCATCTGAAATACTATTTATTGTTGAAGGATATGCTTACTTTGCCTCTGTTCCCTCATGAGTACATTTGATGTATTAATATTCATAGTATATCTCAGGATTTGACCCCATTCCCAATTTTTTCTTCCTCTTGTTTTTCCTACCAACCCTTTTAAAAACCTAAACAAACATGTCCTATTGCAGAATCTGACCTTTGTGTGTCCATTGCCAAATCGTTTTGAGTATTTTCTGTCTCTACATGTTTGAGGGAGCCCTCTCTAGTTGGAAGGGTCAGAATCCAACTTAAAGTTGGTTTGTAGGTTAACTTGGCATTTCTTTGATTCATCCCAAAGAAATTACCGAGTGCTAACATAACCCACTACAGGGGAAAAACATTCCTCCCAACCATATTCTTGGTGTTCTAGTTCTCAATATAAATTCACCCCCAAGCTGGGGCTATGAAGCCAAAAGAGATGGTGGCTCCTAAGGTACACTAGTGTCCCTTCTCAACAACTAATTTCTACAACAATTCCAATCCACCATATCTCTTCCCTTCAACCTACAAAACCCAAAAAATGGGATCCCATTATTTGCCACACAATTCCTCAAGCTATCCCACTTCCCTCTATGGCTCTAGTACAAGTTGGACATGAAATATCTATGCTAGGGCTCCAAGAATATACAATTGCAACTACTTGCTCGCTTGAGAATTTCTTGAACATAAAAATACTCATAGGCCTACATCCTATCTCTCCATGAATTTATATCTCCAACAAGATGTTACACATGCCCACTATGGCTTCCTTCAAGCTTCAACACTTAAAACTCTCATGTTATCCCAAAAATCAACATGTAAAATTTGTTCTCTTTTCCCATACAAATTTCCTTCTCTTCCCATGATTGTTTGACTTTCACTCTTCCCCAAAAGGATTTACTTGAATCTCACACTTCCCTCATGCTTACTTGTATTTGATCCATGCCCTTAATAACTATGTGAGTTGACATCACACACCAACCCTCTTACATGTGTTCAATGATTGGGGCTTTGGAAACACTCCAAAGGAAATAGAATGTTCATAGAAAAGATAATTTGGAAATATGGTTTGGGTTTAATAGACATGGTTAGTTCCCCCTTAAGCCCCTCCTTGAACTCTTTTGGAAACTTTTCCCCCATGTATCTATCTGTGTTTTTCTGTACCTATTGTTATATTTTATCTATGATATACAAAGTTTACATATCATTCCTTGGCCTGCAACCATACATCACATTTAAATTATACATCACTAAACTAGGGATTAAAAATGGGGATGTTACGTTCTCCTCCCCATAACATTTGCATTGTCCTAAATGCACATATTTATATCTTAGATAATTATATACATAAATTTTTACATCAAAATACTTGATACTTCTTCAATTTCATGACTCGCGCAACAATTACAACCAACAACTCTCGTTCCCTTAACCTTCACAACCCAAGGAATGGTATCCGATATCGGCTGGATAGAAAGTACATGAGTTGTGGCTCCAGGAAATTTAGCTACCAACATGGACTCTTCATACACTTATGTACAATGTACATTAAGTTTTCTTCATAATTCACAAAAAATTGTGGGTACTCTTCAAACAGATCCATCTTCAATGATTCTTGATATCCATTGTTGTCAGAAAATTCAACTAATGGAGATTGTCCTCCCACTCCGAAGGATTTTATATTACATACATCATCAAGATATCTTCAATTATCCAGTTATTCCTTTCGGTCTACCCATTTGAATATGGGCGATGTGTTGTACTAAAATTCAAATTAGTCCAAAATCCTTTAAACAACCCCTTCCAAAAATTGGATGTGAACTTGGGATCTCATTATAACACTATTTCCTTAGGCACTACATGTAGCATAGAAATATCTCTCATATAAATTTGTGCAATATTGGTTCCCTTATGAGTTACTTTTACCAAAATAAAATGTACAACCTTTGTAAGTTTGTCCACCGCTACCATGATGAAATCATGTTTCCTTTTTGTTCTTGCAAACTTGGTGATAAAATATATAGAAACAACTTCCCATTTCCATTCAAGATTGGGAAATGGTTTTAGCAATATCTCTAGATGTTTGTTCTCAACTTTTAACTTTTAACACTCCATGCATTTGGTTAAATACTGACCTCTTATAGCTATAATATTTTTCCGGTATTCTGGGTGTCCAACATATGGCATATTGAAGAAACTGAGCATAAGAATATTAGGACAAGAAGAGAGGCGGAAAAGGACTCAAGCCATAGTTCTCCACATTGTATTCATCTTAATGATACAAATATATAATACAATAATGAAACCACCTCAATTGTTCTCACATCGACACCTCATTAGGAGATAAGGTAAGGGGAGGAAATATAGGAATCTAGAAACACACTTAGGATAACAACTATATCCTAGCATGTGAAATATACAAAGGTGGTATACTAAGACTTAATGATTGTATATGAGAAAGAGGCTAACATTCCCCTCCTCAATCATAAGTACACACAACAATACCAACAAAGTAGGTGCATAAGTTGGTATATCTCCATGTCTTCATGTTGAAACTCCTAAGTTGAGCCACAATGAAGAACTGCCTAAAAAACTGCCAAATATGGATGATGAGAAATATGGAAAATCCCACTATGTAAACATGTGATCCAGAATGCCAACAATTTGTTCACTGATGTGAAATCCAATATATGAGAGCGAACAAAGAGAAGTGAATCAACTGCAAGTTTGTCGGATCCCTAAAAAAGCCCAACAACTCAATCAATGTTAAGCTGCAATGCAAAAGGATTCATCTGGCATCTGTTGGGTCCAATGACGAGCTAGGTGAACCAAATGTCCACATCATTGCTCTCAAAATCAACATCCCTATGTATGATTCAATAGAACCATCATTCTTCCAAAGTATGCCATCTACAGACTGCAATTTTCCATCTGGAAAATTCGATGCCCATCTGGTATATTTGATGTTTGTTGTTGTCGAAAATTTCTGTCTGAAAACCATATGCAATTCCATCATAAATCCCCCCCTTTTTCAGTTGAAAGGAGAGACCACAAGTGGTTTCGTGAACCATCGTCACTGAAATTTTGAACTTCCCCCCTTAAGGTACATGAAATTTTCATCATTGTACTCCCTCCTTCTTTGCTCAAGAGAGTACCATACTTGTTCCATTTTAGTACAACACAAAAGTGGGCATGCAGAAAAAACCACATGTTATCTCATCCCATGAGGGCCATGCTAAAAAGCTACGCCATAAGGGGACCACTTTGGAGTTATATACATGTTTCACTGTCTGCTGCAAGACATGTCTTTAATCGAGATTGTATTCTTTGGTAAGACTTATATAGTCGCTTGGTTGTTGATAACCATTTCCAAGGATCAATCCACTCATAGTGAATCTTCAATCTTGCAGGTTTCTTCAATGTTTAACATCTGTATGAAGAATGGTTATTCTTGCCACAATGTTGGCACGGATGGAGATCAAAACACCGATTCTCCTTATGACCAACTTGATTGCAATGTTGGCACTTAACATCTTGATCTTTGATATTTGAAGTTGATTTTTCTTGAAGGAATCCAATGCTCACAAACAAAATTGGTTTGGAGTAATTTGGAATATGAAAATTGTTTTGATTTTCATATGCTAAGCCATGTCGATTCCTATTGAAGTGTAATTCTTCCCAAGGTTTGATGAGGGGCTTGGAAATATCATGTTGTGATTGATGACATGCTTCACATTTACTTTCACTTATACTTGTTGTATCACTTTGTGCTTTGGCATATTCTACCTGCAATTCTTATTCATTGGAAGTTACTTCTGAAGTTGGCTTGTTGATGTTCTCCTTCACTGACTATTGATCATCATTATCATCATTATCATTATCATCATCGAGAGGGTTGTTCTAAACAAAAACTAGTTCAGAATGCTTCACTCGTTGTTGACTTTTGAGTTCTATCAACTCATCATTCAGTAGATGGGATTGTTCTTGAAGATGTATAACTTTAGCTTGCGTCACTTGCAAACAAGTTAACCGATTGAAGAGTTGTTTTGTTCAATATCACTGTGTTATCTTTAGTGGTGTTTATTAGAGTATTCAGAAACTCTATTAATTCACAACTTCGCTCCATTTGAACACTCTCTCTTGAACCTCTCATTCACTTTCTCTTATGGATCGCTTGTACTCTCTCACTTGAACTTTTCTTTCTTTCTTCCAAGAAGTCGAGGATGTTGGTTACCACCAAAAATGCATCCAAACTTGTGATGTTTACAATGATTTGAGTTAAACTACTCAACCTTGTCAACTTCGACTCAAAATTACAATGAATATTGGGTGTCGAGCTCAACTGAGAATGCACCCAATTACAAATTCAACTTGATTTGATTGAACACTTAGAAAATAATTAAATTTGATCTTGATTACTTACAAATAATATTATTTTCAACTTTACAATAAATGTCGATTTCAAAGTTGATTTGATCTTCAAATTTGATGATGCTTTGAGTCCTTGATTATGAGATTGATTTGTCCATTGTTGATGTGATTGCTAATTTGATATCTCTGTTGCTTCTTAATTGAGATATTTGATTGTGCTTGAATGTATGTGCTTCACTGGCAATGCTCACATGTGCTCGAATTGCATTAAGTTTCCTTGTACTTTAGTGTGTGTATGATTTCTTTGTACAATTATGTTTGAAGTGCCAAAACTAGACACAAAAGAGAAACATTAATAAGAATCCATCTCACACAACACAAAGTGTACCTAAGATCCCCTTATTCAATTTCAGGCGGATCTAGGACACATAGAAAAATACTTCAATTTTATTATGAGTATCACTCTTACAATAATCATGCTCAAATACATTTTGAAGCTATCTTGATCTTAATCAACAATATAAAATTTCAATGGCTCATTGGGATGAAGCTTCCCTCTTAAACTATGAATCCTTAAATACATGAATAACTCCACATAAATCCTCTTATCTCTTTCATCACATAAAACTTCTTATCAGTCTCATCATATAAAACTTCTTATCACTCTCACTTAATTTTTTTTTACATAAAATACTACTTTATGTTAATGTTCTAAAACATATAATATATAAAGTTCCAAATATTATAGAATAAACTTTAATTCACTTTAAGTATGTCACTTAAAAGTGATTTCTAAAAGTTTGGGCAAACTTTCTCTTATATGCATGACATGGTTTCATAATTTGGAATGAAACAAATTTAATTTCCAACCAATAAGTCGTTCAATACTTGAAATCAATGACACCTACCACACGAAGATCCTTTGACATATGAGAAGATGAGAAAATTTTGGAGCGAATCATGGATGGCTTGGCATTGAGGATGACATGATGTTGAGGTGGAGATCCCTCGAATGGGGGCACACTGAACTAAAATTATTGAGTTGAATAATGGATTGCTCGAGTAGAATCATTGTGTTATATTTTTTCTCTCTGGATAAACTTCCCAACTATGACAACAAGATGGTGTGCCTAAAACCTTGAGATCTATTATCAATGCTCCATAGAAATCAATTGAAGCAATAATAGAAGAGATATACACATCACAACTGCAACTGCATATATGCTTTCTCATGATTTCATGCATATAACAAAAAATTGACAAATGAACTAATTTGGATTGGATCCACCCAGTACATTATTACTAGAAAATTACATTTCTATTCATATCACCCATGCAACAGATACAAGCGACTCTCTCCAAACTGGGCTCAAATATCATGAAGTAGAAAGAAATAAAATAAAACATAAAATATAATGTATCGTTAAAACATCAGCCTGCAATTTCCAAGATCGTTATTTTAGATGGACATGTTATGATGGAGAGGATTTGGCCAAATTTCAAGGAATCTTGAAGGGTGACTTCTATGCTATCAATATGGAGAACTCTGTGCAAAAAAATTTGGGTTGGCACTATGATCTCAGGACGTTGATCTCTCATTTATTAGAACCAACAATACACATGAACAAGTGGAGAACTAAATGTTGGCGTATAGCTCTGCTTAAAACCTTTGATCCCTCTAAAATCTTCGCCCAGGCTAGATCGATTCTCATTTTCTCATGGATCGTTGTGAATTTTATTTTTCATGGTGTTCCTATGTGATTGCATATGGGTGAGGAGGGAGCAAAGCAGAAACAAAGTTCATAGGCGAATTTTTAGATCCGAAAATTTTGCATGGATATGGACCTTCGTCTTAGAGAAGCTAGATGAATTCATGGGTGTCTGTGAAGAGAGTTTTGACATCGAGGGTTCTCTCCAAAAACACTCTCCAACAACAACAACAACATAGCAAGGGACAGATTGTTGGGCATGGACATTTTTTTTTAGATCGATGAATCTCAACAACCATTCCAAGATTAAATTGGACAGATCTTGAAATCAAAGAAGAGATGTAAAAACATTGAAAGGCACTTTTCCAACATTATGTGGAACAACATGAAAAGGGAAATTTACATATTTGAAAAAACATAAATGTGCTAACAAATCTCACTTTGATGGTTGGGTAGATCTGTGTCGCTCATTGTCCAGATCACAGATTTTAAATCGCATCACATATTTCAAATCCATCATTGTCCTTCAGGTGCATTTTGTTGTTGTGATCAACATCTACCATTGATCTTGAATTCTTCACCAACCATGGATAACTACCATGGAAACATCAGGTCCTTAAGACCAAAGGTGCTCTGATACCAATTGAAGAAATTGAGCATAATAATATTAGAAAAAGAAGATAGGCGGAAAATGCCTCAAGCCATAATTCTCCACATTGTATTCATCTTAATGATACAAATATATAATACAATAATGAAACCACCTCAATTGTTGTCACATCGACACCTCATCAGGAGATAACGTAAGAGGAGGAAATATAGGAATCTAGAAACACACTTAGGATAACAACTATATCCTAG
The DNA here is from genome assembly GCA_009831015.1 of Picea engelmannii. Lineage (NCBI taxonomy): Eukaryota > Viridiplantae > Streptophyta > Pinopsida > Pinales > Pinaceae > Picea > Picea engelmannii. The sequence goes on from ML783837.1 coordinate 43,873, forward strand.
CATGTGGAATATACAAAGATGGTATACTAAGACTTAATGATTGTATATGAGAAAGAGGCTAACACATATTTTACATCTCTTTTAGAACTAAATTTCTCAATTCCTAAGAATTGGTGACATAAACTTTGTTTCTAACAAGAGGATTCCATCTTCTTCTAGTTTGTAGTCTTTATATTTTTGTTGCACATTATTCTGTTGTAAGCTTCCTTTAACTTGCACATAGTTTTGGTCTATTGTTATAGCCTCTAAAATTCTATCTTTTAAATTTGTCCTACACATATTAATGGTTGTATCATGCATTTCATGCACCCTTCTATTGATTGCATCGACCATTTTATTCTCTTTTCCTTTGATGTACTTGATTTCCAAGTCATATTCATTGAGAAATTCCAACCATCTATTTTGTCTAGCATTTAGTGTGGGTTGTTCAAACAAGTATTTTAGACCACTATGATATGTCCTCAATTCAAATTTTTTTACCCATGAGATAATCCCTCCACATTTTTAAGGCATGTACTATGGATTCCAACTCTAATTCATGTGTATCATAATTTATTTCATTTTCCTTCAATTTTCTTGACACGTAACAAATTCCATGCCCATTTGGGATATAGACTCCACCAAGCCCTTCCTTGCATGCATTTGTGCAAACAAAAAAATCTTCATTCAGATATATAACCTTTAAAATAGGTGCACTAGTTAATAAATCCTTCAAGCGTTGGGATTTTCTTTACACTTGGTATTCCATTCAAAGTTTACTCCTTTATTTTGTAAGGATGTTATTGGGTGTGCAATCTTGGAGAATCCCATAATGAATCTCCTGTAGTAACCAACTAAACCCATAAATGATCTAACCTATGGAATATTTGTTCGTGTTGGCAATTTTTTACTGCTTCAATCTTTTCTGAATCCACTGCAGTGCCCTCTTATGAAATAATGTGACCCAAATAATGGATCTTCTTTTGATAAAAAGTGCACTTGCTCAACTTGGCATATAATTGGTGCTCTCTCAACACATGAAACACCATTCTCAAATGTTGTTCATGTTCCTATTATACCTTGGAATAGACAAGAATATCATATAAGAAGACAATATCAAAATTGTCTAGGCTATCTCTGAACACACTATTCATCATACACATGAATGTAGCAAGTGCATTTTTCAACCCAAAAGGAACCACCAAAAATTCATAGTGATCATACCTTGTCTGAAAGGATGCTTTGCTAGTATCTTCTTCTCTAATCCTTACTTGATGATAACTTCATCTCAAGTCAATCTTGGAAAATATATTTTCTCCTTTCAAGTGATCAAAAAATTTATCAATCCTTCGAAAAGGATGTTTTTTCTTGAATCTAGCCTTGTTGAACTATATGAAGTCAATACAAAAACTTAGAGTTTCATCCTTTTTATTCACAAAAAATATTGGGTCACCCAAAGGAGAAACAATTGGGTGTATGTACCCCTTATTCAACAATTGTTCTAGATACATTTGCAATTCCTTCAGTTTTGGTGTGCTCATTCTGTAGGGATTTTTGGACACTAGGGAAGCTCTAGGCGTTAATTCAATAGATAAATCAATGCCCCTCTTTGGTGGTAAACCTGGAAATTCCCCCAAAATATCTTCATATTCCTTCAAAACTAGATAATATCTAATACTTGTCTCTTTATCTTTTGATGAATCTTCCATATGGGTTGCATATATTTGACACCCTTTTCTAAATATTCTTTTCAGTTGCAATGTTGAAATATATCTAATAGATATAGGCCTTGGAATACCTTGAACTGTCCTTGAATTTCCTTCTTCATCGGGACATGTGAAATATTTGTTGTAACAATCTAATACAATAATATGCTTGTTTATCCAATCCATACCAATTGAGGAATCATAGGACCCAAGTGGTATGATGTCCAAATCTACCATAGTGTTCGCTCCATTCATTTTTACTGGGAAATATTTAACAACCTCATTGATTCTTTTCTTGGTTCCAATAGCTAGCTAAAATAACCAAGACTTTTCATGCTCACATGTATTCAATTTAATTCTTTCAACTAGATTTGGATCTATATAGCTATGACTAGATCCAAAATCAATCAAAATAACTATGGGTTGACTATAAATCTTACCTTGAACCTCAATCATGTGGGATTGAAAATCTCCTTGTCTATTGTCCAAGAGTTCATAAATCCTTGACATGCTCCTACCCATGTCCTCCATTGTATCCTCCTTCTTTATGTTTTTCATAGTCCTCATCCTATATCCCCATTGAGGAAAATATTTATACATATGGTCTTCCTTGCATCCCCAACACTTTATGGGATGTTGTCGTGGGATTTTCCCCAAGGAATCCACCATTTTATCTTCACCTTGTGTTGGATTCCCTTACCAATATGCTTGAGATATGTTCCTAATGAAATGTGGCTTGAATCCTTTCTTCCTTTGATCCATATTTCCTTTCTTCTTATCATCCCAGACCTTCTTTAAATATGGGCTTCCTTTGTTCTGCTCATACAAATACTTTTCTTTCCTTATAGATTCTTTCAAGTTATTGGGTTCATCAAACTAAATGTTATCCTTGTAGAAGGGTGGCAGTTCACTCAAGAACCTTTGAATTATGACCTTATCATCCCTGTTGAATTCCACATACCTTTTCTGTTCTAAGACTTTTGCGATTATTGTTTTGTTCAGAGAGAGCTTTCGGATCCATCGCATAGGTTTTATTTTCTTCGACTTTTCGGACCAAACTAGTGTGGTCCATCATTAGGAAAGCGCTTTTTGAGTTCCACATACCTTATAAGTTCCAATAATTTCCTCTCATACTCATCCATGGCCATGCTTCCAAGCTTGAGTTCAAATAGATATTTCATATTCTCATCATAATATTGCTCTGACAAGTATTTCTACTTGAAATATCTTTTAAATTGCCTCCATGATATCATCTTCTCATCAATGTGCTTAACTTGTTTGAGTTGATCCCACCACATAGATTCTTTTCCTTGAAGATGGTGGGATGAAATTTTGGCTTCTACATTTGATGAATAGTCATGCAACTGGAAATATTTCCTCATGCCCAAAAACCTGGCTTCTCTCCATCAAAATACGATGTCTTGAGATTTTTTAGCTCTCCTTACAAAATACCCAACTGAAATCTCCTCCTCTGATGTCTGACAAGGGGCACACTTGGGCTATTCTCTAACCTTGAGCATGCATGTGCTCTTTTGGTTGAGTATCTTCTTCTAGATCCCCTATGTTCATCCCTCCTATCATGATATTTGAATTCTTAAACTTGTCTTTCATTGACTACTTGTTTTGTGCCATAATATTTATTGACATTTATTTGCAACATATTCAAAATATGGAGTAGTTCTTCCTGATCTCTTATCACCCATTAATTGTTTTCTCTATAGCACCGCACTTATTTATACATGCTTCTCATAGTCTCAACTAGCTCCATCCACTACACCCTTCTTCAACGCCCATTGGACTCGGTCTATGCATTTCTCAAGATAATATGTAGACCTATTATCTCATCCTCATGGCTATAAGATCCTTGGGAATCCTCCATATCTCTAGTCCTAATACAAGAACCAATTATTTTTGTTTGTACCTCTAACTATGCAAAAATGTGCGTGCAACAATTTTTGTTGTATTTATTCATATTTTAAAATATTTCATTATTTAGACTATAGGCCATTCTTCATCTCAATTTATGAAGAATACAAATGTAGTAAGACAAATTTTGATTCTTTAGACACATTCCTCACTAAATCAAATTTCCAATGAGTATACCCATGCCTCCTTCTAAGTTCTGAGAGAAAAGTTACAACCTTCTAAAGCTTGCAATTTATGTTCATTTATGCTCTATTTTTATTGATACATTTTTTTCTGAGATCATTTTATGCCCTCTGTAACAAAAACATTGTCTAGAATCAGAAATTGTTTTGTAGCAAGCGCATATAGAATTTATGATTGTAATCACAAATCAACTCTCATATTTGGAATCTGATACTCCAATCAAATTCAATATAAATATGGAATTGAGGACTTTTCTCTTTTACACTTTCCCTATACTTAATTTTTAGCCAAAATTGGTTATCTCCCAAACAGACTGAAGCTTTAAAACAATTCTTCAAGAAAACATTTTTTGGATTGATTAGTAGATACAATGTTGACTAAATAAAATTTTCTAGATTGGTGATTTGGGGTCCATTTTTCTCCTTTGAAGTTTTAAAAAATCCCTGAAATGTTCCTTGGAATAGTGAATTTTTCCTTGTTTGAGAAACCCCACACTAAATCCTTCCTAATTTCACTAGGATCCCAAATGGGTATCTGCATGCCTTCCTTTTGACATATCTATCAAAATTTCACTTTTATCCGGGCCCCAATTATTGAGCACGACCTAAATATTTGAAAACCATTAATTCACATTTTTAAAAAACTTTAAGAAGATTTATCCAGTGGCCCTCACTTTCATTCTTGTATCCCTTGTCACTATGAACACACCCCTTAAATTTCATTTGATTATGAGTTGAAATGCTCATATTATGGCCGAAATAAGTTTTTGGCTCCAAACGTTTTTTTGTAGATATTTTATTTTTACTGACAAGGAAACCTAACTGACATGGCATGACACATGACTAATGATATCTACCTGTCATCCCCTAATTTGGCCATGTCATCATCCTCCTTTCCCTTCATCAATGATCAACTTATTTATTTTCATCGACGATCATCTTATTTCTTTGCAATGGCGATCGACTCATTTATTTGCATCGATGATCAATGGTTTTCTTCCAAGTTTCATTCAGACATCACCGAAATGATCCAAACTCCCAAAATTCCATTTATGGTTGATGTTTTTCTTGGATAATGTGGCATGACACGTGGATGATTACGTGACAATTTGGAGAACGTGGCATGACACATGGATGATTATGAGGAAATTTAGTTTGTGTGGCATGACACATGGATGATGATGTCCACATGTCATCCCCTGACTTGACCATGAAATCCTACTATTTTCCCTTCGTCGATGATTTTCTTTGGCGAACCAAATTTGTCCACAAATTTTGTTGAACCCTGAAAACTCCATTGACGATTGGAAATTTTTCTTTAATGAACCAAATTTGTCCATGAATTTTTCCAAACCACAAAAAATCTATCGACGACCTATTATTTTTCTTCGATGAACCAAATTTTTCCATGGATTTTTCCTAACCTTGAAAACTCCATCGATGATTAACAATTTTTCTTCTATGAGCCAAATTTGTTCATGAATTTTTTCAAACTCTTAAAAATTAGAATTTTTGGTCAAATTTAGGATAAATCTGGGCCATCATTGTGAAAAACAAATACAATCTTAGTCATTGATTTTTTCTAGCTCCCTAGGTTCCATTAAAACAAAAAACTTGACCTTGTAGGCCAAATTTAACTTTGCAACTTGCATATCAATGCCATTTATAATATCCTCAACCATTCTAAGTGCAAATTTAACTTGAATTTCCTTATAAATTTGGGGATTTTACTTCGGATTCACAAATTTCCCCAAATCCATCATAGATCAAACTCTATAACAATGAATTTGCTAAATTCACATTGGTATTTGTCCCATACAAGACCGATGTTGAAACAAAAGATTTGATACCACTCTGTAACGTAGCCCGTAGCCAACCTCCAAGCTTAGTCACGCTACTACTAAAAATGACCAAATAAAAATTCTTATACCAATTCTAAATGCAGAGAATACACAACATGACATACAATCTCATGTTATTGTCCATATTAATTAAAAATGTGTCTACAATTAATTTAAATATGAAACAATGACAAAAAAACATACAAAAAAACACAAAACACATTCAATCATATAAAATCACATATTCGAATGAAAAATTTACCCACAATTGGTAGCAATAACTAAGATAAAGTCAGAATGAAATGCACAACCATTAATTAAATATTCAACAAAAATAAACACAATGAATGTGAGAACTTATCTTATTAATACACAACCTGTTGTAGAGGAAAACAATTCCTCCCAACTATATAATTGTTGTTCCATTTCTCAATATAAAGTCACCATTGAGATAGCGTTATGAATTCACAAAAGATGGTCATTCCTAAGGTTGGTTGTTGTCCCCTCTCAGCATCTAATTCCCACAACCATTCAAATCCAATGTATCTCTTCCCATCAACTTTCACAACCTAAAGAATGGGATTCCCTTCTCTGGCATGTAGTCCCTTAGGCTATCCTAGTTCCCATTGGGGCTCCAGCACAGGTTGCACATGAAATCTATCTTTTGAGGACTCTAGGAATCTACAACTGCAACAAGAATTCTCACAACAACAAGCTACTTTCTCTCTTGACAATATCTTGAGAAAAACATTGCTCACAGTCATATGGTCTATCCCTCCATGAATTTAGAGCTTCAACAAGTAGTTACACATGTTCACTGTGACTTCCTTCAAGCTTCAACACTCAAAACTCTCTTCCTATCCAAAAAATCTACATGTAAAAGCTGTTTTCTTTTACCATAAAAATTTCCTTCTCTTCCCATGCTCTAGTGACTCTCACTCTTCCCTTAAAGGATTAACTTGAATCTCACACTTCCCTCATGCTTGTTTTTACTCATCTCATGCTCTCAATAACTATGTGAGGTGACTTCACACACCAACCCTTTTACATGTATTCAATGATTGGGGCTTGGAAACACTCCAAAGGAAATAGAAAGTTCATAGAAAAGATAATTTGGAAAGATGGTTTGGGTTGAATAGACATGAGTAATTCCCCCTTGGACCCCCTCCTTGAATCCCCTCTCTTGTGGAAACTTATCCCCCATGTCTCTATATGTGTCCATATGCAATCAATGATACATTTTATTTCTCATATACAAATTTTACATATTCCATCACTTGTCCTACAACCATACATCATATTTACATTATACATCACTAAATTAGGGATTAAAAATGTGGATATTATAAATATGGACAAGGAAATGTAGTGTCACATGAACAAAGATGAATAAAAGAAATTTCAGGAAATACTCTTAGGCCTATGATAGTATCCCTCTACGTAAATGAGATGGAAAAAAACAAAGTGAAAAAAAGAGAGCCACTTTAGTTATCTCATGAAGAGATAGACATTATAAGGAGAATGTGGAGAAGCACTCATAAATTTAGGCATAGTAGAAAACACCTGTTCTAATACCATGTTAAAATAATTGGTATTATATGGGGTCATAAATGAGCCTAGACATGATTTACACATAAACCCAATCTATTGAATATAATGGGATAATGAGTACATAGTGATCTAAAATGAATCATTGTATAACTTTTCATCTATTTTGGTACTTTATGCGTGGAAAAATTGGAGCTACTATCTTGTAGGTTCTATTTTAGGGGCACATTCCACTTTGGTGATTTGAGCTCAAGAACCTCTTTAAGACCTTAATTAGAAATTTTTGAGGTCAAAACTTTGCAAACAAAGTTCTGAGCCTCTCGATGTTATTATACATATCAAGAGCTTTCCAATTGGATGGAGATCACCTCAATCAAAGGTAGTATGACGAAATCATTCCTTCTTCAAGTTGACATATCTTATTGGCCACCATGATACTGAGTAGATGCCACATCAACTTCCATTACTCACACATGTGGACTTTGAAGAATATTTTTGAGGGTCCAAAATTCTAACCCTAATCGATATTTGAGGTATGAAAACACCCTAACCTTAACCCTAGATGACTATCAGACCATGTTAAATACTGGCCTGCTAGGAAAGGAAGGGGATCTATTCTTATTCTATGTTATTGTTCCATATTTGAGCAGAGATGTGGGAGTGGGATTTTAGAGCATAATAGAAAGTATAAGATCTTATATAAACCATATTAGCAATAGTGTCTATGGCCACTACATATTGAGTGCACTTTATTTTTATTTTCATTTCATAACTAAGAAGAAAAGAGCAAGGCATAGGCCTCACCTTCTAGCTCGGTGTTTCCAGGGTACATATTTTCTTCATTCTATAGATTGTGTGTTAATTTCATAAGCTCTTTCAATTCAATCTTAGTTTATTTCAGTAATTTTGAGTACTAAGTTAGCTATATTAAATATGAAATCTAAAGTAAAACAATCGATAATAAGAGATCACAAAATATTATAAGATATATTGTGATGAACTATTCCAGTGGAATATCCGTGGTAGTTTATAGATTATATTGGTATAAAAACAACTTTTTTGGGGGTTTTGTCGTAAGTTGTAAGATCAAGGAATTTACATTAAGTCTTAAAACCCTAGCCATGGTATATGAGTACACTATCTATCCATGGGATGAGTTGGAGGATATATTTTCAAATATAGAAACATAAGTCACTAACATGTTTCACAACATGGCCATCCTCATGGGAGATCTAGATAACAAGTTTAGACCTTTTAGGGAGTTTGGCAACTCTAACTTAGAAGGTATCTTAGATGATAAATATGTAGATAATGAAGACCCAAAAAAGGAGTTGGAAAAAGAGCTAGAGAAAGAGAGACCAAGTTCTAATTCCATAACTTTTCCCCAATCTCTATTTAAAGTGAAATTAAATTGGGAATCAAAACCTACCAATGTGATATTGATGATGTTAAATTGAATCAATGCCACTACAATAGTTAGAAGTTTATTTCAATGTTCATAAAAAAGGAGAAGAGAAAAATATTTCATTTTCCCAATTGAAATTAGAGGGTCATGCCCAAACTTGGTGGGAAAGTCACATAGAGACACTTAGGATAGAGGGTGATCCCCAAATAAATAAGTGGGATTTGTTTAAAATCCTCGTTAATTATTAGCTCTACCTTATTGGATACAAAGAGGATGAATGGATCCATTGGAATTACTTATAGAAAAAGAAAGGGAAGACTGTGCAAGAGTACACTATTGAGTTCAAAAAATAAGACATTATGTTGGGTGTATCTCCCAAGAACCCAAATGTACTCATATGCATAGTAATTTAAAGGGGTAAGTCATTCTCTTTAATCCTAGAAAAATTTATAATGCCTATGTACAAGCACAATATCTGGAAAATATATACAAGAAGAAGGGACAACTAGGCGGTTCCAAGAAGAAAGGCCACCAAGATGGTTCCAAGGAGGGAAAGAAGAAGTGGAAAAGAAAATATAAGAAGACAACAAGCATAACACATTAGTGAAAGGATCAAAACAAACACTATAACCATTATAATATTGATGGTCACAATGAAGATAAGTGTTGGATGCTACCTCTAGAACCAAATTCAAAGAACCAGGAGAAGGGTGCCAAGAAGAAGAACACACTAGCTCTGGATTTATGGAACTAGGTAGAGATCATATTAGATGTATATGAAAATATTTTATGAACTAGAATGTAGAAGGAGGTGAACCTAAGTATCCTTCATCCTAAGAAAGAGCAAGAGATGGCTAAACTCTTCCACATTAAAATCTAGGTTAAGAAGACCAAGGTCGTTTCTCTATTTGATTCTAGTTCACAAGCCAAACTCATAGAAAAATATCTTATTAACAAGCTTGCATTGGAATTTTGTGATCGTCTTCACCCATATACATTGTGATGGGTAGATAAGGATGCAGAGCTTAGGCTCACTAAACAATGTAAGATAAAATTTTCTACAAATGCAAGATATATTGATGAAGTGGAGATAAATTTAATACCACATTATGTGTGTGGTGTAGCACAAGGAAAACTATTAGGATGTTATATTTATCCTATATTTTATAAAGGGAGGAAAATAATACATTCAATGTCCATTTTAAGATAGGTAACTCATTCAATTTTTTCACAGAAAAGTATACCAACTTTGTGAATAATTATTTATTGAAGAAAGTAGTTAGTTGAAATTTTCTAATTAAATAATTTATAGTGGGTGAATATTTATGATATGTGTTTCTTGTGTTGGGTTAAAATTGGCATTCTCAATTTTCTTGTGTTATATCAAATATGCATATTCTAATCCAATTTACCTCTTATGTGAGTTTTTTTCGTTCTTGTCTCATGTGCACATATCAATGAAAAACATCAAGATAGGATTGGACACCCATCTACATTGCTAAGAATAATATTATCAAATAAGAAAATTTCAAAAATACCCCAACAAAACTTTTGATTGAAGGGATAATGAAAAATATTGTATTGATGAGTTTACACATAAATAGCTATGAAGATAAAAAAATTATGTTTACAAGAAGTTCATTATGACAATAACATCAAAACTTAGATCAAATGATTAATCATGTTCCTTGTACCTACTCAATAAGGAAGTATTTATGGATAATTAAGAATGCTAAAATTTCTTGCAAAATAATAATTCTTCAAACCTTGAGAAATACTTATCTACCTTGCTTCTTTTGATTGCAACACAAATTTTCTTATTTTTTAGATGAACTAAGTCAATTAGTGGGTGAGAAAAAAATATAAAATTTTTCCAATATGTTGATCACAATACGGCTCTAAAAGAAATAATTAAAGGATCAAGTATGTAGAGTTACAAGAAAGTAAATAAATGCAAAGAAATGAAAATAAATATATAATTTTTTTTAATTACATAATGTACACTAAATTTCCTGTTGATGGAATTGGAAGGGGTTAACATCTTTGGTACAATAAATCATTTCCAAGAGGATCAATAGTGTGGGAATTTTTTTGTATTGGTTTCCTTTACAAAACAGACTCTATAGTCTATATGCATGCCTCTCCTTAGGTGAATTTGAAATGCTTTTTTAGGCTTCATTATGTGTTTATATTTAGATTGCAATTGCAAGATATGTGTTGAAACTTGAATTTATATCGAACTCAAAACTATGATATTCATACCACGAAGTGTTAATTTCATTTCTTTGCATTTATTTAACTCAATTTCACTTTTTATTTCACTTTTTCAAATGTCCAAAGTGTTAATTATCTCTCATAAGGAAAGTTTTTGAGCTCTATGCAATGATTTTCAACACAAAATGGACCAAAATGAGTCCTCTACCCAATAAAATTTTGATGTTATCCAAGCCAAGCTCGCCAACCTGATATCTATCCCTGACTAGTTGTCCAAACTTGTGATGATGCAAACCCAATATATGGGTTCTAAATGGTAGTAACAATTTTCCCAAGAGGAAGGATTTCAATCATCCAATCCCACAAGGCCTCACTCTACCCCACTTTTTCATGATTCTATGAATAAAATGTTGCATAAATTCCCTAAAGTGGATATCAACAAATTTGATGGATTTTACCCCACAGGTTAGGTCACTTATAAATAACACTATTTTTCCTTTCATTTCATCACAAATGAATCGATTAAACTTCATGTGGGTGCCTTAGATTTAGATATTGAAAATTGTAAATGGTATAAGAACTCCTACTGGGATTATATTGCTTGGACAAAATTTGACTCAGACCTCTATGGATGATTTGAAATAGACACATTATTTGGGACGACTAACCAAGATTAAACAATCTTATGTAGTCAAAGATTTCATCTCTACTTACGAGTAACTTACCATCCACACCGAAGGCATGTCTGTTACTTTTTTAGGAATTGATTTATAAGTGGTTTGAAAGAAGAGATATGTGCACAAGTTTTAATGGCTCATCCCACTACTTAGTTGGAATCCTCTCGAAGAGACATAGAAGCACAAAATGTGGTGAATTATCAAATTAAAAAGACACCCTTTATTCCTCATACCCATTCCACTATTTCTCTCCATACCAATCCCTATCCATCCTCTCCACCCCTCAAGATCCACATGTTAACCCATGCTGAAATTCCAGAGTGCCAACTTAAATGTCTCTAGTACAACTATGATGATAAGTATGTTCCTAGGAATAAATGTAAGGAAAAAAAACTCTTTATGGTAATTTTAGATGATGAAGTTGAAGCTATACCTTTGGAGACTCTTCCTCCACCCATTAAAGACATTCCCCCCATATTCTCCATGGGATATGGAACCACAAATCTCCCTACATGTCTTGACTAGTATTTTCTTCTCCATAAACCTTCAAATTGATTAGCTACATCAAACATCACAACTTCATTATATTAATTGACATCCATAGCATCCATAACTTCATCCATTGAAATTTATCCCAAGAAACATAATGCTACATCCATGTTATGAAAAACCTCTATATCATGATTGTTAATGGATGTTCAATGAAATGTAGTGGTCATTGTGAAAATGTGCGGCTTCAAATAGGTGATTATTCCTTGAAAACCCACATGTTTTCTATTCAAATGGGTGGTTGTGACATTGTCTTGGATGTTGAATGGTTACATACATTAGGTCCCATCACCATGGATTTTCATGATTTATACATGAGTTTTAGCAGGAGGACCATTGCTACACTTTCAAAGGAATCACAACAAATTATCTAGAGATCATCGACTCCATATATGGAAAAAAATTCTTTAAAAGGGGAATTCAAGCATTGTGGCTCAATTCTGTGTCATTCAAGCCTTTGAGACACCTTATCAACCCATCCATTTTGACATGAAGTTATCCTTTTCCAAACAACAATTCACCTTCAAAACTCCCCAAGGCCTTTCATCCTCTAGAGGAAATCATGCTCATTCTATTTTTCTCAAACCAGGTATCCTTCCACCCAATGTACACCCATATCTCCATCCATTTGTTGAAAAAACTAAAATTGAAAAGATAGTTCATAAGTTGGTGACTAGGGTCATCCACCCTAGTACCATCCCTTACTCGTCACCAGTCGTCATGGTCCTCAAGAAACAAGGCACTTGGTGCATGTGTCCTAAATTTCAAGATATCAATAAAATAATAGTCACAGATAAGTCCCCTCTACCCATGATTAACAATATTTTCGATGAACTCAAGTGTGGTCAATTATTCACCAAAATTGATCTTTTCTCAGGCTATCACCAAATTCACATGAAGGAGGAAGACAATCCCAATACTATTTTTTGAATTCATGAAGGCCATTATAAGTTCTTGGTGATTCCCTTTATCCCTTTCAATGCACCTTCCACCTTCTCGAGTTTTATGAACAAAATACTTCAATTCTAGTAATAAATATGTCATCGTGGTTGTGGTTGATTGCCTTTCCAAATATGATTTCTTTTGTGCTCTACAACACCACTTTAAATCCTCCATAGTCGTTCAAGTATTCATGGGTAATATCTTTAAACTCCATGGTATGCCTCAATCTAGTGTGATGGATTGTGGCCCCACTTTCACTAGAAATTTATGGAAAGATTCGTTTTGGCTCTAGGGAAATCAATTGAATCTTAGCACTGCTTATCACCAATATATTGAAAATTATAATGAAGTTTTCAACAAGTTCTTGGAAGTGCATTTGACGTGATTGAATTTAGAATGAAAATCCCATTGGGTTCAATGCTTACCTCTAGCAGAATGGTGGTATAATACAACTTATCATGGTGCCACTCAATTAACTCCCTTTGAGTCTGCCTATGGACAAAAGTCCCCAATAGTAATATCCTACTTACCTAGAGTCTGTAAGGTTCATGAGGTACAGAAAAACTTGATAGCTTGGGCCGACATTCTCCACACTCTCAAGGATAATATGGTAATGGATCAAAACAAGATGAAACAACATGTTGATCAACGTCATTCTTTATGCCATTTTGAAGAAGGGGGTCAAGTGTTCCTTCATGTGAAACCTTATAAGAAAACCTCCCTCAAAGACAACCAAAACCAAAATATTGCTCCCAATTTTTATGTCCCCTATAAGGTCCTCAAATGTATTGGACTAACAACACACAAATTGGAACTTTCTAACCACTCTAAAATTCATCCAATATTTTATGTCTCTTTCTTAATGAAAGTGGTCGAATTTAATTGTTGTATTCAAACTAGATTTCTAGAGTTGGATGAAGAATGTTCCATTTGGTTGTATCTGTTGGAAGATTGGTTGTTGTCATTGATGTCAACCCTAGTCATGGGTTTTGGACCACAAGATTGATGAAGGTATTTGGACATGAAGGAAAATGCACATGCAGATACAACATCCATGGATGGATAATATACATCATGTTGTTTCCGGTGCTATGTGGCATGTCACATGGATCCTCATGGTTGAGGAGAAATGAATTTTTGAAGATGACAAAGTGAATTGAAGAAGGATGTACATGTAGGCCTTGAAGATAATTAAAGAAAAGAATTACAAAATAAGAAAGTGTTAGGTCAGACCTAATGTTAAAAGGAAGTGACATAAATGGTATAAATAAACATCATTATACATTCATTTGATACAAGTCTAATTTCAGAGGAGATAAGAATAAAATAAGGTTGGATTTCAAGGGAGGATGAAGTCTTTTGGTGATGTGTTTTAAGGTATGTTATTTTCAGGTCATCTTACCATTTTTTCTATAACGTTGTTTATAGAAATATTCTGATAGTGAAATCGCTATGGTATTGAGAATACATATCAAGGTACCTCTGGTAAAAATTTCAGATCTTGATTTAGTATAATTATGGAGATACACTCTGTGGAAGATAGGGTTTGTGACTAGTCCCGAAGCTAGTCAATAAACAGGTGTTCCAGGTAAAACAGTCATAAATTATTCATTGAGAATCCAAATGAAGTGGGAAAATTTTCATTGGAAAGCGTACGGACTGAAGTTTCTTGTGTGCAATTTTTAGAATCGAATGTTAATTATTGATCGCGGGGCATTCTGTGCAAGTTCACTCTCCTGAATAGACCAGAATTGAATAAAGTCTGCCATTCTTTCTATAACCTCTTTTTGGGGAGGATTCAAGGAGTGAAACTTTGAGGAGTTTCAGAGAATACACTGAATAATATTATATACAGGATCAGAGTACTCCAGGAATTGAAGAATTGCAGAAATTAAAGAAGTTTCAGGAAGCATTATCAGGTTCTATGTGATGATTGGTTGATGGTGATGATTTAATGTAAAGTTTTATTATCTCTCATATACTCTTGGGTGGAAGGAAGGGGAAAGGATGGAGAGTTCAAATCTCTCTTGATATTGGAGGATTGT
>ML783837.1:73062-106701 GCA_009831015.1 Picea engelmannii
TTATAATAATTTTGGAATAGGATCACATTACCTAAATGCAATTAAACATACAATTAATATGATGACTTATCTATATAGATACACTATAATAAAAATATATGTGAATGTGGGCTAACCCATCATCTTTATTCAAATAAACCCAAGTCATTTGAAACATCATAATTTTACTTTTACTAGATGCCTTTGGATCTTGGGTTGTTAACATATTCCCTTAAGTCCCAGGGATATAAGATATTAACCATGTGGGTCAAGTATTACAACTAATTTTTAATTTATATCTCTTTGGAATATTTGGGCCATATTGTTAGTCATGATGGTGTACGTGTGGATCTGAATAAAATTGAAGTGATGAAGGATTGACCCCATCCCAAAACTCTTAAAGTTTAATATCTTTTCTTTCCCTTGATGATTACGACCAAACTTTTGTAAGGAACTATCGTAAGATTGCATCACCACTCACAAACTTTTTTTTAAAAAAAATTGGAGTTGAAATGACATCATAGAAAAAGCCTTCTAGAATATGAAGAATTCTGTGTGTATAACTCTAGTAATTTCTCTACTATATTTAACTAAGACCTTTCTCTTGTAACATGAAACCTCCGATAAAGGCATCAAAACAATACTCATGGAAGAGGTACAACCATTGATCTTTACTAGCAAACAAATCTATGAGAGGTGTTGGACTTTGGGTTTAGTGCTTCTTGCGAGTTTCACAACATGGGTTAACTCTCTCTCGTGGATCCTAAATATGGTGATTATGGAGGAGACTAACACTTGCGAGTTTTGGTCTAACAAAAATCATAGTCCAATAAATGGTATCAGATTAATAGGTCTCGAGTTACAAACTCTCCCGGCATGCTCAGGGGGGAGATTGTTGGACATTGGGTTCAATGCTTCCCACAAGTTTCACAACATGGGTTAACCCCCTCTCGTGGATCCTAAATATGGAGATTGTGGCTGAGACTAGTTCCTACAGGTTTTGGTCAAACGAAAATAATAGTCCAACAAGAGGAACTTGGGAAAATTAACTTATGGAAAAGAAATGATGGCTATATATATATATATATATATATATATATATATCTGTTGTTTTATTACATGTGGTATATAGTTGGTGCAACAACTTCCATGCTATGATATAGCTAAGACTTATGCAATGTCGTATTGGTAATGGGGCTTGTTTTAAGGATTTGGGAGATCATGGGTTTGACCCCTATCGACTCCCAAATATTTTAATGAACCATGACCATAGAGGCCAATGGGAGGTTTCCATGTGGCAACATCTCATTGGCTCTTCAATGCCACATGTCATAATATGATTGAACCAATTGTCCACCACTTGTCAACCTACCATTTGTCCACTTGTGTTGTACCTTTCCTAGGAAGCTTCTAATTAGGTGCCATGTGTCACCCTTGTAGTGGTGACATGTGTTACCTCTTTATTTTCCATTTTATTTTGACCTTTGACCTTTTTCCAGGTTTGAATGGAATTTTGACCTCTCATAACGTTTGCATACAAAATCCATTTGACTTCTCATTTTCATCGTTGGAAATATAACGACGATCTATGTGAAATGATGGAGTTTTCCGGACAACTTGAAGAATTTGAATTTTGAGCATTTATGGATCCCCTGGGACCTCTATGAGAATTCTAGATCCTTCTGGACCTCTATGAGAATTCCTTAGATCGCGTTGTATCAAATTGTACCACATATGTAAATCAACAAATTCTTTGATGCAACCCAATGGAAGTGCCTTAGTTCAACCATGAACTGGTTCAGGGTGTTCACTACAAAGAAAATATCTTGCTTGGTGTTAACCAGGTACATCAAGGATCCAATCATCTACCTGTACACAGTGGGATCCACCAGATCTGAATATGAAGAAAAATCACTCAACTTCTTCATATTTTGCATCATAAGTGTTGCCATGGAATTACAGTCCATCATACCGAAATTGCTCAAGATATCAACTTTGTACTTCCCTTGTCTAAGGAAGATCTTACCTAGTTTCTACCACACCTCCAATCCCAATAAATAATTCATCAAATAATGCATCAAGCCAATATCCTTCATCTTGAACTCAGAGGCCAAATCCCTCTTGCATTGATTGATGAGTTGGTCTACTCCTTTAAGGAACAAGTCATCAACATATAACACCAAGATCAAAGGATCACCATCAACAACCTTGTAGTAAAGGTTGGGATCTACTTCACTCTTGGTTGATCCCAAGCTCATCAAGTATCCATCAATCCTTGAGTACAATGCCCTAGGTTCCTTCTTGAGTTCATACAAGGCCTTCTTCAACTTGCAAACATGAGACTCCCTCCCATGTACCTCAACGTCCTGAGGTTGTTGATGTACACTTCCTCCTCAATCACACCATTGAGGAATTGCATCCATATGGTGTAATATCCAATCTATGACTGATGCAATGGAAATAATGTTCTTGATGGAAGTTTACTTGGTGACTAGAGAAAGCATCTCCTCATAGTCCACTCCCTCTTTCTAGGAGAACCCTCTTTCCATGAACCTCACTTTGCACTTTTTGATGTTGTTGTCTACTGCATGCTTGATCTTCTAGATACACTTGGAAGTCACCGATGATTTCCCCTTAGGTCTCAACACATTATCCCACACATAATTCTTCATGATGGAATGATATTCCTCCATCATGACATCTCTCTAAACTTGTTGGCATTTTTCCTCCTCATAAATGGAAGGCTCAAAATAAATGATGTGACTCATCAATGCCATATAACTCGATAATTTTTTAGGTCATCTACTTTTCCTGAAAGTAACACGGGGATATGCATGCCTCTCTACATCCTGCAATGTATCACAAAATTAGACTGGCCTCTTCCTGCTCTTGTTGGTTGTGGAGCCTCATTATCTTCCTGATTCAAAGGTCTTTGTTTTTAGCCGTGTTTATACCCCATGAAGACTTTACACCTTGGAAGAATGTACACCCCTCCATGTGGGTGAGTGTAGGGGGGGATTTCCCCCCCTACGGGGTCCAAGGGGGCTATCCCCTTGGTTGGGGGGTCTAGGGAAAAGCGGGCCCCCAGCGGGGATTCGGGGGTGAATCCCCCGAAGGAAAACTTTCCTTGTAAATGCATATTGTAATTTCATAGTAAATCTGGATCGTTCATTATAAGGTCGCAAATATGACGATAGAATTTATGTTAGGGTTTTTTTCCCTAGAAGGAAACCCTATTTTATGAGGGAAATGTATTGCGGATATGTATTATGGATAATATTGTATTCTATGTGAGGAGACTGTGAGAGAAAGAAGAGGAAGTTACAACATGTGTGTTGTAGGTTGTATCCCTTCATTTCCTGGATAATAATAAAGGAAGGACATGGCAATTTCTCTGGTGAACATAGCCCATACTAGGTGAACCACGTATATCTACGTCTCTATTGTATTATGTATCTTCTGTGTTTTATTTTTGCATTTATTTTATTTTATTGCTCCACAATCCTATGTTTCTAACAAATGGTATTAGAGTGAAAGGTAACTCACAAGAAAAGAGAGTTCCTGGTTCGAGTGGGAGCAATGGAGCAAGATGGAAAGTTTAGGGTCGAGAAATTTAACGACCAAAGATACTAGTTATGGAAGATGCAGATGGAAGATTATTTATATCACAAGGATCTATTCCTACCATTGGGTGGAATAGAAAATAAGTTGGTGGTTATTTAGGATGAGGAATGGGAGTTTCTTGATAGAAAGGCACTAAGAACGATACGGTTGAGCCTATCAGCGTCAATGGATTTCAATATTTTGAAAGAAAAGACAACGAAGGAGATGATGGATGCATTGGATAGACTATATGAAAAAACCTCGACGTCCAATAAGGTATTTCTAATGAAGAGATTATTTAATATGAAGATGTCAGAAGGTGGGTCTATTACAGATCATTTAAATGAATTTAATATGGCTACTAATAAACTAATTTTTGTAAAAGTGGACTTTGATGATGAGTTCAGGGCTCTTCTAATCTTGTGCTCATTTCCAGAAAGATGGAACAGATTGGTCATGGTTGTAAGTAACTCTGTCTCTAGTTCAAACACTTTAAATTTTTATGATGTTGTTGGTGTTATCCTTAGCAAGTAAATGTGATGGAAAAGCACAGGTGAGACATCAAATAATGCATTAAACATGGAGAATAGGGGAATATAAAAGGATACAGGAAAGGGCTTAGGGAACCGTGGAAATTCTATGAAGGGAAGATCCAAATCCAGAATGGGAAAGATAGAGTGTTGGAATTGTGGGAAGAAAGGACATTTGAATAAAGACTACAAAGCTCCAAAGAAACAAAGATATGGACAGGAGGAGAAAAATCAGAAAGAAAATGTAACAAGTGGCGTGTTACAAGATGCTTTGATTCTTTCTATAGATAATATTTCTGAGTCTTGGGTAGTAGATTCAGGGGCTTCATTTCATGCTACACCCCATAGGAAACATTTTCTAGATTATTTTCAAGGTGATTTTGGACAGGTTCATTTGGGTGATGATGCACCATGCAAAATTGTTGGAATGGGAAAGGTAAAAATAAAGAAAAGAAATGTAAAGAAATGGTTGTTGAAAGAGGTAAGACATGTTCTATATCTAAGGAAAAATCTAATTTCAACAAGGCAATTGGCAAGTGAAGGTTGTATATCCATATTTATAGATAAGATGTGGAAGGTCACCAAAGGATCACTGGTGATAGAAAAATGAGAGAAGGTAGGTACATTGTACTTATGTACTGGTAATACTAAATCTTCTATCTCTTTAGATTCTACAAGAGTGGATACAACATTGTGGCATCATAGGCTTGGACACATGAGTGAGAAGGGGATACAGATAATTCACAAAATAAATTTGTTGCCAGCTCTTAAAAAAATTGACTTGGATTTCTGTGAGCATTGTGTTTATGGAAAACATAAGAGAGTTAGATTTCTCAAAGTTGGAAAACAAAATAAAAGTGAAAGGTTAGAGCTTGTGCATACATATGTATGGGGACCGGATCAGGTATCATCTCATGGTGGCTCTTGTTATTATGTTACTTTTATTGATGACACAACTAGAAAAACTTGGTTTTATTGCATTCGACAAAAGTCTGATGTTTTTGATACTTTTAAGAAATGGAAATCTTTAGTTGAAAATGAGACATGGAAAAGGTTGAAATGTCTCAGATCAAACATTGGAGATGAACATTGCAGCAAGGAGTTTGATGATTACTATTCATACAATGGGATTCATAGAGAGAAGACAGTTCCAGGAACACCACAAGAAAATGGTGTGTCATAAAGGATGAACATGACAATCATGGAGCATGCAAGGAGTATGAGATTGCATGTTAGTTTGCCCTTATAGTTCTGGAAAGATGTTGTAGATAATGTTGTTTACTTAATAAACATAGGACCTTCAAGATCTTTTGATGGTGGAATTCTAGAGGAGGCATGGACAGGTAAAAATATAATCCATTCTTTTTTGAAGACTTTCAGTTGTGAAAAATTTGTCCATATTGATAAATAAAACAGAATAAAGATTGAGGAAAAATCCAAGAAGTGTACCTTTATTGGATACAATGTTAATGATTTTGGTTATCACTTATGGGATTATGAAAATCACAAAATAATTAGGAGTAGAGATGTCATATTCAATGAGAAGGTCATTTACAAAGATCAATTGCAGGGAAAGATAAAATAAAAAGGAAAACCAAAATACACAGTGCTTGATGAGATCACTGAAAAAGAAATTCCAAAGGTACCAAAAAATAAAAATGTACAACAACAGGAGTAGTAGGTATCTCAAACTCCTGCAAGTGTTGTTAGAAGATCTACTAGGTTAAGTAAACCCTACTAATGATACTCTTCTTCATTGTATTATTTATTGTTGGCTAGTTATGGTGAACCAGAATCTTATGAAGAGGCAATGTAGGTAGACACCAAAAAGAAGTGGGAGCAAGGTATGAAAGAGGAAATGGATTCCCTGGTAAATAACCAGACTTGGGATTTGGTTCATTTGCCTACAAGAAAAAGAGCATTGCGGAATAAATGGATTTACAAGTTAAAGGAAGAATATGGAGGGAAAAGGTGGTACAAATCTAGACTTGTTCTAAAGGGGTTTGCACAAAATAAAGGTATATATTTTGATGAAATATTTTCTCCTATTGTTAAAATGACTTCAATTAGGACTATTGTAAGTCTTGTGGTAGTATAATATTTGCATCTTGAACAATTAGATGTAAAAACAACTTTTATCCATGGGGATTTGGAGGAAGATATTTATGTGAAACAACCATTGTTGGCATAGGGGAAGACCCGGGGTTCAATGCTTCAACAAAGCACCAACAAAACCCTAACTACCGGCCCTTTCGGAAAAACCTACGAGCAGATGAAGTCTCACCCGAGGTAGAGGCACAAGGGATTGTAGGACTCAGGTGTTTGCAACCTAGTTGGGACACAGATATGTGATGAAAATACTTAAAAGAGAACTTAGCCAATAATATTCATTAGTTTCTAACTCCTTTATTCACATCGTAGGTTAAAACCCTAATTACAGATCAACGCAGTGAAAACCAAGATCCAAGCATATCTAATCATTCAACACATAGCATTAAAGCAGATCTAACATTCATTCACATCATAAAGCACTAAGCATCAACTAGATCTATCATACATCTAGATTAAGTAATTAAGTACATAAACATCATGAACACCAAAGCAAAAAGCACATCAACACAAGATATACTTGGTTCACCCAGTGTGGGGTTACGCCCACCAATCTTATTCTCTTCTTATTAGTTTCTTCCAATCTTCTTACATGCACCAAGCCACAATGAAAAACCTGCATAGGATAGGATATCTGCATGCACCTCTCCAGATCCTCCTTCCCCAAGTTCGGTCCAAGAACATAGCCTTACACAGTATATGCACAAAGCACTACAAATCACTTGCACTTAGCTCTACAAGTCTCAACATACAATATGCACAAATCCTTCACAACTATTTTCACTTAGCACTCTAGCTTCTTCTTACGTCACCTAGCTACTTATTTATACATTACAAAAGGGGCCTAAAAAAGGATGATTTTAAGGGCTAAATTTCTCTCATGGGCTAATTTTCTAAGGTTTTCCCCAAAAAAGATTCGTTATTCTAAAAATTATTTGCCCAAATTCTATAGGATATAATTATTTTACCTTAAAAATCGCCAAACTTTTATACAAACTATAAAAAATCCTTAGAAATTTGAATATGTTTACAAAAATATCGCCAAACATTTGTAGTTCACATATGAAGGATTAGTAATATTCGCCAAGGTTTCTACATTTTAAAATAATTTTCTGTCCTTAAAATCATCTCTGGGCCTAAACATGGGTAAGACCCATGGGATGATATCCCATACCCATTACATAAACCATAAATACCAAAAATATCGTAAAAGGGGACGAGATCTTGTGATATTCACTTCGCCTAGGTGCTCTGTCTTCGATCAGCCTGTCGAAGTCCCAAAAATGGTCAAACATGACAAAGGTTCTCCAAAAATTGGTCAAGGGCCAACATGCCCCCAACACTCACCTGCTTTGATCTAAGAAATTCTTCTTCGAATTCCTTGAGCTTGGCTCGAGCTGTCTCCACTGGCTACTTCGCCAGAGCCTCCTGGTCGACGAACTCTTCAATGGATTTCTCGATGCCAAGCCCTTCCAAGAGTTGTTCCACCATGGTGACCACTTGTTCCAGTTGTGAACCTTTCCCCTCGATCTCTTCAAAAAGTGTGAAGGCCTCATCTTGCACCAGTTGGAGTCTTTAAGTCACTTCCATGACTCTACTCTGGATTTCATTGACATGTTGTTGAACTATGCACACCTCCTATGACCTTTTCATATTTTCTACCACCGAAAGATGCTTCATTTGCACTTGCACTGTCGATGCTTGTTGCTTCACCTCCTGGAGATGCTCCTCCAATATTCTCAGCTTCGGGTCATCTATAAGGTGCTCATAGGTCTACACAGTTTGGTCACTAAGTTTCTTGCATTTTCTAGCCAATGCCCTGATTCTTTCTACTGTTCCTCTGACAGTTTCTTCTCTCTGATCCTACACTTCCCGTGGAGTGCTCGACACTTCTTGTAGTTCTAGCTCTGCTACTCTCACTTGAAGCTGTTGAATGGCTTCAATGAGATTTCCCACTTGGTTCTCAACTATATCCTCTTCCATTTGGGCCAAGCTCGACACAGAGCCAAGTGCTCTAGCCATTGCCTCCTTGACCGCAGTCTACTCTATGAGTAGCTGGTCTTTTTCTCTTTGGATCTTCTCTTTGTCCTCCTCAAACTTCACTCGTAGGTCATCTTTATCTTGTTGTGCAACCCAACATTGCTCTAAGGCTTCCTCATTTGCTTGCTTCAAGGCCTCTATGGCCTGTTCTTTTTCTTCCTATACTCGTCGAAGGCGAGCTTCTGTCGCATCTACTAATATACATAGTTGGGCAGGCTCATCTCCCACTTCTATACCTTCTGATGATGATGGCGATGTAGACACTATGTGGCTGGAATAGAAGGCTTGTTGTACCCCTTTCAACTCTACCTCAATCCTGTCATACATTGTTTCCTTCTGTGCTTCGTTCCGTTGCAAAATATCCTCTGAAGTGTCTACTACAGTTGTGATGATGAGGTCAATATCATCCACTGTGAGCACGATCTGTAACTGGGGCTTATTGGCTCATGAATTCTTCTGCGTTGAGGTTTTCTTCGGATAAACCTTTGTTTTCTTTGAGGTCTTGGGCTCTGTAAGGGGATCCTTAGGCGGTGTCACTTCTCCCTTGTCTTGCTTGCCTTCTTCCCCTTCCTCCTCTTATTTTACTTCGTCACCTCCTCCTCCTCTAAGTGAGTCAGTTGTAGTTTTCTTTGATGTGTTGTTTATTTCCTGCACCTCTTCCTTCTTATTTGTCTTCTTAGTGCTACTTGGTCCATCATATTCTTCTAGGGTGACCATAGGACTTCCGATGAGGTCAGGTTCAGAGATCTCTATCTATTCGAATGGTACAAGGAATTATGCAGGCCATTCCTTGGTTATTTCCTCCATATATTCCTCGGTCAGTTTGTAATAGGAATGTATCTCTTCCTTGTTTTCATCCCTGTGCATAGTGATATATATGAAGTTCTTGTCTACGTAGAACTTTGCAAGTGGCCTGAACCTATGGAGTGTATTCGACGTCATGTGAGGGAAGGATTCAATGGCCCTCTTCAGCTACAAGTAATAGGTGTGGAACATCACATTTGACTGCCATTGTTTCACCATGTTTCTCAAATACCATAGGGTAGTGAACCACGTGGCTAGGGGTTCAAATGGCTCAACGTCAGGGAAGGTCACTCCCTCTGGCATCTCTCAAGTGACAAAGGAAACTAGAATCATCAACCAGCTGAAGTGAAACTTGTATCCCTGGTGTTGTGCTTCATGAAAATCCTTGTCCAACTGGTTGACGAGGTAGCTCACCCAGTTCATCTACATCCCTTCATCTTGCGAGGTCGACGACGAACCCCATGACTTGCGTTAGTCTATTCTTCCTGACGAGCTTACCAGTGATCAACTGGAAAGCTAGGTGCACTGCACCATCTTGGATGGAGGCTAGCTTGTATCCCCGCTTCCCCTTCTCCACATCATCATAGGTGTATTTTATTCCCTGTGCCAGGGCGCGATCTACAGCCTTTCCCGGGTAGAATTTCTGAGGGTTTGGTCCTTGCATGCTTAATCCAGTGATCATGTGGATTAGTGTCGGATCCACAATCATGCTCCTATCTAGCCATAGATAACCTCCATGGTAGCATGACAAGAGGATTTTAACACATGCGTTAACCTCCTGATGTTTTCCTAAGTGGGGTAGCTTCATGACGTTGAGGATGGTGGAACTTGCGATATCCTTAGTCCATGCCTGGGGGACTATCTTTGGTTTATTCCCCGTTTTCTTTGTCAAGTACTTATGCAGTGCGAGTAGTGCATAATTCTTCCTATCTCCTAGGTTAAAATCATTGATTTTAATATCAAGGATCAGTCCTAGTTGTGGTCCAACTACGCGTATCCCCTTCGGGAGGTACGTAGTAATGAGGGTGTACTCGAAATATCTTGGAACACTTTCATGACTAACCGCACTAGCCATAGGCAAGATGTAGGTGGGAAAAACTGACAAGAAGAGCTTCACGTTCGCCAAGTTGTCGTGATGCTTGCTTCTTTTCTCTGTCGCGGTTTGGGATGGCCCAGATCGATTGGATATTTCTGTCGTCAAGGGGGATGCTTGCAATCTTCCTATCGAAGAGGCTTGTACTCCTGCGGACATGACCTTCTCAGCCATAAGGTCGATCAATATTTCTTCTACGAACTTCTCTACTATGCTAAGGTCGCTCGACATGCACACTCGTGATCAAATGTCTTGGGTAGGCAATTGGACACTCAAGGTAAGTAAAATGGGTGGCGATGTCTCAAAATCACAACACAATGGTAATCAGTTTTTTGTTAGCTCAGATAATCACAATATGAAAAAGTTTCCCCGGTGAGGCATTCAACGGATTAAGTAAACAATGTCGTAACGGACTCCTCCAATGGGTAGGAATTCCTCAATCAATACGGTTCCATCTGTTTTGGCATGGTCCCAATGATCCAATGGCGATCTTTCCGACAATAATTGCATTTCTAGCTATTTTGGAGCATCGTTCTAACAGTTGGGATGCCTCCAATGATCATATAGCTTCGTCATGGCGAAGTTCCAGTCTACGTTGTTCTGCTATTCTGGCGAGGTTCAAGTTTTACAAGCCTGCTTCCTGTGAAGTCTTCACTGGAACCTCATGCAATTTTTCTAGCGTTGCTTTCTTTTTGTTGATCTTTTTGGCCTTCTTTCCTTTGATCTAAGTTGTTGGATCCCTATTTCCATTTTTATTCTTATTTTCTCTTAGCATAGTAACTTCACACTGCTGAGGGTCGTTCACAGGTTTTAAGTGGAATACCTCTTCTCTTATTACTTCAAGGGTTGGTTCTCTTCTCTCGTGCATGGATAGGTTCTTTAATCCTTCTTGCATTCTTTCAACCTCTATAACTAGTTCTCTAGCCATTAGTTTCTTCGACTTGGCTTCATGTTATTCTATTAAGCGTGCTATTCTCCTAGCCATGAAATCCCTTAATTCTTGTTTTTTCTGTTCTATAGCTTCCTCTTCTGCTTTCCTTTAGATCTGATCTTTCTCAATCTAGGTCCTTCCTAACAAAAGTGAAAAAGGAGTGTTGTTCTCAACAAACTTAACGACCTCGAATTCTTCTTCCGGCGATGCTCCATGATAAACCATAGGTACATGAGTAAGTCTTCCACATAGGGTTATCATCTTTCCTTTAAACAATCCTATTCTTCCCACTGAAGGAATCATAGCAGGCTTTCCCAAAATTTCCCAAGTACTTTCTATCATGATATTCACCTTTGTTTCCTCATACAGAATACAGTCTATGTCGAAGTCTCCTATTCTTATTTCTATCCACTCCTTCTCTTTTAAGATCTCTAATAAACTGATGTCTCTGTGATCATTCAATGTTTCTTTCATCTGCAATAATATAGTCCTTGATTCTTTCTGGTGTTGTAGAATATCCTTAGTCTCTTGACCCTATTCATGGTTTTCTTGTCTCATATTCATCTTTTCAACTTTAGCAATCATTCTAGGGAAGTCTAAAACTTCATGTCTAGTATCTTTACAACAAAGACAAATAGGACCTCTACCAGGGAATTCCTTCGCAAGATGTCCTAGTCTTTTGCAATTATAATAGACAGTCAATCCTCTCTTTCTCTTAAACGATCCCCAACCTTTCCTGTACTGCACACTAGGATCACAGTGATGAACCTGCAAAAACTTATTTCTAGGATCCTGCATCCACTTGTTAACTTCCAAAAATTCTTTCTATGCATAGGAATAACATATCTTTCATTATTTATATCATATCTATTCATATCAAGTCTTCTCTCTTCCATCTATGCCCTAGTTTTCAGACTAGGACAAAAACTATCAAACATACCTAGGTCCATTCTTTCGATTTTTTTTTTTTACTTATCTTACATTTATCAGAGCAAAAAGATTTAATATCTTACCTCTTTTCTTCAGATCCGATTCCCTTCTTAGCACAAGTAGAATACTGTGCACCACAACAGTAGATCTACACACATAGATTTGTCTTTTTTTCAGTTCCCAACAATCACAGTTTCGGGTCTCGACAACAAAACCAATTTTTGGCACAGGGGCAGACCCAGTGTTCAACGCTTCAACAATGCACCAACAAAACCCTAACTAGCAGCCCTTTCAGCAACACCTGCGAAGTAGATGAAGTCTCACCCGAGGTAGAGGCAGGGGGGGTTGCATGACTCAGGTGTCTGCAACCTAGCTGGGACACAGATCTGTGATCACAATACTTAACAAAACATTTAGCTAATAATATTCATTAGTCTCTAACTCCTTTATTCACATCGCAGGTTAAAACCCTAATTACATATCAATGTAGTGACAACCAAGATCCAAGCATATCTAATCATTCATCACATAACATTAAAGTAGATCTAACATCCATTCACATCATAAAGAACTAATCATAAACTGGATCTATCATACATATAGATTAAAAAATTAAGTACATAAACAACATGAACACCAAAGCACAAAGCACATAGACACAAGATATACGTGGTTCACCCCAGTGTGGGGATACATCCACCAATATTCTTATCTTCTTATTAGTTTCTTCCAATACTCTTACATGCACCAAGCCACAATGCCAACTTTGCATTGGATAGGAGATCTACGTGCACCTCACCAGATCCTCCTTCCCTAAGTTCGTTCTAGGAATAGAGACTTACACAGTCTGTGCACAAATCACTACAAATCACTTTCACTTATCTCTGCAAGTCTCAACATACAGTATGCACAAAGCCTTCACAACTATTTGCACTTAGCACTCTGGCTTCTTCTTACATTGCCTAGCTACTTATTTATACATTACAAAAGGGGAATAAAAATGGGTAAGACCCATAGGCCGACATCCCATACCTGTTACATAAACCCTAAATCCCAAAAATCCTATAAAAGGGGGCAAGATCCCGCGATATCCGCTTCGCCTGGGCGCTCCATCTTCGACCAGCCTGTCGAAGTCCCAAAAATGGTCAAACACAACAAAGGTTATCCAAAACTTGGTTGAGGGCCAACAACCACAGGGGTATGAGGTCAAAGGGAAGGAGAATTTTGTATGCAGGTTGAAGAATATCTTGTATGGCCTAAAGAAAGCTCCAAGGAAGTGGTGTTTGAAGTTTGGTGGAATTATGACAAAACAAGGTTATAGTAGATGTCATTCTTATCACTGTGTTTATTTTAAAAGGCTATAAAATGGAAGTTATAGTATATTTCTATTGTATGTATATGATATGCTTATTGTAGGGTCTAATATGTAGGATATAAATGTTTTCAAGAAGAAATTAGCTAATTCATTTGCGATGAAGGATTTGGGTGTTGCAAAGAAAATCCTTGGTATGAGAATAACAAGAGACAAGAAAAATTGCAAATTGACATTGTCTGAGGGTGAGTACATAGAGAAGGTGTTGGAGAGGTTTATAATGTAGAATGAAAAACCAATTAGTACACCTTTGGCCAAGCATTTCAAATTAACTAAGGAAATGTGTCCCAAGACATAGGAGGAGATAAAATACATGTCCAGGGTCCCTTATTCATCAATAGTTGGCAGCTTGATGTATGTGATGGTTTGCATAAGAATAGATATTTCACATGTTGTGGGAGTCATGAGGAGGTATATGAAAAATCTAGGTAAAGAACACTAGGAGCCAGTAAAGTGGATTCTCAAGTATTTGAGAGGTACTGCTACTCATCCATTATGTTTTGGAGGTTCAAACATTGTTCTACATGGATATGTTGATTCTAATATGGCAGGTGTAAAGATAGTAGGAGGAGCAGCACATGGTATGTTTTTATTGTAGGTGGAACAACAATAATTTTGATTTCGAAACTACAAAAGGTTGTTTCACTTTCAACAACAAAGGAAGAGTATGTTGCTACTATAGAGGCTAGTAAAGAGATGATTTGGTTACAGAGGTTTATGGAGGAATTGGGAAAGAAGCATGAGAATATCAAGTTGTACTGTGACAATGAGAGTTCCATTCATCTTGCAAATAACTCAACCTTACATTTGAATACTAAGCATATACAACTCAGGTACCATTTCATACGATCCATTTTGGAAGATGGACATTTGAGGTTGGAAAAGATACACACTAGCCAGAATCCTGCAGATTTGTTAACAAAGGGAGTAACTAGGGAGAAACTGAGTTCTTTCTCAATTTTAGTTGGTATTCAAGCATGAATATGAAGATGATAAATTTTCTAGGTCCAATAAGGATCATATTCCAACAGATACAATAGTGGTGGAGTTGTTCAAATCAGTCTCCGAGTGGGAGATTGTTGGTTGTGGAGCATGATTATCTTCCTGATTCAGAGGTATTTGTTTTTAGTTTTGTTTATACCCCATGAAGACTTTACACCATGGAATATTGTACACCCCTCCACACGGGGTACTGTAGGGGGGGCTATCCCCCCGACGAGGGTTCGGGGGAAAATCCACCAAAGGAAAAATTTCCTTGTAAATGTATATTGTAATTTCATAGTAAATCTAGACCGTTTATTATAAGGTCGTAGATCTTATGGTAGAATTTATGTTAGGTTTTGTTTCCCTATAAGGAAACCCTCTTTTATGAGGGCAATGTATTGCGGTTATGCATTTTGGTGAATATTGTATTCTGTGAGAGGATACTGTGAGAGAAATAAGAGGAAGTTACAACATGTGTGTTGTAGGTTGTATCCCTTCATTTGCTAGATAATAATAAAGGAAGGACCAAAAAATTTCTATGGTGGATGTAGCCCACATTGAGAGAACCATGTATATATTTGTCTCTATTGTATTGTGTATCTTCTGTGTTTTATTTATTCATTTTATTTTATTTTATTGCTCTGTGATCCTATTTTTCTAACAACTCTCTAGAAAAATGGCTCTAGGCAGGTCCACTGGTTTAGTTGGATCTATTGAATTATTCTGATAGTATGAAGGATGATCAATTGGAACAAAGGGACTTCAACCCACATACTTGGGATCCTCCTACTCCTCACTATTGATATCCATGTGAGACTCTCTAGACCTCTTGAAGGCTTTGTCTTTGTCAAAGGTGACATCCTGACTGACCTCTATCCGACATTGAATTGTAATGTAGATTATGTAAGCCTTTGATGTCTCACTGTATCTAACAAACATACCTTTCTTCCCAGAAGGCTCCAACTTCATCCTTTTAACCTTGGGCACATGAATGTAGACCGAATAACCAAAGATACTCAAATGATTGACCTCTATTTTCACACTTGTGAAAGCCTCCTTAGGAGTCTTGTCCCCTAAGATCTGGTGAGGAATCTTGTTCTAGACATACACTATTATATTGGATGCCTCTCCCCATAAGAAAATGTGTAAATCTTGATCATGAATGATGGATTTGGTAGCCTCTAAAATGGATTTGTTCTTCCTCTCTCCAAGCCCATTCTATTGTGGATTGTAAGAAACAATCAAATCCGTATTGATCCCTTCCTCCTTGCAAAAATCACTAAAGTCCTTAGAAGTGTACTCTTCTCCATTATCTGACCTCGACACCTTGATATTTCCCCCCCTCAGGTTCTCTACCTGATTGTTGAACTCATGGAATCTGTTGAAGACCTCATCCTTGGTCTTCATGAAGAATATCCATGTCTTCTTAGATAAATCATCAATGAATATCACATAGTAAGAGAATCCGCCCAAAGATTCAACTATTATAGGTCCACATACATCTAAATGTGTTATATCCAAGATCCTCTTAGACTTGTTGTCACTGCTTGGAAAAGGTCCCTTGGAATTATTTCCAAGTGAACATCCTCTACAAATTCCATCATGCTCTACCTAAAGCTATAGAAGTCATGTGACCATCCTCTTCAATGCTAGTAAATCCCTGTAATGTAAGTGTGAAAATATTTGATGCCATAGATCACATAAATTGATGTTGTCTTGTACCAATTCCTGGGTTGGTTGTTCCAAAAAATTGTATATACCTGTCTCTCGAACACCAATGACTTCTGTGAATTCTATAGTAGATCTATTAGTTATCATAGTGTGACTGGTCGTAGCTTGCAAAGAAACAAAGAGTGACCAAAAGAGTTGGGCTCACTATGTAGTGCAATCCTTAAGGAGGTCGCACCCTGTAATTAGGAAAATCATGACCAAAGGGAATGTGATATCTCTATGTGCACATGCTACTTGTGACCACAATCGTACAATTCCAAAAAATAAAATATTTGAAGCAGATCTATCAGATCTAACACTGAAAACTTTTAACTAGCTTCGAAAAAGACTTATATTAGCTTTGGCACTTAATTTTTTTCTAACCAGCTTTGATACCATGTTGAATTTTTCCAATTTTAAGATCTGATAATTATTTCCTTATGATTTAAATGTTATTGTTATCATATAATAATTACACACTAAAAATCTCAACAAGACTTAACAAACTTGATGAGAGGTTATCGTAACTAAATATTATATGAGATGATATATTACAATTGAGGGCTCCAATATATATACTTGGGCGGAGTTCCCTTTCATTAATGGACATGCATTTTCCATTATTTTCTTTTCATTAATTAATTAATTATTATTTTTATATTTATACATTATATTGTAAATATATTGATTATATATTATATTTATACTGATGATTATTTCCTCACATGCACGTTTAATTAATATAGATCACTCCATCTTAGTGTAGGCAATGCGAGAGAACCTCAAGTCTATCCACTCCTCATCAAAAGAAAGACTATGCCTGGTTCATTCACCACTAACAAATCTTTGTGAGTGAATGAGTCATTTCCCTTGGTCAAATTAGCATGACCAAGTTGGGAGAATATCTGCCTGATGATGCTAACTGGAGAAACATCAACACCACTGGATTGACTCCCTTTGAGGTTGCCTATGGATAAAATTCCCCATCAGTAATCTCCTACTTACCCAAAGTATATATGGTGCATGAGGTAGATAAAACCATGACATCTTGGGACAACATTATCCACACTCTCAAGGATAATTTGGTAATGGATCAAACAAAGGTGAAGCAGTAGGTTGATGAAAATCATTCTGAATTCCATTTTGAAGAAGGGGATCAGATGTTCCTTTGTATGAAAACTTCTAAGTAGACCTCCTTTAAAGAAAACCACAACCAGAAGCTTAATCCCAAGTCTTATGTCCCCTATAAGGTCCTCAAATGTATTGGGATAGAAGCTTACATATTGGAACTTTCAATCCACTGATACATATTATACTAAGAATGAAATGAGATACAAACAAAACGATAGTAGAGAACAAAAAAATACAGTGAAACCCAAATTCTATTAATGAATAAAAATAACAAAATATTGTAGACACAAACTCGCTAGAATGGTGGTATCTTATCTCTGAAGAGAAAGAGATGTTGGCTATGCTTCATTAGCAACAAGATTTACATCACACTCCATTGCATACTCAATGGACATCCTTCACCTCAATTATATATGAAAGAGTGAGAAGACAATAATTCCCATGATGCATGTGGGATAAATTGGTCTAAGTTTACAAAATTCCATAGGCATGTAAAACACTAGGACTTCACAAGAGGCCACCCATCCCAATACTACTCTATCTCAAGAACACTTAACTACAATGTTTTGATGGAATCTGGTGCGTTAACGTTGTAGGCATGTACATAAGACCACTATGGAATCATTACATGATGATTGTAATTAAAAAATGGAGATGGAATTATATTACATTCCCCGTGAAAAGGGTGAATATCATGTTTTATCAAAAACACATGCTTGAAACATTTATTTAGTGGAAAAGGTGGATGGCCACCTTGATCCAGCTAGATTATCCACTCTAAAATTCATCCAATCTTTCATGTCTCCTACTTAAAGAAAGTGGTCAAATTTAATTGTTGTATTCAAACTATACTTCTAAAGCTAGATGAAGAAGGTTCCATTTGGGTGCAGGTTGAGGCCATCCTTGACAAAATAGAGCATTGTCTCAACCAATACATAATCTAGGAGGTCTTGATATAGTGGAAGGACACACCATCTAAGGATGCCACATGGGAACTAGCAAATATCCTTAACCAATTCCCTCATCTATAACATTGAGGACAATGCTTCATTTTAAGGGGGAGGGCATGTTAGGGTCCTACCATAACCCCCTAAGTATATCTATATGTTGTTATGTATTGCGGTCATCTCTAGTAAATAATACCCATGTAGTAGTGTGAAAGAAATAATTGTTAGAATGATTACTAGATGGTTCCACCTACTAGAAAGATAATTCTCTAACATGTTTCTAGGAGATATATAGAACTATATAAATAAGTAGAAGAAATGTAATGAGATGTCCTGTGAAGTATATTGTAATAGAAGTTGTGCTCATTTGGAGGTTTCCCCCTCAAAGAGGTAAGTGAACATTGTATTAATCAATAAAGGTATAACATTTTCTAGTATTTTAGTTCTTTTATTTCCTATTGTTATTGTATCTTATCATTTCTGCAATAAATATGGGTAAATTCAATTATTCATGCTTTGAATATTCAAATTTACTAATCAATAGCACCACATAAGAAGCATCATCTCATATAGAGAAGTTGTATTTCTTAGTTCCTTTTGAGCTACACTTTGGGAGAAGTTGGACACCAAGTTTAAGAGATCTATAACCTTT
Source organism: Picea engelmannii (assembly GCA_009831015.1). NCBI lineage: Eukaryota > Viridiplantae > Streptophyta > Pinopsida > Pinales > Pinaceae > Picea > Picea engelmannii. The sequence continues at coordinate 91,878 of ML783837.1, forward strand.
CATCCACAAACAAATGGGCATAAAGAAGTAATCAACTGGACATTGGTTGAGCTTTTGAGGGGATATAATGAGAAACATCTAAGGACCTAGGATGAAAAATTGATTTATACTCAACGCTCTTATAACATAGTAGTCCATACTTCTACTATTAAGTCCCCTTTTGAAACTTGCTTTCGGTATTTTCCACCTTAGCCCTTAGATAATGTATATGGAAAATAAGGAGGAGTGATGGAAGACACCACATGAGAAGCATTGAAGGATGAAAAACTCATTAATAAGATTATGCAAATCCATTCACAAGTACAATAGACATTGAAGAAGTCACAGGAAAATTACAAGGCCCAACATGATTAACATAGAATTGGGTAAACATTCAAGGTGGGAGACAAAGTTTGGTTTCATATAAACAATGAAAGGATTTAGGGTCCTAGTAATAAGATTAAAGTTCGGTGGTATGGTCCTTTTGAGGTTTTGGAGAAAGTGGGTAACAATGCCTACAAACTCAATCTACCTTCATATATGCACATTTACTCAATAGTGAATGTGAAAAACTTGAAACTTTATTCAAACATTTGATGTTAGACTAGGAAACTGATGAAAAGTATTACTTACCATATAGGACATAACACTAGAATCTCAAGTAGAGTTTGCAAAAGTTACAATTTTGTAGAAGAAGTCCAAAACAACTAGATAGGGGAACACAAACTTTGGCAGGTTGGGTTTAAAGGACAACTTCCATGAAAATCCAAATGGTACTCCAAGGAGAATGTAGAGGAAACATTTCCTCGCCTCCTTCAATAAAATATTTTGGGGACTAGAAGCCTCCTTAAATGGAGAGGTATGATCCAAAATGCATCATTGCATAAATTTTCACCTATTTTTGTACTTTCCATGTTAAAAAAATTAGAGTTACTGGCTTGTAGAGCCTATTTTTTGTACTTTCCACATGGGTGATTTGGGTTCCAAAATTTTTGGATCTTATTTAAGGAAAGTCAAATTTTACTTGACCTTAAAAGGAAAAACTAAGGAAAAATTTTATTTAAGGAAAAACTACCAAAAATAGTAAATTGTGCTACAACTAAGGAAACTGAAAAACTGAAAGAAACAATGGTGGGGGTCCAAGTGGAATAGAAGGGTGGCCACGAATATCCAACTGGATCACATTGTCTTGTAATGTAGATTATATAATCCTTTGATGTCTCACTGTATCTAACAAACATCCATTTCTTCCCAGAAGGCTCCAACTTCATCCTTTTCACCTTGGGCACATGAATGTAGACTGGATAACCAAAGATCCTCAAATGACTAACCTCTAGTTTCACACTTTTGAAAGCATCCTTAGGAGTCTTGTCCCCCAAGATTCGGTGAGGAATCATGTTCTAGACGTACACTATTGTATTGGATGCCTCTCCCCATAAGAACATGGGTAAATCCTGATCATGAATGATGGATTTCGTATCCTCTACCATGGACTTGTTCTTACTCTCTACAACCCTGTTCTATTTTGGGTTGTAAGGAAAATTCAAATCCCTATTGATCCCTTCCTCCTTGCAAAAATCCCCGAAGTCCCTAGAAGTGTACTCTTCTCCATTATCTGACCTTAACACCTTGATATTTTTCCCTGTCAAGTTCTCTACCTAATCTCTGAACTCGTGGAATCTGTTGAATACCTCATCCTTGGTATTAATGAAGAAGATCCATGTCTTCTAGGAGAAATCATCAATGAATATCACATAGTACAAGAATCCACCCAAATATGCAACTGTCATAGGTCCACATACATCTAAATGTATTAGATCCAAGATCCTATTAGACTTGTTTTCACTGCTTGGAAACGATTCCTTGGCATTATTTCCAAGTGCACATCCTCTGCAAATGCCATCATGCTCTACCTAAATCTCTGGAAGTCATGTGACCATCCTCTTCAATGCTGGTAAATCCCCGTAATGTAAGTGTGAAAATATTTGATGTCATAGCTCACATAAATTGATGTTGTCATGTACCAATTCCTGGGTTGGTTGTTCCAACCATCTGTATAGACCTGTCTCTCGAACACCAATCACTCCTGTGAATTATATAGTATCTATGTTAGTTATCATAGTGTGACCAGTTGTAGCTTGCAAAGAAACAAAGAGTGAAAAAAATAGTTGGTCGCACTATGTAGTGCAATCCTTAAGGAGGTCGCACCCTGTAATTATGAAAATCATGACTAGAGGGAATGTGGTTTCTCTATGTGGAAAGGCTACTCGTGACCACAACTGTAGAATTGCAAAAAATAAAATATTTGAAGCATATCTATCAGATCTGGCACTGCAAACTTTTAACTAGCTTTGAAAAAGACTTATACTAGCTTTGGCATTTTATTTTTTTAAACTAGCTCTCATACCATGTTGAATTTTTCCAATTTTCAGATCTGATCATTATTGCCTTATGATTTAAATGTTATTGTTATCATATAATAATTACACACTAAAAATATCAACAAGACTTAACAAACTTGATGAAAGGTTATTGTAAGTAAATATTATAGGAGATGATATATTACAATTGAGGACCCCGATATATATACTTGGGTGGAGTTCCCTTTCATTAATGGACATGTCTTTTCCACTATTTTATTTTCATTAATTAATTTATTATTTATATATTTATACATTATATTATAAATATATTATTTATATATTATATTTATGTTGATGATTATTTCCTCACATGCACCTCTAATTAACATAGATCACTCCATCCTGGAGTAGTCAATGCGAGAGCACCTCGAGTCTATCCACTCCTCGTCAAAATAAAGAATATGTCTAGGCCTTCATCACTAGCAAATCTCTGAGAGTGAATGAGTCATTTCCCTTGGTCAAATCAGCATGACCAAGTTGGGAGAATGTTTGCTCGATGCTGCTAACTGGAGAAACATCAACACCACTCGATTGAATCCTTTTGAGGTTGTCTATGGATAAAATCCCCCATTAGTAATCTCCTACTTACCCAAAGTATCTATGGTGCATGAGGTAGATAAAACCCTAACAACTTGGGACGACATTCTCCACATTCTCAAGGATAAATTAGTAGTGGATCAAACTAAGATGAAGCAGTAGGTTGATCAAAATCATTTTGAATTCCATTTTGAAGAAGGGGATCAGATGTTCCTTTGTATGCAACCTTGTAAGTAGACCTCCCTTAAAGAAAAACACAAACATAAGCTTACTCCCAAGTCTTATGTCCCCTATAAAGTACTCAAATGTATTGGGATAGAAGCTTACAGATTGGAACTTTTGATCCACTGATACATATTATACTAAGAATGAAATGAGATACAAAGAAAACGATAGTAGAGAACAAAAAAATACAGTGAAACTCAAATTCTATTAATAAATAAAAATAGCAAAATATTGTAGACACAAACTCACTAGAATGGTGGTAGCTTATCTCTTAAGAGAAAGAGATGTTGGCTATGCTTCATTCACAAAAGGATTTACATCACTCTCCATTGCATACTCAAATGAAATCCTTCACCTCAATTATATATGAAAGAGTGAGAAGAGAATAATTCCCATGATGCATGTAGGATAAATTGGTCTAAGTTTACATAATTCCATAGGCATGTAAAACACTTGGACTTCACAAGAGGTCACCCATCCCAATACTACTCTATCTCAAGCGCGCTTACTACAAAGTTTTGATGGAATCTGGTGGGTTAACGTTGTAGGCATGTACATAACACCACCATGCAATCATTACATGATGACTGTCATTAACAAATGGATATGTAATTATATTACATTCCCCGTAAAAAGGGTTAATATCATGGTTTATCAAAACCACATGATCAAAACGTTGATTTAGTGGAAAAGGTGGATGGCCACCTTGATCCACCTAGATTATCCACTCTAAAATTCATCCAATCTTTCATGTCTCATGCTTAAAGAAAGTGGTCAAATTTAATTGTTGTATTCAAACTAGCCTTCTAAAGCTAGATGAAGAAGGTTCCATTAGGGTGCAGGTTGAGGCCATCCTTGAAACAATAGAGAATCATCTCAACCAATGCATAATCCAGGAGGTCTTGATATAGTGGAAGGACACACCATCTGAGGATTCCACATGGGAACTAGCAAAGATCCTTAACCAATTCCCTCTTCTATAACATTGAGGAAAATTCTTCTTTTTAAGTGGGAGGGCATGTTAGGGTCCAACCCTAACCCCCTAAGTATATCTATAGGTTGTTATGTATTGCGATCATCTCTAGTAAATAAGACCCATGTAGTAGTGTGAAAGAAATAATTGTTAGAAGGCTTACTAGATGGTTCCACCTACTAGAAAGTTCATTCTCTAACATGTTTCTAGGAGATATATAGAACTATATAAATAAGTATAAGAAATGTAATGAGATGTCCTGTGAAGTATATTGTAATAGAATCTCTGCTCATTTGGAGGTTTCCCCCTCAAAGCGGTAAGTGAACATTGTATTAATTAATAAAGGTATAACATTTTCTAGTATTTTAGTTCATTTATTTGCTATTGTTGTTGTATCCTATCATTTCTGCAATAAATGGTAAATTGTAATATTCGTTCTTTGAATATTCAATTTTACTAATAAATACGCCACATAAGAAGCATCATCTCATATGGAGATACTATATTTCTTAGTTCCTTTTGAGCTACACTTTGGGAGAAGTCGGACACCAAGTTTAAGAGAATAATAACCTTTCATCCACAAACAGATGGGCATAAAGAAATAATCAGCTAGACATTGGTTGAGATTTTGAGGGGTTCTAATGAGAAGCATCTGAGGACCTAGGATGAAAATTTGATTTATATTCAACACTCTTATAACATAGTAGTCCATACTTCTACTAGTAAGTCCTCTTTTGAAACTTGCTTTCGGTATTTGCCACCTTAGCCCTTAGATATTGTATATGGAAAATAAGGAGGAGTGACGGAAGACACCACATGAGAAGCATTGAATGATGAAAAAATCATTCATAAGATTAGGAAAATCCATTCACAAGTACAAGAGACATTGAAGAAGTCACAGGAAAAGTACAAGGCCCAACATGATTAACATAGAATTGGGTAAATATTCAAGGTGGGAGACAAAGTTTGGTTTCATATAAACAATGAAAGGCTTTAGGGTCCTAGTAATAAGATTAAAGTTCGGTGGTATGGTCCTTTTGAGGATTTGGAGAGAGTGGGTGATAATGCCTACAGACTCAATCTACCTTCATATATGCACATTTACTCAACAGTGAATGTGGAAAACTTGAAAATCTATTCAAACATTCCATGTTAGACTAGGAAACTCATGAAAAGTATTACCTACCATATAGCACATAACACTAGAAGCTCAAGTAGAGTTTGCAAAATATACAAGTTTGTAGAAGAAGTAAAAAACAACTAGATAGGTGTAACACAAACTTTGGCAGGTTGGGTTTAAAGGATAACTTCCAAGAGAATACAAATGGTACTCCAAGGACAATGTAGAGGAAATATTTCCTCGCCTCCTTCAATAAAATATTTTGGAGACAAGAAGCCTCCTTAAATGGAGAGGTATGATCCAAAATGGATGATTTTATAAATTTTCACCTATTTTGGTACTTTCCATGTTAAAAAATTAGAGTTACTGGCTTGTAGAGCCCGTTTAGTGTACTTTCTGTGTGGGTGATTTGGGTTCCAAAAACTTTTGGACCTTATTTAAGGAAACAATTGTTTTTGGGGTTATACAAAGTTCCTAGCCTTTGGATGTTTCTACAGATCAAGATCTTTTTATCGACCTGAAAATCACCTTAACCACAGTTTGTATAAGGAATTTATGCCTCCCACAAGTTGACCTATTATGTTGACTACCACGATATTGAGTAGATGCCATGTCAACACCCATTATATCACACATGTGGAGCTAGTCATGTGTGGAATTTTAAGAATATTCTAGAGGGTCCAAAATCCTAATCCTAATCAAGATTTGAAGCATGCAAAAATTCTAACCCAAACCTTGGACAACTATGAGGCTATGCTAAATATTGGACCATGAGAAAAGGAAGTAGTTCCACTCATATTCTATTGTTATTGTCCCATAGTTCAACAGAGAATCTAAGAGTGAGATTTTGGAGTAGAACAAAGGAAGTAGAAGATCCTCTAATAGCCATATTGACCACAATGTCCATGTCAATGCAAAATAATATTAAAGTAACATTTAAGACAAGGAGAAACCATAAAATGGATGCACAAAGAAATTGAGCATAAAATCTATATAGTGGAAAAAATAATAATATACTAAATTGCTGAAAAGAATACTAGCTTTGTCAGTAGCAAGAAACGGTTAAGGGCACGTGCTTTTTAATTTTAGAATGATTTGACAGTTAAGGGCACATGTATTTTAATTTTAGAATGATTTGACATGAGGATAAAGTGTCTATAATGCTGAGATGGGTTGAATAAGAGAAAGGAAGTCAAAATCAATGATTTGAAAAATATATTTAACTTGTTCACAGAAATATATTAAAGATGTTTAACAAAAAATTGCTCTTTCTTTTTTGGTATTTTGTTGAGCGCCTACGTCTTGCAAGACATCTGTGATGCCTTTTCTCTGGGGGCATTTGAATCCCATGTTCTCGAAGAATTCCAAAACATACTCGCGGGTCCCTTGGTACATGATATAACCTTTTGACAACAAAATTACATCATCGAAGAGTTCAAAGGTTTCAGGGGTAGGTTGCAAAATATAAATCAACATTGTCGTCCTCATAACATGAAAAAATTGTGAGAAGCATCAGACAATCTGAAATGTGGTAGAGTTGTCCAACCCTGTCGAAATTTCATCCATCAGGAAAACTTTCACACCTCTGACCATCGATTCCCCTTGTTAGCACTAGAAGTCACCCCTAGATTGCTGCAAAAGTAAGCCTAGTACACATTAGTTTTTGGGGTGGATGTTGGTTCAAATATGGGTGGTCGATGGTCGAAAATCAACAACATGAAAGATGTTCAACACAAAAATGGATAGGAAATGCACAGGGAAATGAAGGCCACATTAACATCAGTCAGTGGGTTGAGTTTAAAGGTGAGCAGAGGGAAGACTTGATGAGAAAACAAGAAAAAGACTACTATGGGCATCCGACCTTCCAACAACTTGAAGAAGATAAACTTAGGCTCGATGATGCTTTCGAGCCCAGGTTTCAGACACTAAAATGTGCCCAAATGACACAGTTCCAACAGAACAATGATCAAACCTACATCACTATACAGCCACAACAACTCGACTGGATCCTCCAATTCCGATCCATTTAGTGCGAGAGGGAAAAAGATAACAAGGAGAGATGATTAAAACTAGTCACGATGTTATTGTAATCAAACCTACATTATAGAAACATAATAACCCTCGACTGGATCCTCCAATTTCGAGTGTCTTAACACAGTCTTTACAGAAAGATGGAAAGAAATTGACTTCTATTAACTGAAAGTCTCAAATCGATTACATAACCAGACATAGTTCTGTTGTTAAAACATATTACAAAATGGGAGCTCTACTCAAACAAAGACCTTTTACAAAATGACATAACTCCATACTTATACTTCAAAAATTCATTTATGCAGCAGAAGTGTGCATGGGTATTAGCATTAAAGGCTTTGCGTCTGCATGCTTCCTGGTAGACTATGCATGCAGTCTCCTGTTAGAAGAGAGCTCTGTCAGACGCAATCATGTTTCAGATGAGCTGACTACAACTGAGTCGACTTGTTGATAGTCCTTTCTCAGGATTTCCATTTATGGTGGAAAAGATGTTCAACCACCACCAACCAACCTTAATAACTTCTTCATCGGGATCAAAAAGGCCTGAGTCAACACCGCACCTATGAGACATGGTAGCCTCTAAATTCTGCCACTTGGAGCTGAGTTGGATGCCTACAGGGATGGCTAGGCAGCGGACATGGACGAGGGTCTAGTGGGACGATTGGCACAACGACAGGTTTCTCGGTGTGTGATGGCCAGGTGGAGGAGACACAGAGGCTAGGAAGAAGCTGTGAGGGCAGCACAGGCAGGAGCTGAGGTGGAACAAGCAGCGAGAGATGAGAAGGGTAGAGGCGACAGGTGGGACAGTGAGTCGAGGATAGGTGTGAGGGAATGAAAGGGGAGCGAGGGATGTGATGAAAAGAGGAGAGATATGGAGTGGGGGACAACTGTCGATGGGACGACTGTGGAGCAGCCACTTGCCGGCCTGGGATAGGGAAAGTGCATATCGGGGCCGCAAAAAGCGGTTTGATTCCTCTCCTCTTTTGGGCCCGATGTGTGTCTCTCACTGACACGTAGCACCTCCAAAAACCATGGTTGTTTTCCCTAACCCGCTCTACCTTTTTTAACGATCGTGCATGTTGAGGACCTGATATGGCCCTCAACCATCAATCTGGGGTGCACAGATCTCAATCGCCTAGATCTGCGTGCGTCTTGGCACAATGCACCAAACGTTCACATTGACCCCGACGGACTTAGGATAAATGCCATTTAATGGGTTTTTAACCCCATTCTTCGCATTTTGCCACCCAAGGGCCAAACCCAGTGGGGAAAACACCCCATACCATAATATGTGATAACATTAGGCTCCATGGGGGATAGAGTCCTCCCTGTGAGGCTCTAAGATCTCCTTTTGCAGTTCCAGTTGCCTTTTGTTGGGCTATGGAGTCAAGCTCAAAAACACACTAAGGATTATATGCCGAAAAATAAAATGAAAACAAACACACATGCTCCAAGGAGCTTATTTATGTACAGTCCTAGGCTAATTTATTTTTTATATGGTGCTAGGTGAAAGCAAATTTCTACCATAGCCAATCAAGTAACTTCCTGAATGGAAGTTGCTTTACTCTCTCGGTGATCACTAGTAGATGATGCAACCGTGACAGCATAATGGTTACATCCTTCATATTTTCTCCAAGGGTTGAAGTTGAGATAAAATAGGGTGGCTCCAAGTCATGAAGGAAATGCCACTCCATGTACTCGCTGACAGACTCATAGAATGAGTGGACAATTCTGTGAAATTTGTAGCAAAAATCCTGCTCTGCTCCACACCTACTCATACAGGGATGAATATCATTGGTTGGAACAGGCGGATGGGAAGCTGATACAGGATGACTGTCCTTAGATGATGATTGCTCGCTAATAGGATTTGGACAGGAGATAAGGTGCCCCTTCTGCTGCTCCTTTGGTTCTTCTTCTTCTTAGTTCTCCCAAGGGTCAGATTCATAATCATCATAAACAGGACCTGTGGAATTTTTGTTCTCATCATCATGCTGCTCAGTGTCTTTTGCAGGCAAAGGCTGGCTGATTTCTTCATGATAATCTTCTTTAAGGAAAAGAGGATAAGGCTCTGTTGTGTGTTCTTGGATATCCTGCATATCCACTTCAGAATCTGATTCATAGCTGTCATATACAGGCTGATTGCTCCTTTGGTCAACAAACTGTGATGTAGGGCTCTGCTGCTCTTCATCTAAATACTCATCAAAGATAGGGACACCAGACACCTCAGGAGAAGATTACAGAGCCTCTACAACCATGAAATCTTCATCATCATCCTCAGTAGAGCTGCTAAGAACATCCTCTTTAAGGGATGCAAAATCTTCTGCACTTTATTAAAAAAGGAAGCACCCATGTTCTGCCTTCACTTCCTCTAACTTTGTAGAAAGAGACTTCACCAGCTCCATCATCTCCCTCAGAGGATCTCCTTCCTCCTAGTCCTCATTAGGCACATTCATATCTTTATCACTGTCCTCATATTCCTCACAACTATGACAAATAAACCTAGAGGAATAAAACTTTTGATAGTGCCTAATGAAAACTGCACGAAATTATCCAAGGGAGGAAATGCTATTAGGGGGTAAAGAATGATACCATTCACGAGCATCCCCTACTAATGAGAACATGAACATTTTTAATAATACATCCTCATGATGTACGTCCCACTGATGCATGAGTTCATGAAACTCATTGAGATGCTAAGTAGGGTTGTCCTCTACATGCCCTCTAAATATGGATAAATAACCACCCCATTCATCCACAATAGGGACAACATTAGGAAAACCAAGAAAAACAAAAAAATTAAAAGTAACAAACCTCCGAGCCATGATTTTTTCCATATCAAACCAGTGGAGTCGCCAAGCGATCCTTCAACCATGGAGTCACCAGGTGAATGATATGTAGTAGGAGTGTCTCTGGTATTTGTTCACCATCAAAGACCAAATCTGATCATTATGTTATTCCAAGGGCTACCAGGTGTAGTCAGAAGCAACCACACTGAAACAGTGGAGTTGAGACAGTGCAGTCGCCTCAGTGGAGTCGCCAGGTGCACAGCAACAATCTTCAATGTACTGAATTCTGATGCACCTTCAGAACCAATAAGCTTTGTTGTTCTATCCTAGGGAAAATATTCAATTCATCCCCGACAACGGCTCCAGGAATGTTAGCACTAGAAGTCACCCCTGGATTGTTGCAGAAGTAAGCCCAGTACCCATCAATTTTTGGGGTGGATGTTGGTTTAAATATGGGTGGTCGATGATTGAAACTCCACAATATGAAAGATGTTCAGCACAAAACTGGACAGGAAATGCACATGGAAGTGAGGGCCACATTAACTTCAGTCAGTGGGTTGAGTTTAAAGGCGAGCAGAGGGAAGACTTGATGAGAAAATGAGAACAAGACTGCTATGGGCATTTGGCCTTCCAACAGATTGAAGAAGATAAAATCAAGCTCGATGATGCTTTCGAGTCCAGGTTTCAGACACTGAAATGTGCCCAAATGACACAGTTCCAACAACACAATGATCAAACCTACATCACTATGCGGACACAACAACTCGACTAGATCCTCCAATTCCGAGCCATTCAGTTCAAGAGGAAAAAAGATAACAAGGAGAACTGATTAAAACTAGTCACGATGCTATTGTAATCAAACCTACATTACAACAACATAATAACCCTCGATTGGATCCTCCAATTCCGAGTGTCTTAACACATTGTTTACAGAGAGATGGAAAGAAACTGACTTCTATTAACTGAAAGTCTCAAATTGATTACATAACCAGACAGAGTTCTGGTGTTAAAACATATTACAAAATGGGAGCTTTGCTCAACCAAAGAGCTTTTACAAAATGACAGAACTCCATACTTATACTTCAAAAATTCATTCATGTAGCAGAAGTGTGCTCGGGTCTTCGCATTAAAGGATTTGCGTTTGCATGCTTCCTGGCAGACTATGCATGCAGTCTCCTGTCAGAAGCGAGCTCTGTCAGACACAATCGTGTTTTAGATGAGCTGACTGCAGCTGAGCCGACTCGCTGAGAGTACTTTCTCGGGCTTTCCATTTATGGTGGAAAAGATGTTCAACCACCACCAACCAACCTTAATAACTGCTTCATCGGGATAAAAAAGGCCTAAGTCAACACCGCACCTGTGAGATGTGGCAACCTCTGCATTCTTCCACTTGAAGCTGAGTTGGATGCCTGTAGGGATGGCTAGGCAACAGACGTGGATGAAGGTCTGGCGAGACGATCGACACAACGACAGGCTGCTCGGTGTGCAATGGCCAGGTGAAGGAGACATGGAGGCTGGGAAGAAGCTGTGGGGGCGACACAAGTGGAAGCTAAGGTGGCACAGGTGGCGGGAGATGAGAAGGGGAGAGGCAACAAGTGGCGGGAGATGAGAAGGGGAGAGGCGACAGGTGGGACAATGAGTGGAGGACAAGTGTGAGGGAATGGAAGGGGAGCGAGGGATGTGATGGACATAGGAGAGAGATGGAGTGGGAGAGAGTTGCCGGCGGGACGGTTGTGGAGCAACCACTTGTCGGCCTGGGATAGGGCATGCGCATATCGAGGCCGCGAAAATCGGTTTGATTCCTCCCCGCTTTTGGGCCCGATGTTTGTCTCTGGCCGACACGTAGCGCCTCAAAAAACCACGGTTGTTTTCCCCAGCCTGCTCTACCTTTTGTAACGACCGCACATGTTGAGGCCCTGATATGGCCCTCGACTGTCGATTTGGAATGGGCAGATCTCAGCCGCCCAAATCTACGCACATCTTGGCACAATGCACCAAATGGTCACATCGACCGCGGCGAACTTAGGATAAACGCCATTTACTGGGTTTTTAACCCCATTCTTCGCATTTTGCCACCCAAGGGCCAAACCCAGTGGGGAAAACACCCCATACCATAATATGTGATAACACCCCGTTGTCACTCTTTTCTTCTGACCTCCAGAAATCCCCGTGCGCATGCTATCTCCTACCATCGTATCCGCGCATATGTCTAACCCCAAGATCTGGACACAACATTAATTGCTACGAGGAACTCGAAGATTCCAGTTCAGATCTGAACGTAAATTTTTAATTGATTTGAAGATGAATAAAACGAGATCTTACCTTCAAAACATAGTCCGTCATAACACTGGTTTCTTGTCCCTCTATTGCTCTTGCCTGCATATATATTCAACAGTTCATGGCAGCTCCAACATTTTTCATTAAAAGCTGTTAACGAAATTCAAAACTGCATCATTTTTTAAGTGGATACCTTCATGAAAACATCAATGTCGGAATCTGGTTTCACTCCCAGCTGTTTCTCTCTTCTGGAAAGCTCGGTCAACACATCTGCCAAGACCGGTTATTCAGGATAGATCCATCTTAATCATGAAGAATTAAAAGTTAAAAGATGGGAGTGTTATTATTTTCTCATGAAATATAGATGCAGATATTTTCTACCAAGTTACAGAAACCCAGATCTGTAACAATGTAGTTAAGGTTCGTTACAGATTTGACCAATATAAGCAACTCCATGATGGTACACCAACAATGTAAAAGCATTAAACATCTATAACAGAAAAATACCATATCTGGAACCAACGCCTTGGCAACGAGCCAAAAATTCAAAGTTTCTCTGACAGTCATTTCTCCCATATGAGTATCATGCTGACTGATGTAAGTAGAAGTCCTCTCTGGCACGAATTCGTTCAGGGCATGCCCATTATACTTCACTTCTCCTTCAACCTGAACGAAAACCTCATACAAAATAAATTCAATCTCGTTGTTGATTAAATATAACGCCATGAAATCGAGATTTGAAAGCATGCTTACTTTCAGAGTGTTTTGAAGCTTTCCGGCAAGTGCCAAAAGCAGAGTGGTCTTGCCCGAGGCAGGAGGCCCAAAAAGCAGCGTCAATCTTCATGATTTTAATTTTTCAAACTACAGATCAGCCCAGAACTTAGACCACCGACATCAATTTCAAGCTAAAATCTTTCAAAATATCTATTTACCTGCCGTGTTTAACGATACCGTTGATATCATGAAGAATTGTTAAGTTTTTCTTCTGTGTCTTTCTCAACCGAAGCGTTTCCAAAGCATCCTACGATCAACATCCCACAAATTTATGTTTAAAAAGATATAAATTTATCTTAAAAATATAAATATAAGACGCAAGGCGGCTTTGCAACAGAGGCATTATTTTATTAATTTTTTGAATGGAAAATTAGCAATTAGTTGGGTACTTATTAATGTGATACTTGGTGGTGTTATCTTACTACTATCACTATAATCGTATAATCTTATTATCACTATAATCGTATGTTAATTTGATATCTCAAATAGTACATAAGATTAATGGAGGATTTGGAACCTGTTACTTTACATAAAAAGTGCTTTAACACTACACTTCATCACCTATTGTTTTATACTTCAGAAACTAAATTATTTTATTATAAATTTAAATATATAAAATACTTTATTTTTTTTACTGATTTAAAACATATGAAGACTAAAATGAAATTGTGATAAAATGAAATTATGATAAAATGAAATGGATTAAAAAATAAAAAAAATTAGAAAAAAATTATCAAAATTATTTGGTAAAAAAAATAATAAACAAAATATTGTAGATCTTAAGAAACTAAGATTTCATCCATATAACATAATTCAATAATTATGTTAGAAAACCATTTTATATATTAAAAAACAACTTGAACAAACTACATAAGAGAACATTTTTAATAGTAAATATATAACTAAATGAAGCATCTTTGAACTACATGAAAATTTTTAACAGTGGAGAAAATACAATTTTTCTTTTTTTAATAATTTTTTCTAGATCTCTCAAAAGCACAGATCCTATCGAACTCTCTAGTGAATGTAGATAAAAATATTTCTATTTAATCCGAGCATATTACCTCGACGATAATGACTCTCCAGTTAATTAAGGTTGGCAATGCCCGACTGCCTGAGTGGGCAGAGGCAAAGAAACAACAAAATGCACAGAAAATGACAATTATATTGCACACGTGCAGAATGGTTACATTGTGTTTGATTTTATAGAGAGAGAAGAAACTTCTGGAGTCTCCCGAAACAATCTAGAGTGTAGGCAGAATGTTCTGGAGTGTTCACGACAGGCGGTGGAAGAACAATAACAGCGGTTGAGTAGAAGGTTCGATTTTAATGATGGTAGGTAGAAATTAACATATGCCAACACTCCCCCCTAATTTCTACTACTAATTACATTAATATTTACAATGCCCAATGCTTCTCTTAAATACTCAAATTGGTCTTGTGCTAAAGCCTTTGTAAATATGTCTGCAAGTTGCTCATTTGATCTGCAATGTTGTAGGATGAGTTCTCCATTGTTGACAAGTTCTCGAATGAAATGATATCTCGTGTCGATATATTTTGTCTTCTTGTGAAAAACATGATTCTTTGATAGTGCAATGGTGGACTTGTTGTCACAGTAGATTGTAGTAGCCTTTTCTTGATTGTGCATTAGATCCTTCAAAATTCTTCGCATCCAGACTGCTTGACATGCTACTGATGT